>VZRU01016594.1:555790-617118 GCA_013398155.1 Pedionomus torquatus | reverse complement strand
TAATGGTTTTAAACTGGAAGAGGGGAGATTTAGATTAGATATCAGAAATTCTTTCCTGTGAGGGTGGAGAGACACTGGAGAAGCTGTGGCTGCCCCATCCCTGGAGCTGTTAGAGGCCCGGCTGGAGGGGCTTTGAGCAACCTGGTCCAGTGGGAGGCATCCCTGCTCATGGCAGGGGGGTTGGAACTTGAGGATCTTTAAGATCCCTTCTGACCCTAACGATTCTATGAAATGTTAGGAAACAAAGACCCAAATGCTCCATTCTATTTCTTTTGTCAGGGAGAATGGGAATGACCACTCCAATTTTTTCTTCAAGTCATGACTTAACTCCAGGATACCCCAAAACAGACCTTGGAGGGTCTACAGGGTGCCAAACTCTGTCTGCATTGTTTTGGGGTGTCCTGGTGGGAAGCTGTGACAGTAACATTCAGTATGACCACCCAACAGACTTTCTTGCATTCAGAAAGTAAAATAGTTGTTGTCTCCCATCTGTAGGGTTCCATCAGAGAAAAATGAGTGATTATATCTTTCAAGAAGCTTAATAAAAATGTGTTTTATTTTCTATCCTTTGGGACACCATAGGGAGATCATCATAAAAGTCCCTGGATCATTCAGTTCATGGCTATGATGGAAAACCTATTAAAAGTTTGCTCTGTGATGATAATATGCATTGGGTTTTCCAGCCCCCTTTCTTCCCTGCTGTCAGTCTCTGGTGATGAGTTCAGGTGCAGCAGGCATTCAAAAAAAGTAGTGTGACAGCAGGTTTAATTTCAGCTGGGGACTAAGATGAGGCCAAGACCATTCAAGGTGATTTAAGGCAGGTGGGGTTGAACCTGTCATGAGTGTTTCATAATGCTCTGTTATTCTTAATGTATGATTACACTAGTCCCTGTGGATCATTGCTAGATTTACGGTGTTTGCATAAATACTTGGCTGTAAATTAGAAGATGTTTTTAAGCAGTGCTTCACTTGCTGGAAGCCATAGATTTGCAGTCCCTGCTGAGCCATCAGCCATCCTAGGAGAGATAAACCAAGAAGAACTTGACTCCCGGGCTCGGGAGCAGTGGTGAAACATGCAGGACTGTCAGCGTTTCCGGAAGACATGATGTCTCTTTTGCAGATTAGTTGAGTTCCTGTGGCTGGGCAGGGACAAGGAAGGCAGGAGGCATTTGGTTTCCCAGATATCTGCTTTTGTGGTTAAAAGCAAAGCACAATGAAGAGTGGATAGTATCTGGATTTGTGTCTTTGGAATTCAACCTTGCTCTTGCCTGCTGAGGTAAGACCTTTTCCAGGGGGCACAATTTCAGGTGTGTTACAGGTCCTGCGGGCTACTGTGGCAGCTGCTGCTGGATGTGATGCTAGTTGCATCTGTCTCTCAGGCTACAGAACCTACTGCCTAACCATGCCACCCCAATCATCTATTGAGCCTCAGGCAGACCTTTAAGCTATTTGTTCAGCTGGGGCAAGTTTTGCTTCTTAATCTTTTCAGCTTGGCAGGAGCACTGCTGAGCACACAAGGAAGCTCATCAGCTGCTGGCTGGATGTTTGGACAAGGGGATAACTCCTGCTGAGGCTGGTGAGCTCCAGTCCTGTCTAATTTACATTGTTATTTATTCTGCAGGCATTCCTGTGCTTCCTGAGTACAAGCTGGCTTTTCAGCACATTTACAGCCACACTCCCACAGAGAGCTCGGCAGTGACAGACAACTACACACAGAAGCAACAACCCCCTTGCATCATGGAGGACTGGTGTCTCTAGGCCAGCAGTAAAAGGCCACCCCCTTTTGTGGAGTACAAAGAAGATTGATTCACCAGGGTCCATCTACTTCAGGTTCTGGGGCCTTGCATTTTGTTCAGATTTTTGCAGATTTCAAGTCACAGTTTTCCAGCTATGTATCATTCTCAAGCAAACCTGGAAACTTGGAAATTGTTTGCTCTTCGTCCTCCAGATGACATTAAGGTGACTTGGTCAATGACATGTAAGCCAGTGGCATAATGTATTGCCAAATCTGACAACTGGGTCACTCAGAAGGTCAGACCTGCCTGTCCACCCTGCAACCTCAGCTGGAAAGGGCTGCACAGGACAGGCGTGAACAAGCCTGCGTGGAGCAAACATGCATAGCTCTTCAGTACAGAGCTTGGTGACCTCTCACCAGCTGGCAGATGGCAGGAGGTCTTCTGTGGGGACTTCCTCCAGGAGGGCATGCAGCCAAAGTCTCTACATCCAAGGTTTGATTAAGCTGTAAGGAATAAAAGTCACTTCTTTATGTCAGAGGGAACTATCTGCACTTCTGGTGGTGGATCTTGCAAACAAGCATCAGAAGAGACAAACGCCCCTCATGGCGTGACCTGAGGGGCCCTGCTGTGAGGTCTGTTACTTGGGGTTCAAGGGAAGAGGAGGTGAAAGGAACAGCTGCTCTGTTACTCCCACTGGCTCTTCACAAATCCTGGTGCTTGTTTCAGCCAGACCTGTGAGGTGATGGTATGAGGCATTTGTACCCTGCCAGAACCCTGTGTATAGTAGCAGGGGTTGGACACCTCCCTGCTGACTGGGGGAGACATGCAGATAGTGGGTCCTGGGATAATGGAAAACCAGCACCTTGAAAGATCTTACTTTACCTCCTAATCTGTATCTAAAATCTCAGCAAGGTAGTTCTGGGTTTCTCCTCTGTGTGGTGAAATGAATGTCCCTCTCCACCCCAAGAGAAGGATGGAGGCAAAATCTTTTTGTACATTCAAAACTTGAAACCCTCTGGTGCTATGTGGCCATTTGAATGCCCATCCTGATCAAGACGTTCTGCTGCAGGAGAATGGAAGAAAACATCACTGTAGTCTCCTTCTGCTGGTAAATTGCACCCTGGAGAGTCTGATGGCCATGACAAAAAGTTTTGTCTTATCTTGTCACTGTCACCGCCTCCTCCTGGTGCATCCTCCCCCACTCCTGCAAATCAGAGATTAGCCTTGTGTGGCTACAACCCCTTGTCAGTGGGAAGAGCAAACAAAGCATGACATTCACTTTGAGCAACACGTCAAGTCTGCTGGGACGGAATCAAACCTTGGCAAGGGGAGAATGGCTTTGGTGTCTTCTTTGGCAGCCAGCTGGACCTGTCTGAAACATTGCAAGACAATTAAGAACTGGTAAATGAAATATCACTGGATGGACACAGGCTGCTTAAGAAAAAAAAAACCTGAACAAAAAGTTGTCTCTTGCAACAGCAGCTGCCAGTGTGGACTTTTCACTCCATGATGATTGCCTCCTGGACTAGATCTGCCTGCCACGTAGCGCTCATGATGGGTACAAGCCTCAGACCAGGAACTGCTGGTCTCAATAGAGTGTCACCTGGGAGGTGATGAACACAAACAAAGACACCTCTTTAATTTTTATAGCGCTGCTAAGCCCTTTCTTTTGTAGGGTTGGATTTAGCTCAGAGCCTATGGCTACCTGATGACGTGTGAAGGGGATGTCGGTGAGGAACTGACCTTAGAGCTGATGACAAGTTGTACTGGCAAAAGCTGGTGTAGCTGAGTGAAGGCTGAAACCGTGCAGCAGCAAAACCAAGGCGGGCTTGGCGCAGGGCGTAGGAAGCAGGCACAAGTATGTGGCATGGCAGCTACTGATTAACACAGCAAACACCATGGCATGGTTGGCTCAGGGGAGAACAGCGTCTTAGAAAAAAATCCCAACAAAACAAGCAAGGTATGGGACTGTGAAAACCAAGCTGAGCTGCCACATGTGCTGTCTCTACATTGCACTCTTAATTGAAATTAAATTTATGGCAAAAATTACACTTTTCCCCTGCCGCCTCCTTTTCTTGTGCAAATACTTGTTTTCCTTTACCTGGGAACAGAGGACACCCTGTCCGTAAATCTGTATGGCTTTTCTGCTGTTTTATATTACTTGTATCGTTCTGAAATACCCTGAATTGCCCCTGCCTTCCCTCAGGCAAATTTCCCATGCTCGGATTTCTATTCAAAGTGACCCCAGCACTTCTGGAAAGCAAGGATGATATAGCTTCTTATATCCTTCCTGTACTCTGTGCAAGGATTTTCATGTCACCTAGAGAATTCGTTTATATGATTAGATATACATGCACATAGGATCCATGTAGTCTTTTGCAAGCAGGCAGGACATGTTTTACCCACACTCCAAACTGGTCCAACAGCCATGGAAATGCAATCACAAGGTGCTGAGTGACAACTAATATAACCTACTTCTCAAAAGCGCTTATTAGCTGGGCTCAGCAATGTTCTAAAATGACTGCATTACTTCCCACATGGAGCTGGCTTGTGTTGGGTCAATTCAGAGCACAATATTTCATGAAGACAGGGCTGACATTTCATCCCATAGGGTACCGACTTCTTTTAATGAGGTTTATCAGATTCAGATAGAAAAAACAGAATCACAGGAACAGAAAAATCTCCACAGACCACCAGCCTGGAGATCATAGCTGAAGAACCTTTCTGTAAGGACTAGCAAGACCCCAAAATGAAGTGAACAAGACTGATGTTGACAGTTTATTATAGTTCTTGGCTGGATTAGTGAACATACATATACTTTTTTTTTTTTTTTTTTTTTTTTTTTTTTTTTTTTGGTAAGGCATTGTGTTTTAAGCCAAAATTTGCTGTGATTTATGTATTACTTTAAATTTGAATTAGAGCTCATTGGTCTATTTTCAAAATAAGGAAATTTCACAGAAGTATATTGTTCTGGAGCCAGAGCACGTCAGAGATGTGTCTGTCTGTACTACCCTGTGTCAGGGTGAGCAAAGCCAGCATTAATTCTGCAAGGGTAAATCCACTTACCCCATATTTCTCCCATTCCCTTCTCTGCTGTTATATCAGCAGTGGCATCCCTGTGGTCTCATGATGAATGGGGTCAGGGAACTGATCTGGTTGAAAACTATAAAAGTAGTTCCTTTTCTGTTGGCTGAGCTTTCCAGTCTTAATTATCATGTGGCTGGAGCAGGACTGTCTCCTTCACTGGCAGCAGAGTTTGCGCTGACTGCAGCCACGACAAGCCATAGACTGCAGCTCACGTAAGATAGTCATCTGCACTGGTCTCTTAAGGGCAACCCTTTTCTCCTTCCAAAGTCTCCTTGTTTTGTGCACTGTTGTATGGACTCAGGTATCCTTGTTCAATGGACCTCAAGGTTTCTTGACCGCAACAATAACAAGATTACCCTAGGAAAAGGGTGTTTATCTAATGTTTCTGAAACAACTGACCTGGCTGCCTGTCTCTACCCTTCACCTATGTGTGAATTACAATCACTTTTGAGAGCAGGAAGGAGAAAGGCATAACAGCCTCCAGAAGAGCATAGTCTGGGGGGAAGTGTATTAGAACAGGACCTATATAACTAATCTATGTGGAGCATTCATATCCCAGCATCCAACTACCGACATCTAACTTATCTGTCTAGTTTCCTTTATCTCTGTCGGACGCAGTGCGGAGACTGGTGATCCAGAGCACAAGATATTCAGACTCCTGCTCTGAATCTGAACTTCTGCTTTGGTTTCAAAGGATGGTGAGTCCTTGCAGATTTCTAAACTAAACCAAACCACATCTTGTGTTTTTGGGAGAGTAAACAGCCAGCTTTGTTGAACTTTCCCATGCAAAAAACTTTTCAATTGGCAGCATTTTCCTCATTAGAAATATATCTTCTGAAACCCCCAAGGTTTTGAGACCTCTTTCCAGCAGCTGGTTTGCCATGCCCAAAGCTGTTCACCTAGGTGTGAAGGGAGCTAAGGCCTCAGCGGTACCACAAAAGGGGTTTTATATGTCCCATGAAGCTCCCTGAGACCTTCCACTGAGGTTCTGGGTGTGTTTTTTCCTCTGCTCTGTTCCCAGGGAGTCGCAGGATCCTTCCTTCAAGAACCGCAAGGCCAGGCCTGAACTCTCCAGAGAAGGGAGGAGGAGGAGGGCAGCTGTGGGGTCCATCTATCTGATTTTGCTGACCTGGACTAAACACCACTTGGCAGTACTGACAGATACCTTAGACATCTTCATGGAGAGGTTAGGTGCTGCATGGGGTCTCTGCTCTGCTATCCTCGCTCCAGCCTCCTTTGTCTGTTTTTGTCCCTCCCTGCTGCCAAGTCACTCTTTCGTGTGAAAGAGGATGAAAGAGGTATATTATTTTTTCTTGTTTGGGCAGGCTTTGGACTCATTGCTAAGAAATTCAGCAGGGAAAGTAGTTACCACAGATGCCTGTAGGGCAGCAAATATGAACGGGGTTAGCATACAGAAATACACTGGAGTGAGACATTTCTGACACAAGTCCTGCAAGGGAAACTCTTTTTAGAATAAAGATACTATAACTCAACTGACCCAGAGCTTCTGACTCCTCTAAACACCAGCCCCATTCTACTCTTTAAATCATGAATCCTATAGCAGGGGAGAAGAAGAACAAAATGCCTGAGAGTTAAGACACAGTTCATAGGCTTGAGAAACTTGATTGTGATTTTTGGCTCCTCCAAGAACTTCCTTCCTGACTTTTTCCAAGTGCTTTCATTCCTTCTGTGGAGCAATGCTTATGGACAGACTCTCCTCAGTATTGCTCAGACCCAGACCTGGAAGAAGGGGATTGTACGACTTTTCTTCCTCTAGATATGTCTCTGGTCAACTTAGATGAGAAAGGTGTTTGGAGGGTGGAAAATGAACAGCAAAAAACAATTCAGCATGAAGGCATACATCCAGCACAGAAAACCCGAACCCAAACATTCAGCTTTGGCAAAATCATAAACAACTGAAAGCAGCAAGTGGTATAATAAAAGGCACTGGGAAACCTTGCAAGTGGCCAGTGCTCCTAGGTCAGCCTCTAATAAAGTCACTGAATTTTGAGCATATCATGACCTTGATTTTTGTAGAAATGTAGAAATTTGTTGTCAAAAAGAATCCTCAGGATAGCTGCTTGTCTCTCATCCACATCTGCTCTTTTGAAGCTTAAGACCTGCTGTAAAATGTTAAAAGGGTACAAGGACCATTGTGCACTCAGTGTCAGAGCTGGCACAGAGAGTGCCCATGGTTCCCTCACTTTCAGGGAGAAGTTTATTATGGTGGGAGTCCTGAAGAAAAGATTATACCCCTACTTCATAGAGAAAAGCAAAATCTCTCTAAAATAATCCATGTCAGATCTGAGCAAAGGGAAAAAAAAAGGGAATTCCTTCCCAAAGCTAGATCTGGCCATGGGATTAATCTGGATGCTATGAGTACCTCATACCTGTTATGCTCCAGGGGAAAGTCTTACTATCTCTAACAGCACTGGGAGGTTTGTCCCACATGCTGTCTGTAGCTACAGCTCAGCTCCAAAGTACCACAAGGAAAATGGATAAAACCAGACAGAACTGGGACTGTGGATCATGGAAAATTAAATTCTCCTTTACCCTCTGTCTCACTGATGTGAGTCCCCTGCAACTTCTGGAAGCAACAGTACCAATAGGATGAGCAAGACGTCAATAAAATACTCTCACTCTCCCTTTTAGGAAAGCACAAGAGACCCTTTCATCTCCTCACCAAAACATTTCTCTTAACTCCAGATTTTCCCTGATTGTGACACAGGATCCTAACTTCATCAAGATCCTCTTGGAAGCCATGCACCTTTCCTTCTAAAAAGCTGTTTTGAGTAGGCATGCAGGCTTACAGTTGTAAATGATTCACTGCTTGTTTAGACTGTCACTGACCAGGAGGCATCTGCAATGATTTTGTATGGAGGAGGCTTGGCAGCAGTAAATTACCATCTGACCTGATGTTGTGGTTGTTTAGCTTTTCCTTCTCTTTTCTTCCCCTTGCTCCTCAAGGAGATCTGGGATCCGGGACATGTTAAACATTACTTTGCTGACTTTAAATCGTTTTGCAACATTGCAGTCATCTTGAATGCCAAACTTAAGCCTGTAAACTCTATTTTTAACCTTGACTTTGTCAGTGCAATGGATACTGTCATATCAAAGTATTTAAGGGTTTGTGGTAAAACTTCCTCAAACCAATTTTTGCTCAGATGAGAATAGTCTTACTGGAAGCCTACACAGATAGGAGCTATTAAAAATGGTTTTAAAATTGAATCAGGCTGCAGGAAGAAAACAATCCTTTTGTACCACAGCAGCATAAAAGCAGGCAGTTTTTGGAATAGAGATGGGTTCCCTTCATAGCATACAAATAAAACAAGCCAAAGTGGTCCTGAAAGGATCCCATGGGTGGAACCTCCTGTTCTGTAACACTTCTTCAAAATGCTGCTGTGTTCACATAATGGAGCTACCCCTGAGAAGCTGAGCCAGTATGGTTATTTGCCTTTCTAGCCCTTGAGAGAAGTTAGACACACCAAGTTAGATTTTGAGCACCTTTGTGGCAAGGACCCATTGCCCTGAGAATTACAAGAAGGGAGGCTTAGCCCTAGGCAGGTGGTTGGCTGGGCTTGCCTGTTGGTGAAGCCACTCTTGGCCATCCGACATAGAACACGCTGGATGGTCACCCACCAGCAGCTGGATGTGGCACCAGCCACGTGGGACTCTGCATGTGTGAGCCATGCAGAAGAGTTGGTAACACTTGCCTGTGAAACAAAGCAAAAGGCATTTATTTTATAGGTATACAGAATGTGGTCTCCATGGAGGCATCCAGTTTTCAACATCTGAAACCAGGAAGACAATTGCCCAAGAAGCAGGAAATCTGAGTGCAGGTGCACATCTGGATCACTCCCATGCAGACTGCCATCTCTTCAGTACAGCATCCAGTAATTTCTCTCAGGTTCACTCTCCAGGAACCAGCTACCAGAAATATAATGCCACATGAAATCTCTGAGCTGTCACTGCAGCAAAGTAAAGTTGACAACTGCATTTGAGCCTCCTATTCTTTTAGACAAAGACTAGAGGACCAGAGGGTTGGATACTATTAATCTCCAGTAATATCACTGGAAGGTTGTTTGGGAGTGTGTATATTTCTGTTTGTTGGCTTGGTTCTTTATTTTGTTGGCCCTTCTGCACTAAAGCACAAATGAACTATGGAACTAGAAGTTGTGGGAGAACAGATTTTACCTGGGAACCCAAAAGGACCCTTGTGAAATTTGATAGATACTCTCGGACTTGTCTGGAAAATAGGAAACTTTTCAAGGTAAACGCACCGTATCTACCCAACAACAAAGAATATAAATGAGCCTTGTTTAATTACAGCAAGGCTGGGAAATACTGATGGTGAAAAAGTGAGACATAAAGATAAGGAAAAAAAGACCCTACTGATGAAAAATTGCCTTCAATACCACAGCAATTTATTATCTACTTAAACCACAGGATATCCTAGCTGGACAAAAGGATACTGCCATGACTAGATTCTTACTTATGATATTGTAAAGGAAAAGATGAACTAAAGAAGAAGATGCTGGGGTCATGAGTAAAAGCCTGAAATGACTCTGAAGAGCATGTTAAGTGCTAATTTCCTCATGTTTCCATTAGGATGGACTGATGATGGGTTGAGGTCTGGTTCAGCTTCTCTTGGTGCTGATGGGGCTGCAGATACCTCACCTTGGTATCTTAGGTAGCTTCTTACTGTATACTGGGCTGTGGGAAGCTCTCAGTTTTGCGTTATCCCCAATCTTTTTTTTGGCTGTACCTGCACTGCTCTCATGCAGGAGCTTGGACAGCAAGCTGGAGGACAATGTCCTCCCTTTCACACACTTGGCTTCCTTATGAACACGCTTCAAATTGCACATATTTCTGCCCTCCAGTTCAAAGAACCACCTCATAGACTGTGAAGGCATCACTCACTCTTTGGTACTCAGTGGTGCATGTTCCAAAAAGCTCTCAGGACTTGCTGGGTTATTGTCTAAGAAGAGACTCTAGCCATGCAACAAGAACCTTGTTTCAAAACAGGACTATGGCTGACAGTTTGTAGGACAGATGCAAATACTATTTGGGAAGTGACAGGCCCATTAGAAGGAAATATAGCAATTAAAAGGTCTTGCCCTGAAAAGTCCTGTGTGTTCAAACAAAGCGCATATGCATCCAACACAGTATGCCCAAAACACACATTTGTGCTTGCAAACTGTGCTTACGCAAGAAAGTGTTTAAAACCTGGCCCAGGTCAAGTCTCAACTGGAAGGAATTTACTTAAGTGATCCATCTGGAGGTGTTCAAACACCAGACTCTGCTTCTGGGGTATAAGTGTTCCTGGCTTTGGGCACGCATTCACAGGCGAGCCTAATGGTGCACAGCTGCATCACACCCCCGTGAGAAGAAGGCTCACATCTCACATCTGGACACCAGTGTGTCAGACCCACCACCTTGCAACCTGGCTGTGCTAGATACACCTTTCCCGTGCTTTCCCTCACTCTTCAATGACTGCTCAGCTCTGCCTTATGATGCTACTCTCAAGCTACAAATGACACAAAAAGATGCATTTTACATGTTTATGCAATGGTGCGTTCTCTTCCTTCCCAATGAAATCCTTAGCACCAGTTCATTTTCAAAATGAACTGAAAAATGACAATAGGAGATATGTCTGGCTCCTGCTCTGACAAGGTCATGGTTTTCTTCGTTGGATTTGTGCTCACCAAGTGATGCTTAATCAGCTTTCAGGACCATTCATGTGGCTGGTTTATAGCATCTGGATTCACAGCAGTAAAACTGGGTCACATCATGCATGATGCATGATAGGCTTATTTAATTTTCATAACAGTACCAGATGCCTTAGAAACTGGACAGTTTGTGTAAGTGCTGAACCTCCTCTTTTCTTTACCCTCACCACAATTTCCTCAGCACCAAACAGGCTGAAGCATTCTTGTGAAGTGACCAATTAAACCACATTAATTATTTAAAAATAGAAAAGGTGGCTCTTTTCCCTTGTGTCTTCTAAACCAAGTGCTAGAAGGAATTTCTCCCTCTCTCAAATGAAGATTTTTTTTTTTGAAAAAGCTTAAATAACAAAAGCAAAAGACAAAAATAAAACCTTTTCATCTTTCAAATTTACATTGCGTTTGAGTAAATTGAAAATAATTCAGTCATTACAATTTTAGCTAGAGGTGATGATAGCCTGAGAGGTCTAACTTGCTTGCATGGTCTCTGACTGCATGGTGAAAAAGGTTGTATTGCAACTTACAGAAACGTGGTCTGAAATATGTTTATTTATGAAGGCAGAGGGCACAAGCAACCTACATGGACACATCTGTAATTGCTCTTATTTAGCAAATAAGGGAGTTTGAGAAGGAGCTCTCGTTCCTTCTCTTCTTAAACAAGCTGAAGTGATTTTTCTGGTAAAGAAGAAATGCTGGGAAAACAGTGTTGGGAAAGCATTCAGCAAGAATGGATAGTTTCCTTTGAAGGTGCAATTATTAGAGGGAATCCCTAGCAGGGACTATTTGATTTAAGATCTTCAGGTTAATACCCACCTACAGGAAAGCGAAAAACAAATCAAAATCAGATTTTGGCAAACAGTTAAAAAAAAAGTGAGAACAATTTTGGTAATTTTGTTATGTGATTAGGCAGAATCTGAGTGTCTTTTCTCAGATGCATACAAAAATTTCCACAGACTATGGGAATAACCTCCCTCTTCTCCAAGCTCAGCGGCATATGGGAAAGTGAATGATCACCCTCAGGACACTTATGCCATTGAGATCTTTACATATATGGACTTTCTGAGGTACAGTCTTGTATCCAGCCTTGACTTCAAACTTTTCTGCTAAAAATTTAGAGAAGTTTGGATCTGATGCCCTAAAGCTGTGAGCTCTAGGGGTTCTCAAGAAGCCTCAGCTGATCTGAAAGTACCAGATTTTCAGCTGCTGGGTTTCAATTTCCAGGAGCTCAAATTGCAGAGGGTTAAAATTCGTGACTGCACTCCAAAGGTCACTCAGCTTTGCTTGTAGAGGCACATAAAGAGTTGGATATGGAATGGGCAAACACCTGAGATATAAGTAAACCTGGACAAACATTTTATACCCAGGAGAGGTCTCATCTGAGCCACTCAGCAAATAGGATACTAAATGTGCTACTTTTGCCTTAAAGCTCAAAATACTAATCTCTTTTTCCTTCCCCACCACAATAGTTGAATGTACGGAAGATATGTTTGCTTTCCTCCCTGAGCACAAGCCAATGGAAAATAAAAGAGCTCATTCAGCGAGCATCCCTAGCAGGAAACATCAAGAGAAAGGGGGAGGTTGCAGACAACAGCAGTCTCTGTAGAAGTCCTCCTGATGAGCAAAGGTTACAAGATTTACTGGAAGGCATCACCCCCTTTTACACGTTGCCATTCTCCCCTTACATTTTCTCTTCCCTCACCTGGCCACAGAGACCTCAACCCATCCTCTTCAATTAATTGCCTTTACTTGTCACCTCTCACTGAGCTGAGTGCTGGGAATTTGCTTGATGAGGCACTTTCTATTATTCTATTTCTGTTATTCCCAACTTCTCCTAATTTTAGTGTGGAATGCGCTCTAAATTATGGTGCTTACAGCCAGTTACTTGTCTTTTATACAGGTCCCAGGGCTGTCTGCATTCACTCTGAATATGAATGCTCAAGTTTTATGGGGAGAAGAAGAAAAACCCTGGTTCATTTTTCTTTCTGTCTTTGCTGCAAGACAAATGTTTAGCTGCCTTCCTGTTAGCAGCATTCAGATAACCCTCAGAGGGTAGGTTTTCAGCACAGACTGAGGGGAGAAGATGAGAGTACATATGGAAGGGTCTCCAGACTCCTATTAGCAGGAATTGCAAGGCTAATTCTCCACAGTCCTTCCTAGAAGTCTGGCTCCAAAAGTTCCTTGGAAAATTAAAAAAAAAAGAAAAAGAAAAAAACCCTCCAAATTTTATATTGTTAATTTGCCAACTCTGTCTCACGAATATTGTCCTGTCTCTTCACATGTTCTCCAATAATGTAAGCAGATTGAAATTTTAGCCTCCCTGACCTCCTAGGGAATTCCAGTCTTGTTTCTATTCCTGCTTCCTCACCAAGTTTACTAAGGTTCTTAGAACACACTGCAAGCTGGCCACGGCCACAGAGGAATGCACTGAATAAGCAATTGCCCCAGCTATCCAAATAAGCTCCCCCTCTCTCAGCCCATGCTGGGAGCCCTTGGGCTCCCCTCGAGTACAGGAGCTCTCATGCACTATTCTAGTTGAATTTTCAGTGACCCAAAGATTCCTCTTCCAGTGAAAAATCATAGAAAAATGCACAGCTGGATGCAGTCATAGGCTAATTTTGAAGATGACTGAGTGAGGACATGGTCAATGTAACATAATGTAAATGTGTTTGCATCCCTGTAAAGTTCTTGGCTGGCTGAAACTCTTAGCCATGGATGTAGGTATTTCTGGTTAAGCCAGCCTTGCACAGTTGTCTTGGTCTTTTTTTTGGACCTATATTCCTGAACCTCAGGATGTAGAAGGGGCTTTATCCCAGCGTACCAAGGTGTGCTACGTAAAGTTACACCACACAGGTGTTACTCTTTGGGGAAGCTGCAGCTGGACTTGATCAGAGCAACAGGATTAAGGTGCCTTGTTAAATTTACATCGTTCTGCAAACTCCCCCTCTCTACAAAAAGTCAGAACTCTGATCAATACTGTTGGGATGTTGGTGAATATAAGTAATTGTTACCTACCTTCCTCATAACAAACAGGAGTGTTAGCTGATCAAATTTCTGACTGATTTCATTTACTGGCACCATTTGTAGCTCTGTCACTAAACTAGCTTCAGAGCAGTGATCAGATATTTCTCAGTCCTGTCAAAAAAGATCCACCAGTTCAAAGCAGTGAGGTTGCAGTAACAGGATAACAATTCAAATAACCCAAAATCACAGACCCAAGGTGATCTTCTGTGATCTTCTGCTGTCTGTTCTCATCTGACCTCAGGCTACTGGCTTTGAAAAGCCAGGTGGCTTTGGCAAGTTGCTCTCCTTGGTCATCTTTACTGAGAAGCTTCTTCTTAGACATGCAAGCTTACACCTTTGCTTCCTTGCACACACTAGGAAGAGAAATTGAATTTCTATAACCTTATCCATCTGGCTACAGCAGCAACTTGGCATAAATTGCCATGAATTTTATTGGATATATTCTTTTTAGTACTGTTACTCTCAAATTGAAGTTTTGAATTAAAATGCTCACAAGTTTCTTTTCCTTCATCACTGTAGTTAGGAAAATAAGTTTTATTACTGGACTCCATATTATTTCTCTTCATTTATGGTCTAAAATTCATGCCAAAGCCTTGGAATTAAGTTCTTTTGGATCCATGGGCCTTGACAGGAATAACCTTGCTATTGAAAACAAATTCCCCAGAGGCTTTTGGGTGCATCAGTCCTGCAGAAATCAGTGACAACTTAGGAATGAGATTCTTCAAGTCCTACTTAAACAAGCCTAAGGATTCAGATGACCTTCATCTAGACTCACTCAACACTACTTAGTTCCTTATTGTCCTGGGTTTCATGGGTCTTTTACTGCATTCTTCCTTTTGGTCCAGGTCAGCTAAGAATGTGATGGTAGAGGTCCTTGGACATGGTAATTTCTAAACTTCCCAGAGACTGGGATTGTTTAGGCTGTGCAACAAGAGGGGATGAAAAAAGCAGACATATAAGCACAGCCCTTCAGATAGACAGTAGTAGCACGCAAAGGTCACAGACCAGGAAAGAGCAGCTTGCAGACAGACAGGATTGCTGACTAAAAGGGTTGTGATTAGAAAATGTCACTATTCCAACCTTCCACTCCATGCACCTTTTTACAAGAAATCATCATTGTAAAATAAAACAAACTCAAACATTCAACAAAGGTGCATTTTCTGGCTTCATGATAGAATTTCTCATCAGATGTAGATGTTTGCAGCTCAGAACAGCTAACAATAAGGAGGCTATATGTCTTGGAATAAGTATGACCAGGGCTCAGATTAGAAGGATGAAGTTTTGTGGTCTTACCCCCTTATTCATAATCATAAAAAGCTGAAAGATCACCTTAAGCTTGTGTCAACTTAATAGGAGTAATGGCTCCCTTCCCAGCTGGTCTCTTTGCTATTTTAATCAGCTGACTTTTTTCCAGAGAGATAGTTTTTATTTATTTGTTCAGGGCAAGGAAGGGAAGAAAGAACACCCCCCCCCAAATTCCAACTAAATGAACTAAAGCCACTACAAAAGAGTTTGGCTTTGTTCTGTGGTGGGACATGAAAAAATTCTGAAGTCTCAGAAAACTTCACAGGATGAGAAAATCATTATCTGCACAGACTTATTTGCAAAGAGACATTAAAGAAAAAAAAAAAGAAGAATCTGAACTGGCTTTTTTCAAGAAGATTATTTAACTCAAAATAACTTGGACAAGTCCATTTGTCCCTAAGGACTTTAAAATAGCATCTTAGACACTTTTTTCTAAGATTTAAGTCATAAACTTCACTCCCAAAGTGAGTTAAGGTAAATCAGACTGAAGCCACATTAATTCCAAATGAGATAGTCTAACCAGGGGTTCAATGTAGTTTAAACACCAGTTTTAATTTCATCCTGCTGGTTATTTCAAATGAACGATGCTGCATGCCCCTGTGCAGGCAAAGCTGTTCTGGGAGTTTCTGACAGTCTACGGAAGTCCAACAACATCCTTTCCTGCTTACACCCTGCAAAGAATGTGCTCCGGAGCCAACACTAGTAAATTATCAAGTAGTCGGCAAGATCATGTCAGATTCTTGCTTACAGCCACTGTTCTTCTCTAAAGGAAGATGGTGGCAACTCTTACGCCTCTGCCCACCCTTTCTGATGATTGCCTGCTTGATCCTTAGCATGCTATCAGACCTGCATTAACTTTAGTCACTTTTTCTTTAGGATATATATGCCTTCCCAGATTTATTTAGGGTATATATTTAGGATATATAGTCTGCAGAATAGGAATCTGTGTAGCTCAATGGCAAAGAGGTATGATTGCCAACCAAAGTTTTGTGATGTTCAGTAAGAGCTCAAGTGTCTGGGATTGCAACAGTGAGTCCTAAATCAAAAAAGGAAACACATCCTACATCTGGAAGACAAACCACTCTGACTACCAAAAGTCTCCCCATAACCTATGGCTGTTGCTTGTGGGGTTTCTTGCACTTATCCTCGAGCAGCTGCCACTGGTCAGCATCATCAGACAGACTAGACATTTCTCATGATCAGGAGCTTTTTGTTGTGGGTGTGAGTGGCCTGTCTTACGTTCAATGCTAAGACCACTAACTAATGCACTAACCCTTTATGTGGTACAGTTTGGAGGAACAGCGTATTTGCAAAGACACATGAATGAACTTGAACAGTCCCTCACATGTCTGGATCACAAGGCGTGGACATGGCTTCCTTACACTGCCAAGTCCAAAGGCAAACAGTTTGGAACATACTTCTCACTTTATATTCATTTATTAATTAACTCTTTATTAAGTTGTTACAGCAACTTGGTCTGCTCCCCCCATCTATCCTCCTCTTCTTAAAAAAAACACAGCTTGGTCAGATAGAAGCTCTTTTGGGCCTCTGGTATCAATTCCAAATCTTGTTTAACAGGGACTTGACACATGAATATATTAGCAGACTCTTTGGATAAAGAAGTGCCTCTCATGTCTAGGTTACGGTGCAATACTCAGCAGATATCCATTGCTTTCCCAGGTGTAATGCACTTTTTGCTGACAAGATTCTGGGGGTCAACCCCCAGACTTTTATTGGGGTGGGATGTAAGCCATGCAGGAAAAATGTTGTCAGTCTTCAGAATTCAGATCTTTGTTGGCTAACCAATGGATGGCCATAGGCTGGACACAATCTTCACCTGAATTGTAGAAGGAGAAATGTCATCAGCTGATCCCGATTGGGGCACTAAGCTCTTTTTTCTTCCTTAAATAACTTACACTCGTGATTTAGGTGGGGTTAAGTAACAAGGGGATTGCTTTGTAGTAAAGAAGAAAGCTGTTAGATGGAATTGCCTACTTGGCAAAACTGTATCAGATAATGGAAGAATTGAATTAAAAAGAGTACTGTTTCAAAATATAGAACAATGAGAGGAAATTCTCCTTCTCTGTCTGAGCCTGTGGAGTGTTTCACTATTTGGACTGTAGGTCCCTTGGCTATCAGAGGTAATTCCAAGCATCACAACTACAGCTGAGAAAAAATTCCAGACCTCTATCCCATGGGTAAATCTGACATTTTAAAATTTGCTTTTGGTTCCAAAACATGAGGTTAAAGAAAAACAGAAAAAAAAAAAATAATCCACAATTCCTAATCTGCAGAAAATGTCAAAAGCTTTTTTGATTAGCAATAAATGTCAAAACATCTTGTTCTGACATTTAAAATATAAACAATGCAAGCACTTCCCTGAGACAGCCTGCAGAGGATCCTTTCCTCTGAGGTCATTTCAGCTCTCAGTTTCATGCCTCAGTATTGCATAGCCTTCTGGGAGTTGTTGTCCCAGCCTGCATCTTCTTCTTTGGGCTGGTAACCAGATTGACTACATCCCCCACTAAACTACCAAACTAAACAGGAGTGGCATCATGTGCCCAGAAGAACTCCAATATTTTCTTGACTTGTGGGATATGTAGTTTTCTAGGAAATCTGCTCCCCTTAATAGGAACCTGGACACCTGATCTTCTTCAAAATACTATTGAGAACCATCCCATAAGGAAATGTGAATTCCTGAATTCCTGTTTAGTTTCACAGATTTACAAATAAAGCACTTTGAGATCATTCGGGCTGGAGCTGAAGCAACTGAAACCCAGTCTGGTTTTCTCCCTAGATTTAAAATAATATTTTTTCCACAGAAAGTTTTGATACTCATGTATCCCAGTGGAAAACCCCAGGTAAGCTTTCACTACAGCATTTCATACCTTGTGCTAGTAAATGCAGTGCTACTGTTCAGCTGCTTCTAGTCATTTAACACATAAATCAAGGGTGGGAGCAGGGAAGAAAGGAATATCTGTTGAGTTCATTCCTTGAGTCAACACTGTGATTTACATAAGATATTTGCTCAGTGATATGAAGCACTTCATAGACAAGCCAGCCATGTACTAAACTTTGCCCCTTTTTTGGCCTTCAACAGACCTTGCTGCTTTTCTAGAAATTGCTCTCATTCTTGGATAATCCTGGGCTTCAAGAATCTCCCCATAGCATGACCCCTCCATCAATTGCATGTTTTCCTGCAGGTCCACAGGTGACCATTTGAAGAAAAGGCCTGGATGTCTCAAACTTCCTCACTTCCTAACCTGCCCTGGGGGCTCACTGCATTTCTGCCTGACATGCAGTTTTGCTGCATGGCCCAGAGCCCTGAGGTGGTGATGCCTGGACCTCAGGTCCTGTTCTCAGGCAGGAGCATGTCTCCTACTGCACATAGGAGCACTCACTTTGCACAAATATTATCCTATGTATGGTGTCCCAGGACTGAATTGTACACTCAAGACATGGACAAGGCAGTTTTCTTTACCAATACACATGGACCTCCCAGCATTGTCCAAGGGTGAAAGGAACACATAGGTGGAAACTGCAAACCACAAAGGTTGCCTTAACCAAGACAAGATTCAAGAATCTCTGGAATTTAAGTGTATAACTGGTAGCAGCCTTTCTGGTGCTACTAATACTGTCTTCTCTAGGTCCTCTTCTCACTCAGGAACTTCAATGCATTTTCTAAAGGGTAGAGAAACCAAAGCCTAGAGAGGGAGAAAGTGAATTACCCAGAAGCAACCTAGTGACAGGGTACAGAGTCTGGAGAGCCAGAAGGAGGAATCTCAATATGTCAGTGCCATGTCTGTCCCCACATCTGTCTTCATGGTGTGAAAGATCAGAAGAGAAAATGCCAATTCCCTGCCTTCAACAAGGGACTAGGCCATTTCCTCCTTTGAGTAAAGTTAACTGAGAATAAAGCATGTCAATGGAGACCAAAATTCATTTAGAAAGAGAAATTATTCCTTGATGGGTATGGACAGCAAGAAAAGACTGGAAGAAAGACTTTTATAGAGCTTCTATGTTTTACCTAGCATGAATTACTTGCTAGTGAGCCGTAACACTGATTTGTGCAGTATTAAGACTATAGAAACACAACTGCACTCAAGATAGGGCTCTATCCCATTTGAGTGTAAATGGGAAGAAACAACAAAAAGGATGCAGATTTTAACCCAGTGCTTCAAGACTCTGTCTCTATTCCAGAGGGAGAAGCTTCATCTCCAGAAGGTGCCAAGATCGAACTATCATAGAGCAGCTTAGCTGGGTGGAAAATGTAGCAGGTTGGTGAGGAAAGCAGATCCCTTGGGTAGAAATGGATTCACATATGGTCTCAACTGTATTGTAGCTGGCTGCACCACTACCACTTGACTATGGATTGCAGTTGAAAACAAGTGAGTGGATCGGTCTCTTAACTTGGAGCCCGTTCTTTTTTGAGTTGGGGAAGCAGGAGCATTGCATTTGTTCATGTCAACTGTCTGGAAGAGGAAGAAACCTTTCCTTCTTCCCCAAGTAGTGCCTGAGAACTTATCCAGGCCTTTTTCAGCTGACCTCCAGCAGGATGATGGGCCACCAGAGGCTTGGTGAACGCTGACGGCTCTGAGCCCTCTGCCAGCAGAGCTAATGGCCCGGACCTTGCTGGCGAAAGTGCAGAGCAATAAATGTCCCAGAGATGCTGCTGAGTCGGTCCGTTTCCTGCACGCAAGCTGCACATTGTAAAAACCGAGTCTTGAATTCTTTTTCCTGTTTGCACTGGAGCAGACCGCAGAAATTGCACAACCCTCAAGGCCAGACCCAAGGTGAATCGTGAGATGATAGGTTCCAAGGCAATATTTCACACTTGCTGAAAAAGTGATACAACCCAGGGGAGGGGGCTGTAATTAGGGAGAGCAGTGACAACCCACAGATAAAGTGGTTCCATAAGCAGAGGAAGAAATGAAATCTCATTCCAGCGGCTCTCACTTGCATGGATTCTCTAGTGTTCAATAAAAGGTGTGATGTCTGAGTAAGAAAGTCTTTCTCCTTTCTCCACTTGTTTATTTTGATGAAATATGATAGTCACAATATTTTTAGGCATTCTCTCCTGCTTGTCAGGTTACAAAGCTGTTAGCTGGAAGTTGTACAGGCTGGCACATAAACAACATGATCACATTAAATTCTGTTTCCCGGAGAAGCCACTCAAGTCTAAAAGTTTTGATTTGGTGGAGACATCTGGAGGGGTGATGGGGAGAAGGGTAGAAACATTGAGATAAATAATGGTAAGAGGTTGAAGAGAAAGAAAAGGTTCTTTTTCTCTCTTGTCTTCTGGAGAGAGTTTTCCTGAGAACTTTCTAAAGAATGCTTTTTTAATGTTGTCCCAGAAAAGAAGAAGGGAAAGCAGATAAAATCAGCAAAACACTCATCAGAATGTTTGATTATGTGTTTCTCAGCAAATACAGATGGATAGATACATAGATGGGTCGATGGGCAGACAGACAGGCAGGCAGATATATAGATAGAAATACATAAGTACTATTTTAAAACTGAAAGGTCATAATTGAATGAGGGACAGACTACTAGCAAAGGGACAAGGCTCATACTCCAATGGTCTTAGCTAAGATGCCAGAGCCATCATTAAGCATGGCAAAAATGATTGTGGCTATCTTGACCTTGAAATGTTACTGTTTTTTCCATTCCTCCCATGCTGGACAGGGCAGACATCCACAAATCTGCTTGGGACTGAAGTGGTGGAATGACTTTAGAAGTCCTTCTTTGATATCATCTTTGCTGTTCTGACTGTGTGGCCTGCAATGCTCCTAACACTTGTACTCCCTGTGCATCCACACACATGTGCAGACATTTCTTTTTGCAGCTCTAATCTCCAGTAGGCAGATGCATAGAACCAGAAAGAAAATCAAGTGTTATGCCAAGGTAAAGAACATGTGTTCCTCCCAGACTTGGGGAGGAACAACATATTTTGGTTGCTTGCTCTGGTGCAAGCTTCAGCTACCCATTCACGCAGGGACTCTGTGCCACTTTATGTATAGGGGAACTCGGGGACTTGTTTCTAAAAGTCAGAAGAGAAATCACACGTCATTCTGGAGAAAGGCTGTTAACATACCTTCCTTGAAACATAAAGCATTCAGCAATGTCGCCCCAGAAATGAATACATGAAGGTGGGAACAGGACTGATCTAATAACATGATTGAGAAGAGTTTCAAAAGTCTTTTGTACCATGAATGGATGGATCTCAGAAAACATAAGTAGTTGTTGCCAATGGTGTGAATGCAATTTGAGTTCTAGGCAAAAAGTTTGCTATTGTCGCCTTTGCATGCATAGAGAATAAATACCACCATTTACTTTTATCCTGAAAATCTGGGTTTGGAAATGAAAAAAACATGAGGTGAATTCATCTCTCCATTTTCAAAAACACAAGAGCAAACAAAAGCAAAGTTTCTGCAAGAAACCGTGATGAAAAAGAATCTCTTCTGCAGCAGATTGCAGGAAGCCTGAGAAAAAAAAAAAAAAGATTGTCATAAACGTTAACAGGTCAAACCTTAAAAAACCTAAAAGGATTATGTACGCCTAACACAAGAACCAGTGTTTCTAGCATGAGACTGAAAACTGTAAAGTTGTTTCTCTGGATCAATGAAAGACTTTTCTGGAGAGGCAGATCTAGAAGAGAATGACTGAGACTAATACCTTACAGAGCCTCTCCTCTTGAAGGGAAGACCTTTTTAATAGCTAATTTGTCACACATGACATACATTCATATAATCTCTCTCAAAAGACAACATTTATTTCCTTTCCAGTGTCCATAAAGCCCAGCTATTTTGCGCTAAATATTTGCTTTCAAGGGTGCATTGCTAGAAATAAGTAACAAATTTGTAATAGCCAAGCAAATACTCCAGCTCCACATCTCCTTTCCAATATTCAGTGTGAACACAAGACAGATGTGGTCCCAACAAAGAGGCATCCTCTGATGTACCAGATGGGACTCCTGCATCACTTTCCCATTGGCTAAATATAGTTGGGAGGAAAGAGTAGTGCCAACATAGAGCACTGAGGTTGAGTGATATGAGGTGGGATTGTTTCCTTCGTTCCAGAACCTAGTGACGGGCCTCTGAATGGGCATTAAGTGGGAAAATCAAAGAGTAAATTTCACCCTTTTTTGCCCTGCATAATTCTTCTGCCTACTTGGGCATTATGAACTGCAAAGTATTTCCTAGGTTTGGTTTTGGTTTTAATTGCAATTTTCATCTCCATTTCAACCTTAACTGCTATTGTGGGCCTTTGCTACTGCTTTGTTACAGACAACAGCAGCAGCAGCAGCAGCAGGAATTTTAAAAATAGAGCAGGAAGCTCAACAACTGTAAAAAACTCCTTACCCTGGAGAGCCATTGTTTATACTCCTTCATGTATGCTAGCAATAATTACACTAAAGTCTGTTTAGGAAAAAGGGTCCATTTTACATCAGAGGAGAAAATGTAAATTTTTTTCTCCTCCTAAATGGAATACAAAGACTGTTTCATTAAATGTGGCTTTTTGGTAAAAAATGGAACAAAAAGTCTACCCATAAAAATTCCCATTTAAAAAAGCCTTTTCCATTCAAAAATCCAAACAACTGAAGAAAAATGTGGACCTCTTCTTTAACGAGGTGAAAAAAAATCCAAGTTGACCTTAGTATTCTCTCTGTTATACAGGGCTGATGGTTGAGGGATACCCCACAGACACACCAAATACTTCAGTCTCTTGCGTGTGTCATCCAAAGCAGCAGTGCCAGGCTCATCTTTGCTGTATTTCTCTGGTCTACTCTTACAGATGAAATTACAGGGTATACACCAGTCCTGGTGAGCATGTATCCAGAAATAACAGTGAAGCAGTGGGAGGTCTGTGCCTTGAATGATACAGCATTAAAAAACTGAGAGCAACCTCACAGACCCAAAGTGATCATTGTCGTATCTTCTCAGCCTAAGGAAGCTTTTCGTCATCAGGTTGCCTGAACACTTCCCACCAGAACTTCAAGAGATGAATTGTTCCCTTGTCATTTCAGAGACAAGTTTCACCCTCTTCTAAAGTCACAAAACAAAATTCCTTCATTGGTATTGAGGTGAGGGCTTCGCCCAACATATTAACCTCTCCTTTACACTCTAAATGGCTACCACAGTGATGGAGCAATTAGGTTCCACTTTGGGTGGAATGATTCATGCTTCAGTACATTCAATTTCAACAAGACATAATTATGGTGAGTCACATAATCACAGATTAATCACAGCACCTCCCATTTAGCAGTCAAAACTGTGGAGGATTCCAAATGCAATGCATATGATGCTTCTCAGCTTTTGTTTCACTTGATTTCATTTCTGCTTTATAGTTTGATCCAACACAAGCTCTTGGGGAAGGCTTTTCGGGTTGCACCCAGACCTGTAAGATACAGTGACTTCCATTAGGTGGTGAATGAACCTGAAAGATAATGAATGTTGCCAATACCAATGATTTCAGCAAGAATCTAAGAATGTCCTGCTTGTTGCTGAGCTCCCCTTCACACAGTGCTTTGTTAGCAGGGATTGAAGATACCCTATACACAAAGAGGGGGCCTTGCACTGTGAATTCTTCTGTTGAGCTGGTTCTTCAGAGCTGCAGGGGATGGGAAACTTCTTCACACTGAAGTCTGAGCACCCTGTTCCTATAAGACATAATCAGGATACTTGAAAACATCTGTTAGGGATTCCCTCCCACTCATTACTGGTCCTAAGCATCTTGTGTCTATGCCGGATCCTGTCTCGGTTCAGGTATGGTAGTATCTTCTTTCTCCTCCCTCCATTTTTTCTGCTACTGAATCTGGAGACTGAGAAGGGAACACTCAGCAGAAGATGTGCTCAGCTAGTATCATTTAAACATCACTCTTAGCCTCACGTACATTTGCCACAAACCAGTGAGGGGGAAATTCCTTCTTTGTGATTAGACAATTTGTGGCTGTCCTTTACCAGACCTTGGGTAGGAACGTATGCAGTGCTTTTTCCAAATATTGTAACCCAACTTATTCTGTGTGACCAGCTCATTTTGAATTGCAGTTGGATCATTTTATGGAATTGTTTTGCTTTCAAAGCTTTCATTCTCTAAAGTGGCTAGAAATGGCTTTATTTTATCTTATTTTATTTTACTTTTTATTGAATTTTTAAGGTGAGAGGGGTGTGGGGCGGGGAGCAAAACAGGGGGGTGTGGTTTTTGACAAGAAGAGTGAGAGGGAAGGTTGTTCTTTGACATTTTGTTTTACACTACCACTGATCAATATAAAGTTTGACAAGCTGAAATTTACTTCTCTGTGCATCTCGTGAGTTTTCCCCAGAATTCAGTTTGGTTTTAAAAGTTGGCTACAGGATCTGTGGAGCGGGTGGGGTGTTGATGGAGATGCTGGTAAATTAATGTTGTCAGCAAACTAATAAAATCTTTAAAAGAAAAGCCTTCGAGGGCAAAGACAAGGTTTCTTTCATCTTTTCTTCTCTTTCTCAGTCTTTCCCCTTCCCCCCTCCCTCTTCCCTATGCCCAAATTGATTCTTTATTCATTTCTTTTTCAGAAAAGGTTACTTTGGTTTTTTTTGTTTTTTTTTTTTTTTTTTTTTTTTTTTTTTTTTTTTTTTTGTGGTGCACAAAAGGATGACAAACAGTAGAGGATACCATTTCTGGAGAATTAATAATGTTCTGAAGCACAGCAGGTGCAAGTGAATTGACAGGAGTTGTGAGGCTGGTTGCATGCAGAAGAGAATTGAAGGGAACGTTGAGCAATGAACATTTGTCCTGGGCAGTGCAAAAATTATACAACACAAGTAAGTGTGCTTGTGAGGCAGGGTGGTGGAGAAAAGAGGACAACCTTGCAAAGGAAACAATGTGAATTTGGGGTCTTAGTGGGATGTGGGTGTCTCTTCAACCACTCAACAGGCAGAGACCCATTTCTGTTGGCATGTATAATCTGTGTCTCTCGGATTTGCCCAGGCCCACAGCCTCCAAGGGCTTGGCTCCCTGGTGGGACTTCAGGGACCACAGTTATCTGCAGAATTCTTTGGAGCAGAAATTATCTGCACAGTGGTCACAACTGAAGGTGCCATTGGGTGCATCCATACCGGGGATTTCTGATTCAGATGGGAAGAAATCAGAGGAAGCTTCTGACTGACTGCTTATACTCTCCCGCCAGCAAGCACAGGGTGCGGTTTTGAGTGGAGAATGTTGCTCAGGACGACTCTAAGCCCAAAAAGCCACACTTATTCCATGGCTCAAGCCTGTCTCCACAGTCCCAGGAGATTATATTACTCACAGAAAAAGCTTATTAAACTCTCCCATGCATCATAAGATATGCCACCCAACAGGAGGTGGTGATTCTGTCTCAGTCTTCGTGGCATCCGAGTTGTAGGGAAGAGAGGCATCCAGAAATGACGGTGTGCTCCCAGCAGGACCTTCTAATTTCCTAGCTTTTACAGTCTGCAACAACAGACCTCCAGGGAGAGGTCCACCTTAGAGATGTGGCCTCAGTAATTCTGTGGACACAAGTCTAAACCAGAATTAATGCTGAGGTGGTTTCAGAGGCACTGTGCAGCTTAGAGATCTCACAGTCCTTGAAAGAGCAAGACGCTTTTTTTAAAAACTAGAGTTAAGATGTCATTCCAGCCAAGCTGTGTGAATTACATAGAAAATAATATCATGTGCCCCCTGAGCCCTATACTGTACTCATTTGATGGATTATTCCCCTTCGTTTCTTCCCAAATCATTCTCTGGGTTTGCTGCACACTATGAACCCATCGCATTCCACCTCCTCCTAGCTGGGATAGAGATAATGATGCAAAGACCGCTGATCCTCAGCGTACCCACTCCCATCAACATCTGACCAATCTGACTCAGTTTCGCCCAATGGAATTTTTGGCCTGTAAAATACTTTGGGTCTGTTTCCAAGTCACAGGTCTATTGGAACAGACACCATTCCCAATACCTCTGGAAGTATGTGGAGGGTGGTATAGAGTCATGGAGCCAACTCCACAGCCTAGTATCAAAAACAAGAGCAGACCTGGAAAAATATTACAAAACTCTTCCACTGGCACCAGCGGGTCAGTGTCATTACAGGCAGCGGTGTTGTTCTCAGATACTATTTCATTGGCTTCCTTCTCCTTTTTCCTCTCCCTCTTCTGAAGCACATTTTCTTTCCCTTGTATTGCACGGTAGGGTTGTCTCCCTGGAGATTCACAGTGATGAGGAGGAGTAGGCAGAGATCAAAAGCACTTCTAGCTTTGAAAAGATTATTCCTGGCCTCAAATCAAGTACGGCAAGCTCCAATCCATCCATCTTATTCAAACAGTGTTTCAAAACTGGTCACCCAACCCTTTTGGATTCTGCTTCCCTTTCAACTTTATATGGCACACAGAATCCTTTGGTTTTACCTTTTAAGCATGGCACTGAATTCTTTACTAACACAACTGACTGCTCTTATTTTTCAAACCTGAGGCTGCAGACTTTTGTGGTGTTTTCAGTCCTGCTCGGTGTCTTTCAGGGCCAAAACCTCTCAGTTGCTTCACAAATCAACTACACCGATTTTACCTTGGCTCATTGACCTTTCTAGAGGAATAACCAAAAAAAAATTTCACTGCACTGCTTTGGAAACATGCTTGTCTAGCAATCTAAAGTACCACAGCAACAACAGAGCCAATGATAACTACAAGAAGTTTGCCAAAAAATGGATACGGTCTGTTTAGAAGAATTCCAAGATCTACAACATTTGGCTGGAAGAAAATTTAATGGCTGGGTGGGGATAATAGTGTTAATATCAAAAGATACATGAATTGAGTACATTTCTCGTGTCTTTACAATATACTATATTTTCAAACAACTTTTACACTGGCAGGATGGATACCCCACAGGAAGCGATCAGTAGACTTTGTCTTGTCCGTCTCTGAATCACCAGTTTCGATAGTCACAAAAAGACTCAGCTGTTTGAGAGTATGCTCGCTAGCTGTAAGCTACCAAAGTTTCACAAATCAAAACTTGTTTTTCTTGTGTATTAGAAGTGTTCCTAGCTCCAAACTTCCTAAAGTAACAGGTGCATAGTAGTCTACCTACCTATCCATGCGTGACTGCTATGGATAATTGAACCAAAGTGATTTGGTTGGTTAGTTTTATCTGTGTATCACAATGCATAAACAAGTGCAAATGGAAGATGTGTCTCAGTGTCCCAGCTGCTGGATAAAATGGTAAAATGCATCCCACAAGTTATTCCAGAGAGACAGGTCGCAGTCTGACCATGCACTAGTGTGCTTGGAAAATGAACGCTTATCCAACATTGCCTAGCTTTTGGAAAACAACCAGAAAAAACTAAATTGCTCAAGAAAACAACTCCTCTCTCAAATTCAAAATGTTCTGAACGGATTAGGAAGGAACAACATCAGTGAAGTCAGTCATTTTATTTCTCCCATATGCCTTGGAAAGTAATAAGTCATGAATAACGCTTTGTGGATTTTAGGGATGAGATGTGCACACGTATCTTGGTATGAACATTCAAGAAATTCCAGAGAATGTAAAGAAAGCTTTCAGTGGTCAATATAAGTGCACATAATGTGAGTTTTCAAAAAAATATTAGCATATTGAGAAAGAGGAGTGTCTGTGAAAGGCAACAATACATAGGCTGAGCTAACATGGCAATTTTACTACAAGAGTATTGAGAAGGCCATTCGCTTTCTACAGCTTTTCCTGCACAAGATAAATCCAAAGTGTCATACTCTTCCACTGATGGAGGCCACTGTCAGTATGTACAGCCAAAACTACAGCTTAGAAAAGAAGACAGCCAAAGAAATATGGCCTGGATATATGTCATTGAAATTGATGATTATTTGGTATTGATTATTTGGTTTTTTTCAGCCCCCAAAAAAGACCAAACAGAACAAAAAAAGTAATTTCTGTGATGAATTTTCCTTGTTAGCAGTAGATAAAAAGATTATGAACTACTGTCATTAAAAGTTCAGTTTGGATCAAGTAATAACTGCAGTCCAGTGTGCCAGAGCCCACAAACCCTGTTACAGCAGAACCTGGTGTCATATCAGACTTTTTTTTTTTCACCTGGAAAGAAGAAAAAAGAGCATATAAATAAGTATTAGTTGTACTAGATGACTTTGTAAGGTTGGTCTCAGCCTATTCAACTACCAGTAAGTCAATCAATATACTGGCAGCCAAACTTTCAATGAATGCCTTTTAAAGCATTTTTCCCAAGAGGATTATCCGCAACTAAGATGCAGAGGTCAAATATAATTTGTTCAGAAGGTTACTGTACTACCATGAAATTAAAACATCTCACATAACCCTGGTCAATACCAGGCAGTTCTTAGTTTTAAATTCTCTGAATCTAGGCCAGACAATTAGAGTTATCTGATTTGACTGCCTGTGTAGTTCGTAAATACGACGTGTGTTTTTTCTGTGGTCACCGTCTAATAAAATCCATTAAAACTGCCCACTGAAAATGTCTTTTCTAGAGAGATGCTCAGGTCTTATTTGGAGAAGACAAGACATAAGAGAGTTCATTGTTCATACAGGCAGATTATTCCAAATAACTGATTCTTCTCCCTTCCCCCTCCCAGTTGAATTATGTGCCAAGTTTTAATTCAACTCCAAGCTACTGATTCTTGTTCTGCATTTCTCTGCTGAATTAAAGACTTCTTTAGCAACTGCTATTTTTTCCCTGGGAAGGTAATTATAGAGTAATCAACTCACCTTCTGTCTCCCCAGTTGCCTTCATGATTAGTTAAACAGATTGATTTCTTTAACTCTCACATGGTGAGGGGATTTCTCCAGATCCAGAATAACCATGTGGTTCTGTTCTGCCAAATATTGTGGCTTTGTAACCTTTCTCAGGTGTATATTCAGAACTGGATGCGGCAAGTTGGCACCAGTAAATGTCATCTGCAGAGGTAATGGTGTCATCTGTTAGGTTATTAATTCTCTTTCAACGTACCCTGCGACCTCAGTAGCTCTGCTAGGCTTCTCTTCATGACATTTGTTTTAAATCAAAATATGGAGCCCTAACAACTCAGTAATCCAAACATACATTTCTAATGAGCTCTGTAATGAGCTCCCTAATTAGCTATGTTTAATTAATGCTGCTAAGCAGTAACTGGATAGTGACTGCTGTTCTCAGAAACCATACCAATTTAAAAGGTTTGTAAAGTTTTTAATGGATTTCTGTGCCTTCAGTGGGGACAAGATTCCTTTCTCAGGACTGGGAATCTTGTTGCATCAATATCTATATTTTTGGAGGGTCTGGCACACTACCCTCCTACCATGCCTGGGTCTTAGTTGTGTAATATACCAAATCACAAATCTTTGCCATCACGTTCTAACAGAGGATTTGGGATGGTAGTGAAAGTTTAAATTTGTGGGAACAGTAATAGTATTTTTCCACTGGCTTTAACTTACCGTATGCCTTTGAGTCAGACTTACACAGTAGGTTACCCTACAGAATGTCACCACGTTTGTTTGACAAGACCTGTTTTACAAAGTCATTTACTTTCTTCCATATTTCTTTAATCAGGCTACGTTATATATAATGTTTTCCTTTTCTCTTTTTCTTTTTTTTGTGTCTAAATCAATATCAAGTTAGCAAATTAACAGCCTCCTGAGGGCAAACAGAAAGGCTGAAAAAGGTTCATGTGGCTCTTCAGTAGTGGGATTCAAGGAATAAGGCCATCAGGACAGTGCCTGTACCTGAAAAGATGCTATGGAATTCAAGTTACTTTATGAAAAGCTGCCACATCTCAATCAGGGACTTCAAAAAAGAAGCAGTGAACTGTATTAGCACTGGAAAGCTGTCAAAAATGTTATTCAGGATTAAAAAAATAATTATATTTAAAGACTTTACAGCAGTAGAATGAAAAAATGATAAAAATATTTAGGGGAAATAATTCAGAAGAAATTGAGCAAACTGACTTCTAGATGCATGAGTTCACAAAATAATTGTAAAGCTTGAGGAATGAGGATAGCTCAGTTTACACGGTGAAAGACAGAAGAAGGAAAACGTTTCTCATAGTAATTTATTCCCTTCCAGTTTTTAGCAAACCCCACCAGCTTTTAGCCCTGGATATAATGCAAGCTATACCAGCTGCTAGAGACAGAGGCTGCACAACGCAATCCATGCCATAGGAAGTCAAAGAGAACAAGAACTGAAACTCCCTCAGGTAGCAGAACGGAAGACAATGTCCCCTGCAGATTTGTTTTCATGGTAAGAGGTCTCTGCAGAAATAATTAATTCATGTTGTGGGAGTGAAGTTGATATTGATCAACACTCATTACTCAAGCTGTTGAAAGACCCAAAAGTGAAACAAGACACTGGGGAGAGTGAAACTGCTAATGATCTCTAGGAAATTATGAAAAAGAGTGTTTTGATTACCATGACAGCCAGCCCCAAGGATAATGGCAGGTGAGCATTTAAGGCTTACTGTGTAGACAGAAGGCAGATGCAAGCTGAACACGCTTCCCAGCAAAGAAGGTTGGAGAAGGTGGCTGTGCATGATCCAAGAGCAAATACTGACACTGTGGCAAGTGACCCTCTTATACGTATTGGAGCTCTGTTCCCTGCCTGCTGCTGTCCCACACCAGGTACCCATCATCTGTACTTTGTGCCATTCTAACTGATTAACCTCAGATAAGAGGCTGGCTTGCAATTAGGGACCGTAATGGGAATGCAGAATTATTGCTGTATGAAAGATGCAAAACGTGACTGTGTTTCACTCTGGAAATGAAGGACAGCCTTCTTTCAATTACTAACGTGATGGTTTAAGTACTCACTGAGGGCCAGTGACTTCTTTAAATGTAGCAGACTTTCCTAAGTGCCTTACCGTCTGTTCAGTGCTTTTGACAATGTGTTTATGTTGTCAGTCACATGGGGGAAAAAATCAAAGCGCTTCATACTTTTTGTTAATGGAATATGTTGAGATGACATTAATCATACAGACAGAGAATCCTCTACTCATAAGTGAATGCATGCGTTAAATGCTAGGGCTGTTAATGGACCCTGTTTCTGATCACTGCTGTCATAAGTGATAACAGGCCTGAAGCCAATTAAACCACTTTTCACATTTTTCTCAAAGTGAGGGCGTGCTGGGAAAGGATCCTGACACCAGCAAGAGTGCTGAGGTGAGGGGCTTAGCACCACAGTAATGTGTTCTCTCTGTGCTCAGGCACACCTGCGTTCCCCTCCAGTCCACCCCATGCTATGCAAGCTCCTGTCTGGAGCTTGAACGTGGGGCTTGGATTCTCCACAGCTAGGTTAGTAGAGAGCTGGCAGGACTTCCCGGTTCTTATCAAGACTTGTCAGTAACCTCAGTTACCAATAATGGCATCAAGGAATTCTCCATTTGTAACGTCCCATCTCAACTCTTCCGTTTGCAGTGGGAAACCTGAAGCAGAAGCAGAGATCCATCTGCTTTGGGGTACACTTGCATTTGGTTGAGTTATTGGGGAAGCATTGACTTGTGAGGCACCTGCTGTGTCTCTGACTTGAAGTACCCCAGCCAGTGTGCAACAGATCCACACTTGTTACTGTTTTCCACCTGGCTGGCCAACATTTGCCTTTTTCCTCATGACCAGTGTTACCATAAGGAGATGCATCCAAAGAAGCTTAAAGCCATGGTCACCCTGAATTTGTAAGTTCCTTGCTGGCAGTAGTACAAGGCAAGGTATTTTTGAATCCGTAGGAATTTGGTATTAGTGTATTTATATGCTAGTGTGGACTATATTTGGACTTTGAGGGCATAAAGCATTGGTCTCATAGCACATACCACCGTTCTTCAAAAATCTCAGTGTATACTCACTCAGTCCTGTACAAAGTCCCATCTTGCAGATCTCAAAATAAAAGGGACTTTAGATGATCTTTCTAATAGGCAGCTCGATGGATCCAAGCACTTCTTTACTCTCTCCTCTCCTGCCCTCTTCCCAAGTTAAAGATTTTTATTTGCTGGGTTGAGCTGGGATGGTAGCTCATTTCGCTGGTATGAGGAATGCTGAATTTTTCAGCAAGTTGTGAAACCCAAAGTCCACGCCAACTTTCCTTTGAGTTTTTTAGACTCGCTGTTTGCATGTGCTTTCTGTTTCAAGTGAGGAGATCTGTAGCAGGCTAGCTAGGGTCTCAGTCCCTTTGAAAGTCCTGCAGCAGAGCAGGATACCAGGCAAACACAGGAAAATGGTGGGAATCACTTTCTAATGTCTAGCTCACTGATCTACATGTGTAGTTCCAAGCTGTGATGTTTAACTGTAATATAAAATTTTAAAAATCAAGAAAGTAAAGAATCAAACTGTCCTCTTCATTATATTGGGAGATTAGGTGAAAAAAAAAATCCTGTGATTTTTACATGTGATGTTTAGGCTTGTTTTTCTTGCCTTCCAGGTTCTGAATGCAAATTTTTTTTTTTTTTTTTTTTTGAACTAGTATAGACTGCTTTTTTTGTGAAGTTTTTACCCCCAGAGATCTTCAAAATCTATTGCAGATTTGAAGAGCCTATTTAACCTTTTCTGACATTTAAAAGAAAACAGAAAGCAAGCTCTTCCAGCTGAAAAGTGAGTTAAAGGAACCGCTCCAGTTTGCGTCCAACTGGATGAAGAAAGGATAGTCAAATTCCTTCCATTTTACACATAGTTAGTCATGAAATTGTACATGAAAAAAAAAAAAAAGACAATAAAATAGCCGTATTGTAACAGCTGAAACAAACCTTGGGTAACTGTCAGCAGTGAAATGTCCAGAGAGCATTTGTACCATTCCATTTCATTAAGCTGAAGGGTGGGATTGCAGACTGTAAAAGATTATAGCAGAGCTCCTCAGAAATTTACAGCTCACAGTGCAGCAAAGCACAAGGGAAGTCTCCCTTTCTTGTGTACGCAACAGGGAGCCTGGGCTTTGTCTCTCTGATGATGATGATGTGTATAAGAAGAAGGTTGCCAGAAGCACCAATGAAAACTGAAATGTACTCTGTGAAGGCTTTTTTTTCTTCCCCGTGGCTGCACAATGTATGTGCGCAGTTGGTTTTATTCACTTCCCAAGTTCTGGACTTTGCAGGCTGCATTAGGACAGGAAGCCTTTTGGCAGTGTTTAGGGCAAATTCAGATGCTTTGGGGATATAGTGCGTAACAGGAACAAGTGCAATGGATGCCATGGGAGACGGGACACTTCTCTCATTTCAAACGGTGTAAACAGCAAGAGCTACTCTGTTTCATACCTGCTGAGGATCTGGCCTTCGCTGAGCTGTAACAGGAAGCTTAAATTTGGGGTAAAATAGGAGTATGTGTCTGCAGCCTGCTGCTCTGTAATGGAACAAGTTCACCGGGAAGTTCTTTCTCAGAAATATCTTTGGTTTCACTGTCACCCACCTTCATACAGGAGCATCCCCCCTTTACGTTGATGGAACTCCTGTTAATGTGCTGTGGAGTAAGAGAAAATTTCGGGTGGCAGTTAATCTGTCAGCAGGAAAGACACAGCACTGGTGAGGAGAGGGTGACAGAGAAAAGCCATTGTAGATGACTAAGAACCCTACATACTTTTACTGGTGAAGTTTGGGTGTAGCAGCTAACTTCCTCTGGATCCTTTTTTTGCTGCTTATATTGACTCACCAAAAATGGTGGACTGTGCTTGTCCTTTCCAGAGCGGAGGAGATATCTACCAACAGCAGAGGTGGTCAAAAGGTGTACCCTGGTGCAAGTTTCCACCAAGAATGGCAGTTTCCACCAAACTGATTTTCCAAAGTGAAGAGTTCTCAAAAGCACAATGGGAATGATGGAAAGTGAAGTGCTACAAATCAAATGAAATGCAATTGAAGTTCAGAAAAGCCTGAAATTTCCTTTTTATTTATACAAAATAATTATTTTTTTTTTGTCTTGAGTCACCATGGCATTCAGCTTAATTTCCTTATCTGGCCATTGCCCTGTGGGAGTTTTAGTTCACAGCTCTGTTCTCTCTACTGTAGGCACATAGTCCTTTGGAGGACTGCAGCTCTCAAGAAAATATAGGCACTTGGCTTGGCCTGAATTATATGGTGTGTTGGATACTCATATGACTCTAGTGCTATATGAGCAATGTAATTTGGATGGAAAAGTTTAGCCCATAGGGAAATCGGGGGGGGTTTGGCCTTTTAACTACAAAGCCAAAAGAGAGATCCTCACAAAAGGTGAAGTTCAGTACTAACTGAATTTCAGGCAAATTGAGCACGTGTGTCAAATGCAGCGAACAAAAGGAAACATTTAAATATAGGTAATTCTCCCTTCTCGTTTCTGTTCAAGAACAATGTAAGTATTGGCAATTCTTAACAGAAATTATAAGAAATTTTAGGTTTTGTGCACATTTATTAAGTTGAAAGTACTTGTTTCAGCTTAGCATAATAAGTTTTGACACACTAGAAGTTCCCAAAGAGCAGAAATTCCAACTTTTTCACTGCTGCAAGTCCATGTTCATTAATTTTCATGTTTTTTATGTGCAGGCTCTCCTCTGTGGGTTATAAAGGCTTGAGGAGTAAAGCCAAAGCCTTTACTGAGGATTTGTCTATGGGTAATTGAAGGATTTAATTCTTAAAAAAAGGAATTGTGCTCAGTTTGGTTTTATAACCAAAAGATTGTTGATGTAAGTTGCATAGGTCAAAGGAAGTGTTCTTAATTGTGCTGAAGTGATCCCACAAAAAGCAATGTAAACAGGTGAAAGAACCACTAAAGTCTGTAACAAAGCAGAGTTTGGACTCCTCTACAACCTTTGTTTAGTCTTACACTGCAAGTGATTAGTGGCATAGGCTTCTATGCAAAATTGTCTGTTCAGACTAGATGGCTAGATTTTGAATATGTAAATAAAAAATATTCAAGTGTTCAGCATTGCAGGGCTTAAGCCCTCTTTTGCAGACACATGAGGTTTTTCCCTCAACAGATGTGTTTCCATATTGCAGAAGTGACCTCTTTGATCATACAGCCAGCATGACTTCACCAAGGGCTAGTCTTGCCTGACCAACCTTCTATGATGGAGTGACTACATCAGTGGACAAGGAAAGAGCTATAGATGTTGGCTATCTGGGCTTCTCTAAGACATTTGACACATTCCCCCACAACATCCTCCTCTAAATTGAAGAAAGACAGATTTGATGGGTGGACTGTTTAGTGGATGAGGAATTGGTTGGATGGTTGCATTCAGAGGGTAGTGGTCAACAGCTCAATGTCCAGGTAGAGATCAGTGACAAGTGGTGTCTCTCAGAGGACCACCTGTCCTTGGGTACTTCCTTTTCCACAAGCGAAGTTAAAAGACTTTTGAAGCTGTAACAGCTGATCTGCCTTCAAACTCCAATTAACAGTTTAAATCATGCCAAGACAATTAAATGACTGAGAAATTAGTAAGACAGATGTTCACCAGTTGTCCCCTTATTTTACTAGTTTGAGTTTTGGATATTATAACAATGATGTTTTTGAAGATGCTGAGGAGAAAGATGTGAAGCAGTTGAGCTGACAGGATCAGAACGCTGTCCCTCAGTCTTTTATTTTATGTAACTTCAAGTAGGACTCTCCAAGGGTTCCCCTTCACAGCTTATGTTGGGATACCATGAATAGTGATGGTACTAAGGAAAACAGGGGGAAAAAAAAAAAAAAAAAAAAAAAGCAAACCAAAACCAAAACCATACAGATCAGAGGATATGAGGATTCTTCTGGACAAAAAGTGTGAAGACCAAATCTTGAAGAATACTTGTCATTTTGCTAAAGGCAATAAACAAGCTTATAATGTACATCTAAAATGGCATGCAGTTCTCTGCACAGGGGTGAAACACTTCTAGACCAAGAAAAAGGAGGAGGAGGCTAAATTGTATTTTCAGTGCATGGTGCAAATACAGAATATAGGTCACTGATTTTCATGACCTCCCCAGGTAGCCTACAGGAAACACAGAAGGAGATCCATCCAATAGAGATGGACAGAAAATAAACTTTTCTTCTCTTGCCTATATTCTCTGATGGCTTTTGCCATCAGGGCACTTTGCAGCTAAGTACTTGAGATTGCATTTTCACATAATTATTCCCACCATGAGCCTAGCTTTACTACCAGTTGATTGTCTGGTAAATTGATTGCCTGGAATTGCTCACAGTTCTTCAGTGTGAGCAGATTAGAGACAAGCATTGATTTTCTATGTTGTGGGACAGATTTGGCCCACAAGCATCCAGAGACCAGGCAGATAATCCCATAAAAACCCTATGCTCCTGCTACGACCTGAATTTTGTAAAAGACTCAGTGGGACAGTGAGAGCTGGTGGGTGAAGAGGTCTTTGTTGAATCACTTTTTTTTTTTTTTTTTTTTTTCCCTGCAAGAGAAGAAGAGAAAATTGGGGTGTTGAGTGTTTGGTAGAAAGCAAAACAAAAACATGACCCTGCCTCTACCAGGCCTGGATCCAGCCCTATGACAGTCTGTTTTCCACTGGCTCTCAAAATTTATGTAAAGAATAAGGCAAAGAATGTAACTGTTTGCTTGCAGTTTCTGCTCTGAATATGCTACTAATAAGTTCCCCCTTTTAAAACATCTAATTGTCCATCTACCCTGGCAGTCTCTGAGCCTTTGAGACTCCAGAGATCCCAAGCATCTTAAGACATAAATGGCATTTCACATTGCAGGAAGCTCCTGAAGAGCCACCAATTTCCCCTCACCCCAGGAGTCTTTGCAGAATCCAAAGAACAGCTCCCACTTTTCTGGGGAACCAGATCAAACCACAGCACAAAACAAGCCAAATATTTTTCTTTTTGCCTTAGGAAAAAATAAAATTAAATAATAAAAACATTTCTAGTTCTTAGTGAATTTCACATCTGTGATGCCAAGGGGAAGGGATACTTTCCTTCCATTAATAGAAAGGTACCAAGACATCAAAACCAGTCTATGGGATGGACTCCATCTGTGGGAAGAGAATGAATTGTGACAACCAGGATGGGGGAAAGACAAAGCAATTAGGTCAAATTTATACTTTAGATCACCCTAGCATTCTTTTTTTCCCATTCATATCTGCCAGCAATATACTAATATTTATTCAGTTCCTCTGCCCACCCCATTTTGGCCCACTTCTTCCCATTCGTCCCTCAATGGAACAGAATTTAGAATTCATTTCAAGCCCATTCAAAAGGGGAAAAATAACTAATAAAGGGGACTTGAACCAGATTCTGAATCTCAGCTCTTCATCTGTGACTAGTTCCATCACTGTATAACAGGTTAAGCCAGGATCCTGGGTTCTGTGAAGCTTGTGTGATCCTTACCTTGCTACAGATAAATACATATTTATGCACCTTGCTGCGTAAATACCTGCCCTTTATTCAATTCCAGCTGATTGTCCTTCAATCTTCTCACCATACACACCCTTTGACCACTGTTGCACAGATGCCCCCTTTTATGAGGTCATCTCAACCTCCACACACAAGGGATCCCCCAAAGACACCACATTTTGGTGGCACCCTGGGCAGAGGGTGAGCAGCTGGGAAGGAGGAAGGCTGTTGACAAAGGCTGCTAATGCTGAGGTCCTTTTAAACCCCCAAGAGAACAAAAATGCCATTGAGATTTCAGTGTGGTCAGGTGTTACTCCAAAATTGCTCCAAATTCCTACCAATGAAAACATTGTGCTTCTGAGACCTTATCTAGATGATTTACGGGTGCACAAAAGTAATGCTTTCCTTCACCCTGTCACCAAGAGGAGCAAGTAACCCTCCTATTAGAAAAAGGAAAGAGAAAAATAATTAGTTCAGGCAAGTGGCTTCATTTAGCAAAACTATATCTGTGTCTGATGCCTTCTGGAGCAGATGTGGGCTGAACAGAGTATGTCAGGAGCAGAGACACTGTGGCGTGGAGCACAGCAGAAGTCCATGCCCCTGTTTACAAAAGTGCCCCAAGTGCTCACCATGAGCATTGCCAATCATTGTTTTCTTGTGAGCTGTATCAGTCCCTTACTAGAAAAGTCACCCAGTCCCTCTTTTTCTCACGGACTGTAGCACTAAGAGGGGCAAGAAATGTAGTTTCAATTAAGACCCACCAAAAACAGCTCTTACTATGTTATAAATTCTATATTTATCCTTAAACACCAGCCCCATCCTGAGCCTTTCTCCCCCTCCTTTAATTGTTTGCAGAAAAGTTTCCATTGTGTTTTCTTTTCCATTTTTTAGGAGCAGTATTGCAATATAAATAGTCTTTTTTCTTTTCTTCTCTCTCTCTCTCTATTTTTGCTAATAGTTTGGTTTCTCTACTTGGCTGAACGTACATGACTCTGAGGTTTTGCGATATAATTGCATGATTGCTTCCAAATTTTCCAGCCAATGGGGCATCTAATCAGTTGAAAAATTTCATTATCCATTGATATATGCTGGAAGGCAGGCATTGGTTTCTTCATGTATCATTTCCTTCCCTCTTTTCCCCCATATTTAACCTTCTCCCTCTACACCCAGAGCAGGGACAGGGCCAACTCAGCTGCAGAAGAAATGACTGCGAATCTGTTAGTTCAGGGGGTTTGTGGTTGTACCATGTTCCTTCACAGGGAGATAACCCACTCAAATTGGAGTCAGGGCAGTCCAGCTGAAAAGAGGGGTCTGGTGTGTGGTGTGGAGACAGGTATTACTCTTATTTCCTAGAGAGCTGGTCTCCAGCCTAAAATGTCTGATTTCATCAGATTTGGTTGTTTTATTCAGTCTTGCAGTTACAGCGCAAGAAAAAGAGAGGCATTTTTAACTATTCCTCACCCAATTTTTCCTCTTGTGCTTAGTTACTAATCCTGTTAGACCCGACTTAGTTTTAATTACCATACAAGAACACTACAGGGGTGTCTACTTCCTTTTACATGCCACCATTTTTCTGTTCAGGTGTCTGACTTCAAGGCTCTGCTACATGGAGCAAATTGGTTAAGACCAATCGGTTAAAGAGGGGGAGGGAGGGAGGAAGGAACATCATCCTCCTCTCTCATCCAAAAATATTTTCAGCTTTCGTAAAGAATTTAAGTATGCATGGAGAATACCCTCTTCTTTCTGCTTCCCTTCAAGGGAGTGAAGGCAGACTTTGGTCCTCTTAGTGTCATTGCATCCCTCTTCACCTCCCAAGCTGTCCTTAGAGTCTTGCATCATTGTTTCTTCCTCTGCCTTCATCCTCTGGCTGTTGCCATGCTACAAGCACAAAAATTCCTTCCTCCTCAAATGACTATTTAAATATTAAAATCTGAGCTCAAGCTTTCACCTCATTTCAACAGACTACCTATAAAAAAATCCTTACTACCACTTTTGAAAGCTCATTTATAAGTACTGACATTCATACTATGTTTTGAACAACCCGAATTATTTCAAGGTACATAAATCTAAACCAAAAAAAAAAAAAAAAAAAGAAGAAGAAATCCAAATAATAATAAAAAAATAAATCCTTACAATTTGCCCTTTAATTGGAAGCATCTCATGAAAATTGGAAATATTCACTTACAATGAATTTTTGTCTTTGGTCTTTGCTTTCCACTTTCACATAACAATAATCCCCTTCCAAATATTTTAGAAAAGAAAAGAAAACCTTTAGCTTCTCTGAACCATTCAACAAATAATAATCAACTTTTCCTGGTTAAAACTACTCTCAAAATCTTAATTCAAGTAACCAGCACATTTTATATCTGGTTTCTCATTTTTGAGACATGAACTCAGGTGCATTTATCTACCTACAATATCAAGAAGTAATTGCAACAGGTTTTTCAACAAACGAATTTTTTATTTAAATATTCTTTGCAGGCTGTTGCAGGCTGGATCTCATTAGAAGTGTGGTATTTTCCTCTTCCTCTAAAATTAAATTTAGTTTCCAATTAAAAGCTGGCCTCTCTGACAGACACTTTGTTTCACTTTCAGGTCCAGGTTTCTTACCACGTTGACCCTACCAAATGCCTCCAGTGACTTGTAAAAATAATAAGGATTATGCACAGCTGCACAGATCAAAAATCCCCCCAGAATTCAATTGCTATCATGAGTCTTTTATCAATCTGCTCTAGAGTGGAGAGGGAAACGATTTTCCCACCCAATGAAACTGAGTTTTCATATATGCTCCCTTTCCACATTATGATTAAAAAAAAAAAAAAGAGAGACCTTTCAAAAATTTTGATTCCTTTTGTAAAAACAGACTCCCACACGTCAGGGGAACACTGGAAGTTTAAGATAATCCCCTGGGTTATGGAATAGCAGCAGGGGCAGGATTTCCACCTACAGTACCAGGCTATGTGAAATGAGAGAGTAACTTCAGGAGACCCACATTCACATCTTGGTCCACCTCAGGCTTCCTGCTGTGTTATCTCAAGCCATCCTCTTCAGCCTGAATCCCTGCTCTCTACCTTTCCCTGTCTTCCCTTTTCAAGATGATTACAAGCCAAGAATGAGAACATCAGGCAAAAAAGTGGGCAGCTGTTACCTAGGTTAAACCAGATCATGAGATTGCTCTGGTTACCAACACCATATTCATGCTAAGAACTACTCGCTCCTTAGTAAACCAGAAAACTTCTTTAATTCATATGTAATTGAATGGTGCCAGCTAATTATTAGAAACATAATAGCCTGTTACATAATCACAACAGCCTCAATAAATGTGGTTTGAGTTATTATGTAGTACTTTATTAATAGACAATAAATACAATCTTAAATCTAAATTAAATCCTCATTTGGTAGGTGCTTCATTTTGAAAGGGTATCAGAATGTGTACTAAAGTCAAATGTCAGCATGTTTATGGTCACATGACAAAAGTCCTGGTCCAGATGTTGTTTCAGATCTTATTCAAGTGACAAGTGGAAGAATGTCCTTGGAGAACAGCTTCATACAGTACAGGCTCATCTGTTGCTCACACATTTTGTCTGAACATTTAATCCCCACCAGTACGTACGTATTCTGGAGGTCACTTTTGGGCAATATGTTAGGAAGGATCTCAGGAAACAGCCAGATTGTGTGAGAGCATGGTGGTATATCTAGCTGGATGACCACCCACTTCCTCCTGCAAGATCTTTTGAATGTAGAAAACAAAAGCAGACAGACTTAAGCCAAGAAAGAAGTTTATTTAAAAATAAATGCCTCGATTGACAGCAACAAGATGGAAGTTGCTAGTTTCCTAAAAGCAGATGTTCAGGAGCATCCCTTAGGATGCCTCACCTCAGGGACCACAGGGGTACAGTTCCTTGTTCAAGGCAATCAAATAGCATTGCCTGGGGAAAGGACTTTCCTATTACTGTGGCTGGTAAGACAGCTCCAGCCACTGCTTTCTAGTGATAACTCCTTCCACAATAATTTATGAGTTTTCTCAACCTAGGGTTCAATTATTGCCATCTGGTCTACCTGGGTCAAAACCAAGAAAGGCAGGGAAACCCTGCAGTCTGCACAAAGAAATTAGTGAATAAGCCAGAGGCTTATGTGAAAATGTAACTGATCTTTCTACACAGACCTGAAAGTTAGATTTCCACGTGCTTTAGAAATTTCCTGCAGGCTTCAGATATGCTGACGGGCAAGGAAGAGAGGACAGAATATTCTGCAAATATTTACTCCCACTGAATTAACTCACTTTGAAGAAGCTCATTGTCATTTTCCTTCTTTATACATTGGTAGCCTGGCAATAGAGGAGAACAGTAGGAAAAACTGCAAGTAGTCCTACTGCCTATTTTTTCCAATGCCTCTTTCATGGATGTGTCTGTGAAACCAAGTGTAGTTATACAATCAACAAATTCCTTTAAGGGCTACTAGGCACCATTCTGATTAGACAAACTTCCAGAGAAACCATGTAAGGTAGACCCCCGAATAAAGCTAGCACAGATAAAAAATGGTTCCTTGGCTACATCAAGAGGAAAAAAGAAGGAGGAAAGGAGGTACCATGTGCAGATGAGAGAAGAGACTTCAGGTGGGTTTACAACATAGCCAAGTGTCTACTGGCTCACCAAGAGAGGGCAGAATACAGGAACAGGGCTAAAAACTGGGGTGAGTGGGGTGGCCATCAAGGCTTCAGAGCTCTTCTTGGCAAATAGAAATAGGAAGACAGACCACATGAGTGAACCAGTACAGAAAGCAAAGCCTCCTGGAAGAGAATTTTCACAGCTGATTTAGAAACCAAGTCTGATTTTGACTGTCAGTTCTACTAAATTGGAGCAAATTGCCCCCAGTTCAGTTCTGAAGGTAATGAGAAATGACACGGACACTTCTTTGTTGTTCAGGGAGAGAAGACAGTGAACCTATGGGAAAGAGCACAGATATGAAAACTTACATGGATTAAGTGAATGAAGAATAAGAACAATGTGTGTAAATGTAGGGTTATACCCTAAGCTCACTTCTCAAATAATGAAAGAACTAGTGTAATCAAAGTCAAGTAGCCAGACTTTTTAAATAACATTGACTGCTCTTCAGATTCATAAATTAAGAAGGAAGGGCAGAGGTGAACTGCTCAGCTGCAGACCCTTTCTCAAAGCAGCCACAAGTGAGGTCTTAGGGTGTGTGCATGTGGGGCAGATTGAAAATCTGAACAAAATGCAAAATGAACTGAACAACATTGGGTTCCAAACTGATGTATCCAGTGAGATACCTGCATTTCAAGCCTTTTTTTCTTTTTTTTTCCCTCCAGAGAAGGAATGCTTGCATGGTGAGAATGATACATGCCTAAGAAGCTGTCCATCTGCTCTACTACCTACTGAATGTCAAGGCAAATTTAAGCCAAATTTGGATGGATACTACTATCTGAGTAGTATCAATGACTTCCAGTAGAAATAATGAATGTAGAAAGCATTTCTAAATACCACACACCAAAATTTACTTTTGCTAATACATAGAGGATGCCATAGTTGCAGCAAAAGAAAAATAATTCTTCAGTGCTAGGTTTGTAGGCACATCATATGCCAGCGACTGTGGTAGTGGTATTAAACCCTAAAACTTCTCTCCAAAGCCTGCTGTTTATGAAGGAAAAAGTTCAGTCTGTAATGCTGGTGTCCTGGTATCTTGGACCATGAGCACATCCTTTGGGAACTTGTTCAAGTGGTAGATCACATGCAGGCTTGGAAAAGAGAATTTCTCACATACTTTGAGCTCTTAATGGTCTAGTAGAGATTTTAATAAAATGCAGGCTCATTTGTATTTTTGCATGGAACTGACATGTCCCTGGCACTGTTGCAATGCGTTAAAATCAACAGCATAGCCTTTTTCCCCTCAATCTACCATGATCACTGTCTACTGGGGAAAAGACTTTACCTCCCTTCCCTGCTCCCCAAAATGTTCATATAACACCCAGGATGTTGTTAGCATGAGTGGAGTTAAGAACAAAAGAGGAAGCACACCTTCAAATGCAGTAAGCAGGGATACAAGAAGCACTGCAGCAAATCCGTATCTGTATCTAGGGCCTGATCCAAGATCTTGGTGGAGCCGATGGAAAAATCCAATGGGCTTCAAATAAGGTCCTTATTCCAAAAAGAGGAAAGAGTTTAGAAAAAAAAAAAGAATAAAACATTAAAAAGCCAAAGGGAAAGAAGAGATAAATAACATTTACCCAAAACAAACCAGATGTTTCACCTCGAATCCACTTTCTGTTTCCATGAGAATAAAGACAAAGAAAATAATGGCTGTTAGCCTTTCTTTGGGTCAGACGGCAGAGACCCAATGGGTGACGGGCTCTTAGGCATGTGACCCTCACACGCTTCCTGTGTCATAAGTGAGTCATGGTAGTAGAGTACTCAAATATATTGGAAAGAATAATGTTAGTATAAATGGTTTGATTCAAGCAGAGGCAATAAAAGGCAAAAAACATCTTCAGCTTGCCTCAAATGCTAATTTCCTTCATTTTTCTTTTTTATATACGCATATATTAAAGAAAAGGTCTTAATTCCATTTTGTGTCTCAAAATGAACAATGTGTTTGGGAATGGTTGAGCAGTGTGAGAGTTTGCTGACTTGAGCCATTGAAGTTACAGTCTCTGTGGAGTTTTTAAAGTTGCTGAGGAAGCAAAGCCAAAGCAATTTTCCAAGCAGAGAGGACAGGACTGCATAGAAGTTGCTGATGGGGGGCGCTCAGGCACATTGCTTTCTTAGGACTTGCTAGAGGTCACTGAGCCACAGCCAGGGTCAGAAAAGAACACTTGGGTCTTCTCATCCTAACATCATGCTTTGGTACCACCTGGGAACTGAGGGATGAATACAGACCTCTGTCTTTCCTGCAGGGAGCAGCAGCAATGTTGTCTATATTCAGATGTGCTAGGTACCCCTGCAGAAGTTGGGAATCCTTAAGCTTTTTACTTTCCATACTAAACAGTGGCAGGATTTGGGTTGAATTGGTGCTGCTCCCACACAGAAAGGGAGAATATTTGTATGTGGTTCCCAAAGAAAAGCCCTATCGACTCATGTTGTGTAAGTGTAGGCAATGCAGATAGCATTTAATGCTTTTTTTCCTGCAGAAAAAGGCCTCTGTTTTACCATTTGTTTTAAAGCTGTCACACTGAAATGGCTCAACCTGAAGTTTTCCATGATACAGCATCTGCTTCAAAATTACTTTCTTTGAAGTTTTAGCTAGAACAGTTCCACTCCCAAGGAAAAATGCAAAAAGGCATCTTTTTGTCCAAGTGAAAAGAGAAATAAACAACTTCATAACAGTTCCATTGAAAAACTGTAATGCCTTTGCTTAGAATAGGAACGTAAATTTTGACAGAAGGATTGCCCTGCTCTCAAAAATGGTACTTATACCATCAATGTGAAAAACAAAAATCTACATATATATGGTCAAGTTGTAAACTCAAAAAAAAAAAAAAAAAAAAAAAAAAAAAAACCCAAACAAAAAACAACAAAACAAACCCAGCACAAGCTTAACAGAAAATTTGTCAGTGTTTGGCAGCTTAATTCTCAGTCAGTTCAACATGCAATGAGCATGCTCTGATCCCCTTGCTGCTCTTATGCTCCTGCTATACATGCCAACAGCTGAGTGGGGCTTTCTGGCCCAGGTTGCTGGAGAACATTGAGGTACTGTATTGCAGGTAGACGTCATATTCTGTGTCCCCATTTCTTCTCCTGTTAATATCTACCCAGACCAGAAGAGGAGCAGACTCTACACATTACAACAATACAAATAAGACAGTAAGACAATGTGTCTTATTGCATTAAGTGAAGGCTGTGAAAATCTATAAGGGAAAAAAAAAAAAAGTTGAAAAAAAGCTTGACCAGGACAGCTTTACATCTGGCTTTCCTTAACTTATGAATGTTTCAATTTTGCTTTACTGTTAAATGTTGTGGACTGAATTATGTTTGGTTGTTTTTTTTTTTTTTTTCTGTTTTGCCCGTTACATAGCCCCAGAACACTGGCATCTGAAATTTAGATTAAAATTACAAGCAGCAAAATCTTTGTGTCCATAACAGATCCCTCCAGCTCCACAACACAAAGGAATTATTTTTATTTGTTTTCAAAAGGGAGAGGGGAGTATTCAGGGTGTCCCTTTGCCAGGAGTTTAATAGAGAATTTGTCTTTCCCCACCCTTTTCTGGGTAAGATGGGTGAAATTTCTTTTGCAAGAACAGCCTCTGGCTGGCCTCCTGGTAGCCTAGTTTGTTTGACTTTGCTTTTGGGTGACTGCCTGCCTGCAAGCAAGCAAAAGCATGGAAGCTGAAAGCAAGCAGCAAGCTGATGCAATGGACAGAGCCCTTCGGGATCAACTTTAAGAGAGCTAAGCAAAATCAAACAGAAGTGAAACAAGCTCTGCCAAACACAAGCTAATGGACAGGATTCCCTTCTCCCTGAAGCCTATTTGGAATAAACTAAGGACAAAGCGTCTAAAGTAGGATTGGTGTCCAGATCAGAGTGGCAGATGCTGCCCTGAATACTCGAGGAGGTGGTGATAAGAGAAGGCAAACACGCAGCTGAGGTAATGTGGGCAAATGCATCATCTACAGAGCATAAAACATAGTACAATAGGGAATAAGGTGCAAGATAATGCCCAGGAAAAGCTTTTCCCAGAACACCCTCTTCTCATGACCCAGTAACGTGCATCCAGAAAGCCAACTGGATACTGGGCTGCATCAAAAGCAACACGGTCAGCAGGTCAAGTGAGGTGATTCTGCCCCTCTACTCCACTCTGGCAAGACCCCACTTGGAGTTCTGTGTCCAGCTCTGGGTCTCCCAATATAAAAAGCACACAGACCTGTTGGAGCGAGTCCAGAGGAGGGCCATGAAGATGAACAAAGGGCTGAGGCACCTCTGCTGAGAGAGTTTTGGTTCTTCAGCCTGGAGAAGTCAAGGCTTTGGGGAGACCTTCTAGCAGTCTTCCAGTACTTAAAGGGGGCCTACAGGAAAGATGGGGAGGGACTCTTTATCAGGGACTGTAGCAGTAAGGTGAGGTATAATGGTTTTAAAATGAAAGAGGGTAGATTTAGATATTAGGAAGAAAGTCTTTACTGTAAGGGTGGTGAAGCAGAGGAAGAGATTGCCCAGAGAATCTATGGATGCCCTATCCCTGAAGGCATTCAAGGCCAGTTTGGATGGGACTTTGAGTAACTTGGTCTAGTGGAAGGTGACCCTGCCCATAGCATGTGGGTTGGAACTTGAAAATCTTTAAAGTCCCTTCCAATTCTCTCCACTCTATGATGATGTGATTCTAGCTGTTTAAAGCATCTTTGATATATAGCAGCCTTATGAAAAAACAGTTTTACTAATCAGCTGCTATCCTGCTCTTTTGTTGTTGTGAGGCTTATTTAGAGGCTTAACGTGCCGACATTCCATGCTGCAATCACACAAAAAGTGGATATCTGTTAGAAGACTTAGAACTGATGATGCCAGATCCCAAACAGTGCCATCCCAATTCTCCCCTCCCTCCCTTTTGGGATATATGGACAGGAGAAAGCCAAACTGATCAGGACAAACTGTATAGTGCTTAGACAAAAGCTACCCTAACAACTACGTACAAGTCCACATCTTCCTTCATAACGATAGTCACTCGTCCTCTACAATAGAAACCTTCTAAGAGACCACAAACCTAATCACTAAAATTAACTTGAAATGGGAGTTCTCACAGCAGTTAGATCCCAAAGCTTTAGCTCATGCAGTAGAGACATTTCACAGGTGAAGCATGTTGCTCTCCCTCTGTGGCACAGCAGAATCCTTTAAGCCTGAGTGACAGCCATCAGAAGAGTGTAGAGAGCATGTGTCATGGTAGAAGGGGCCTCTGCCTGGTTTCACTTTAGTTATTCACTGACAGTGCAGGCAGTCACACCATTTGCTAAGCCCCACAGATCTTTCTCCAGAGACAAAGGTAGTCCTATTTGGTGCAGGGAACAGAGCCACTCCCTGGAGTCTGGATCTGGTTGAACTGCAAACTGCATACCACAAAGAGAAATAACAGAAGAAGCCCTTAACAGCAGTGATGGACAGCAGTTCCTCTCCCCTTTCACAGCTTCTGTCCCTGTAGACCATTAACATGACCCATTCCAAACTCCAACACTTTCACCTTCAGCTTATTTTAATTTCTTTCTTCAGAGGAGAGCTGTTTTTCACTTTTCAGAGGAAATTCCTGGTTGCCTGAAGACCCTCTGTATAAAACCCACTGTGAGCTGCATTCCACAGGTCTCACTAGAATTTGGACTTCTTTGTTTTGCCCTTGTAAGCCTGTTCTGAGCTCCAAAAAGGAAGGGGAAAATGACTGGGGCATTTGTGTCGTGCAGAGGCTGAAATGAGACATACTTATTTTTAATACAGGATATAAGGGATTCTTTTGACAAAATACATTCATTCTACCAATGACTGGATTAAAAAAATATCTTTATTACCCCTCCAGTGGCTGCTACACAAATTATTTTTGCAGATGTATATGGGTCTGGTTCAAATTGCAATAGCGCTATAAACGTTGACAGAGTTGCTTCGATTTTGGTATATCCCTTTCCACCAGCAGTGGATGAATCCACCATTTTCTCCCAAGTTGTCCACACTCCTCCTCCTTCTTAAAATGTGTACTTGTCACACTAAAGTGTACAATTCTGCCTAGTCTCCTTCAAAAAAGATGAAGCAAGTGCAGGAGGTGGCCTATTAAAAATAGAATTAAACTTTTATTTCATAGTAGATGGAAGTCATTCATCAGGAGGGGAAAAGATATATGTTAGCCAGTTTTGGCTCACAAAGATATCAGGATAAACTGGCTCACAAGGTCCTTGTAAAGTTGTCTAACAGAAGAAAAGATGAAAGAAATTGTTACTGCTGGAAGAAGCATTAGGTCTTCCCAGACAAGACTGTACAATGTTCTTGCAAAGGACTACATATGATGACCCAATTTTAGGAAGCCTGGTCCTAAATTTGACATTCAGCAATTTTTCACCATTACAGGTCCAGATCAAGGAGTTACTCTCCTTCTGGAGAATGATGTCCCCAAAAAGTCACATTAATCCTTCAGTTCCACATGTCTGGAAAGCTACAGATCTGTATATCCTGTATACTGCACTTAGGTCTACTCACAAGGGTCTTTATAGCCATCCAAGTAATTCAGCAAGAGAAGTTGAGATCTCCACCACTTTAGAGTCCTTTCATCTACATTTGGACTGCGCAGTGGACATTTTTCTGGAGACTTATTCACACCATTCATGCAGCACCAACAGAAAGTTTCTTTTTAACCTTATAAATGTGAAGTTGACACTCAAAGGTCCTAGAGCTCCAAATAAAATTTGGAAACACAGTGTTGATGGGGCCATTGTAATACATGTTAAGATCCTTCTGTTCTTGTGTTGGGAAAACTGAGGTTCAAAGTCAGTAAAAGTTCCATCACGGACAGATCTCTTGTGTTAGTGGTGAGTGTGCACTCCTGGCAGGTACCCCATAGCATGAAACAGAATGGAACTTCTCTTACGGCTTGTTTGGCATTGAAGGGCTCATCCCATGACTACTTTCCAATTTTTAAGTAATGTTCAAGTCTCACCTTCCTTATCTGGGAGTCTGTTTATGGCCTTACCAAGCATCACCATTGTGTTGCTACCTCAGAACCTCAAAAAGCAGTTCTGAACAAATAGACTGGCAGAAGAGCGAGAAAGACTTTTTTTTTTTTTTTTTTTCCTTTTGAAGAAACCTGAATTTAGGAAAAACTTACTTGAGAAGCACAAGTGTTAGCTCTAGAAATCTGATTTTAATAGTACTTTTTTATTGCTAATAAAGTCAAGAATAGAACTTTATGTGTTTTGTGCCCCATCCAGTATAAAATTAATACTCAAGCTATACTGTATATATATATGCAGAGATAGCTTCTCCAAATAATCTGGATATCGAAAGTCCATTACCATAATTTAGTGTACCAAATAAAGTGAGGAGTTTTCAAAAGCTGCTTACAGAGGCTTATATACATAAGAGATTTAAACTGCAGCATAATGTTTCTGCCAGCTCTGCCCTTGCTGACCTTATCTAGGGAAGCCTCACCCCAGAGCATTAAAGGAAAATCACTTCAGCCAATCAAATCTATTTATATGTATATTTATAAATTGGCATGATTTGAGCTACTAAAATTAGATTTAGATCTTAGTCTCCAACTTCCAAATGTTCAGTTGTCACTTGAATGGTACAACATGATCCAAAATACACAGGGACAAACATTTTAGTCTTAGTCCTGGTATCCAAAGGAAGTGTCAGTTCAGGGATCCCACTGGCCAGCTGTCCCCTTTCCATCACCAATTTCAGCCAATTTCAACATCACTTAACAGGAATATCAGGACTGTTCGTTTTTACTTGAATCTGTGAAAAATAGCATGTGATCACAGAAAGGCACCTGGCTTCCTGTTGTGGAGGGCAGCTAAAAACTCAGTATCGTCAAGGTACTCATACAGAAGAGTGGATTTTTGTTTTGAGTTCTGCAATTCAGAGTGACTTGTTTTCTTAACGAACAGTGAAAAACAGACATACAGCAGAAACCCTTTGAAAAGGAAGAGAGGTGGAGGAGCTACTGCATGGACATAGCAACACAGGATCATCTTGCTTCAAAAACATTTTACTGTTTTGAAACAGTACACAAAGTCATAAAAAATAGCAATGGACTTTGCCAAAAAAGCATCCAGAGGAGAAGAGGCAAGGAAAGAACAGAGAAGGAACAGTGGAAATAAATCTTTCCAAACAAAGTGACAAGTCCAAGAATAATGAGAACTAAAGTTCAAAGAAGAAATCTAAGCTGAAGTAGAAAGAGAACAACCATACACAGGCAGTGGGAGTATGGGGGGTGCGTGCATGCTGGTGGCGGGGTACACAGCAAGTATCTTGTGCTGCTTCCTCAGCTAGCATTAAGGGTTCAAATCAGGACATCAGCACTTGACAGGCGTTACTTAGAAATTCATGTTTATGTACCCTGCTACAATGTCTGGCCCTCAAAGTTTTCAGATCCAATCAAACATTTTAACAGTCAGGATTGTTTTCTCCCTACACACTGAATTGAATTTCCAATTATTACTTTAGCCTGAACAGTGACAGTATCCCATACTTAGATTTTGACACCTTCCAAGCTGGTGACAACTGGGTGGTCTGGCCAGTATGTTGAATTTTCCCTTCCTTAGCCACACTTCCCAATGGCTTCCCCTCTCACCTTTTATTCTCTCCACAGTCAGGATAGAAAGAAACATAAAGCAGCACAAACTGAACACACAGCACGCAGAGGATGTGGTTAAAGGCAGATCTTTTAACTATAGCTTCTGAAGCAGACCACAAAGGCACAGGCAATGACCTAACTTCTTAGGAAGGCACAACATTCCTTCATTTTTTCAACAGAGTAAACACAACACAGGTGACCATAATACAAGTGCGTTCACTACAGAACTTAATACACTTACAGCAAACTCATTTAGCAGCACAAGCTGCATTCAGAGCCTACAGTTCTCTACAGAGACAGAAAAATAAGGGTGCTGAGTCACAGTGCATTACTTTGGGTGTCTCTCCATTCCAGCGCCAGATATTTCCTTTGGAGAGCCCAAGGGTAGACAAGTAGCGTTCACACATACCAGGCTGGACTACATTAGTTGTCAAGGACAACCCACTCACTGCAACCAAAAGCTCCTTTGCTGGCTCTTCATGGATTTTTAATTTTTGCTGCTCCTTCATATTGTGTGGTCTGCACTACCCTTCAACTCAAAGTACAGGGACACTAAACAGGCAGAAGATGAACAGGTACAAAAAAGCTTTTTTATGATAAAACGTACTTGAGAAGAAATAAGAAATAAACTGAGAAAGTATTATCACTAGTAAGTTAGCAGCCTCTTATTGGTAACCAGGTTCTTGCATAATCCCCTTTGGAGTCATACATCAGAGACTAAATAATACAACAACAATAAACAATATTTGCCTAACTAGGCTTTCAGGCATCTAGGACAGATCTGATTTTCTCTGTTTTCTTACAGAAAACCTTCCTTTTGCTACAGCAGCTCCATAAAAAGGAAAAACATTCTTATTTCCCTACTTTTCCTCTCAAGTAAGGTACTTCCCCTCCTCCAAAACACTACCAACCCTAGTCATTAGTTAAGCATCTCTCAAGACACAAGCTGGCCTGGGATGAGGGTTTGTGTAAGACCAATGAACCACAGATGCTGGAGATAACACTAATGAGCCACAGATGTTGCCAGGTCCAGCTTTGATTTAAAAGGGGTAAGGTAGTGGGTAGGGAGTTTTTGGTGCTTGAGTGGAGGTTTTAGTGGCTTGTGCTGCTAGATAAAGGGCTGTGCTAAAAGCCAGGTGGTTTTGTATTCTTTGCTATCAAGCTTGATTTCTTATGGAATAAGTCTGACCTTCTACATATAGGTTTTTGTTTGTAAAGGCAATTGGGTATAGAACAGCTAGTCTAACCCTCTGGAGCATAAGTTTAAAGTGAAGTTGAGGGTAAACTGGGGGTCTGAATCTAATATTAGACTCTTCACTGTGGCTTGAAAAGGTTAAATCTACAAGAGCCTCAGGCTAGATCTTGGCACAGCTGAGGAAACAGCTATCTCAGTTGCAAGGGTGAGATAGCACAAATGCTTGGAAATCCAGGCATGAAATGCAATTTATTAAGGCCAGAACTTTTTCTTTTCTGTGAAGTTATCCCATACCAATGGGTAGTTATAAAGCAATCCTCTCTATAATATGTGCTGGTTTTCCCTGTGAAACAGGAGACTAAGTGATCTGAGTTTCTAAATCGGTTGTGGAGGGACAACAGAAGTGTCTTTATTTCTGCTTTGTAGTGGCAGAAGAAAGAGCCATATGTTAGTTGACTTTTTGGTATTGATTGCTCACAGTCCTTGTTATAAAGGCTGGCAGTTTTATTATTGCATCTCCTCAAAATAACAATGCCCTACATAAGAGGGAAGAAAAAAAGACTTCTGACTTGAGTATTATTTGTATTAAAGTAGTGCCCAGAGGCACTGACAAAATCCAGGACTCTTATGCTAGATGAGGCAGGAATGCAGGTTAAGAGACAGCTCTGTTGTAGTGTTAATATTTGCTTATGCTGTAAGGAGGCAAAACTCACCAGGGAGACTTCGTGTAAGGGGCTGAAGTGTAGGTAGATGTGCCTGAGGTTACCTGAGAATTTTGAGGCATAATCAAGACATTAACCTGCCCCTCTTAAGTCCAACTTTGTGTGCTTTTCCAAAAGACTACTCTTTTTTTTTTTTTTTCCCTTTAAAGGGCTCTAATTGTACCCAACCACTGCCTCAACTCTAAAGCTGGTAGCTGCAAGTAATTCAATAACACAAATGTTCTGACAAAGTCATTTTTAGCTTGTTAATTATTCCCAAACACATTCTTTCCCCTTCAAGTGGAGCTCGATGACATCAAAGCTGTTTGAGGGATGGAGGAACACTTGAAGTATTAACAAGAACAATGGAATAGACTATCCATTTTATTCCAATTCATTTAAAGGGGAAAAGGCTGGATGTTGGCCAAGCTTCACCTTGAGAACTGATAATAGAAAGTAATTGGGAGTCCAGCTCTTACACTTGCTGTGCTTGTGCAAGACAGTGTTTCAGGGGTCTCAAATTACCCATTTCTGCTATTTTATGCTACTAGCCTACAAAGGGAAGTGCACTCAAAAATAATTTTTGGAGGTTGAAGGCAGCTCTCAAACTCAACATACCCCAAAATAAAGGATCTACCATGCTTCTCCTGCAGGCTGATATAAAGTTGGGAATAAAGCAACTACAGAGACAAATATGGAAAGAAGAATCTCCCATGGAAATGAAGGCTGTGTTGCCTGAATCTATTATTGTAGACAGAAAAGATAATAGGACAGTAATGAGATAGAGAAGCAGTTTCTACAGAATCTATCGGGAATGAAGATTCAGTTCCAGTGCAGGCCTGCTCTGAAGTGGTGGATTTACCTCTTCGGGTTTGACCTCCTGAAACCTATTAAGAAAACTGAAGGACTGTATAAAATACTGCTGGAGCAGAATTGCTGAGTTAGGACTGAAAAGGGTCCTATCCTAATTTCAGCTCCCTTAGCTTTCTGATGGGGGCTCAAGCCATGACAGGGCAAAATTACAGGGCTCAAGCCATGACAGGGCATAATTACAGGGCAAAAAGCCTCTAATGAGAGTTTAGACACACACTTAATTAGCAGACAGCAGTATGATTAGGTATGTCACTGCCTTCCCCTTCACCTTTCTGCCAGTACTAATTTGGTGGAAGGGGGCATAAAAGCACTCCCTGGAGAAGCAGGGATTTCTTTCCTCTTCCGTGTGGCTTTGATGTAGACATATGAGTAACACCTGGCTGAATCATGTAAGGCTTGAATGCAAGTCTAATGAAGTCATCTTATCACTGGGGCCAGGGGAAAAATAATAGCTCTAGGGAGAAGCAGTAGAAGGAAAATTGAAGGAAGTGAGATGTGATAGATTATGATTTTGTGGTAAGCCATTTTCCATCTCATGTGGAGAAGGATGCAATCACTGTTAGGAAAACAACCATGATTTTTTTACACCCCAGAAGGTGCATAAGAATTTTTTTTTTTCTCAGTTTTGTGGGTGATCCACTGTGTGCTCCAATAAGCCAGAGAGCCAGAGCATCAGATCTTGTGCTAAGTCTTGTCAATAAGCTTCTGAATGCCTGCTTACACAGGCAAACACACTCTGGTCCAGTGGTCAAAAATTGTGCATATAAAGTCCTCATGTACAGTTCATTCACCTGGCCAAGGAGTAACACGACAGTGTAGAGATTCCTGTTTAAAGAGATGAGAAGTTTATCTACCACACATGGCATGCAAATCGTTTCCAAACACAGACACTCTTGCGTTATTTGGGCTCCCAAGGGAAGAGCAATGTCATATCAGAATCTTACATCTGGTCTGACTCTTGGAGACATGAGTATCTCTGAGCTGTTCCTATGCTCTGTCTAAATAAGGATATCTATCTCAGGCATTGCCAGCCAGTGCTGGCCGTATGCTGAGAAGCATAGAGCAGAGTATCGTTAACGAGGTGGCTGAACTTTGTAGGATTAGGCTTCTAAATTTTAGGAGCTGGAACTTAGCTGGAGAGTGGAGCTATTTGTATTATCATTCTAACCAAACAACTCAGTTTTTATGCAATGCTTTTTAATAGGGAAAATCTATAAATAGTTTTTTTCTTAATGTTATTGACAAGAAACATGCGTGGAGAATATTACAAATACACGCATTAACAACATTGAAATGAAAATAGGACTGAGTTTGAAGTGCAGTCTAAATGACTAAAGGCATTTTGATTCTTTTCAGATCAAAATGGGAAGAAAATGTCAACAGAAGAACAGTTGCATTTCATAGTCTAGTGGCATCATTTTACACCAATTTCTGAATTTTTGGTTACTGGCTGAGCTGTCACAGTAACATGATCAAAATCACAGCTCCGTTTCTTTTTCAATTTCAGGAGAGGCTGCTCAGATTGCAGGATTTTCAGCTGCTGCTTCGGTAAAGATGAACTTTTAAAATGAATTTAATTTTCTTAATGAACATTCTTAACTTTGTTGCCAATAAATAATGCAGTCTTAAAATGATCAGGATATTTATTAAATGTACTCCAATACTATATAACAATACCATATGAGATCTTCTAAACCTGGTAACTCAGGATGAGTGCCTCTGGATACAGAGACTGCTGCAGAATTCTAGTTGCACTCTTTGTTAAACAGAACTTCACTTACCTTGTTCAGCGAAGATGAAAAATCAGGGTGCTTTGCAATTGGTATTTCATTCCATCCTTCTTGTAGGTTGTCATTGCAATGGAGTCAAACCCAGGTCAGCCTTAGGACCTAAAACCTTGGTGTAATCACTTTAGCTGGAAATAGGGGGATAATGCAGATCTTTATTCCAGAAACCTGTCAAACATTGAAGAGGAGCTTTTTGAGTTTTCTATAGCCCAAAATTAGGTTCAAGGTTTGAGACCTTCTAATTCCAAAACAAACTGGAACTAGGAGAATGTTAACAAATAGTCAGACCTCTACAGAAATGTTCCCACTGGACTGGAGAAAATAACACACCTGTACAAAAAACAGAACCTAAAGGTCTCGTGTTTTAGTAGGGTACAAACTGGGGAAGATGAATTGGAAGCAATGTCAAATTCAGGAACAGAAACTAATAAAATGGCCCAATTTACTCTCATCAACCCTGGCGTAAACCTGGAATTATTCCATGAAACCCCTGGTGTTAAGGAGCCTTTATGGCTTTCACTTGGATCTCAGGATGATCCATTCTCAGGGCTACCTCCTTGCATACCAGAGCAGCTCCCAAACCCAGGTGCAAGTTAGGAGGACTCAGATTAAGAACACCTTGTCAAGCCAAGAGGAAATCATGGCTCTGGTTGGCTTTTCATATGGAAGGTGTAAGCTTTCTTTACTTGAGCACTAAAACTGAAGGTCCATCCCAGCAAAAAGGAGAGAGGAAAAGATGATTGTGCTGCTAAAAGGCCACTAATGGAAACTGGACAATGCAGAAAGGATTATGTTATGTATGAACATGCGGTGTTTGGAGGTGGATCAGAGCAAGCAGAAGACAGAGGTGAAGTGGCTGCAGTGCCCTGAATTTGTGACATGACTCCAGACAACGAGGATAAAAGCATCAAGAAATTGCTGGAAAAGTGATTTACAGTGTCTGGTTCTGGATCCAGCTATGATTTGTTTCATCTGAACCTGATTTTCAACAAGTTTTATAGATCCTATACATCTGCCTGTATCTGAGAGAAAGCAACAGCACTGCAATAATGAATCTCCTCTTTCTCCTAGTAGGGTTTTCTTTTCCAACAATTCCTTTGTCCTTAGAGTCAGGAAAGAAAAATATTATCTTGCACCTTCTTCCTTCCTGTGGTGATAGGATTTTGTTCCAGTAGGCACTCCCCTGCAGAGGGCCACCAGAATATAGTTTCTTCAAGAACAAGTTATTTAAAAAGATCAAAACATCCAGGAGGAATTATCTTGGCTGACCTTTAAAAATCTTCCTTTCTCATCTTCTTCCTTTCTTAGTTTTTCTCATTCCTCTCTTGTAAAATGAAGCTTTTTTGGCAGAAACAGTGGCAGATCCAAAATGTATGAGCTGAGGACAGGATATTGGATCCTTAGCAGGAGAGAGATGGAACCAAGTGCCCTTGTACATGTGTCTCTACCATGTTCATCAGGGAAGTGACCAGAGCAGAGCCTGAAATTAAACATACTGTTGTTGCTGAGTGAGTTTTTATTGTTGTTACAATTGTTGTCCCAGGGCAGGAGAGTTATATAGAGAAGGTAAAACAGAAAAAGGTACAGATGAAAGAAAGTGAAAAAAAAAATATTCTGCAGATTAATTTAAGGGCTAGGAATAGTCCACTAGGCAGGGTATCAAACCACAGTGAGCTGGAGAGCTTAAGGCAATTTACTAAAGTATAGTGTATAGTTCCTGTGGCTTTTCCAAGTTGAGATTTTGCCCAAAAGATAAGAGCTTTCTTCATGTATCTGCAGGTAAATTGAGGACACCTCAGAATCATGAAAAGGAGGAAGAAGGAAGCAATGTAAAATGGTGATAGGCTGGATTTCAGGCATGGCCCTGGAGCTTGTTGTGAACTCATATCCAGTCAAGGTTCACCCAGACTAGCTGGTCTTCTGTGCCTAAGATTTTAGTCAGAAACTCTGCTAAGAAAGAAGTTCTCTCCAGCACAGCTGGTCCCTGGCACGTTGTTCCGGATGAGATAGAGACTAGATATACTCATGATGGATCACTGTAGGAATAGGTGGATATAATGACTTCCAGATCTGGGTATCGCAATGCTGGAAATAGATTGTCCCCACCAAGGAATCAACCCTGAGGCATGCTGGAACAACAATTTTTTTGTTTAGCTACGTTGCTGTAACACACCAGAAGGTCACTGGCTATTGGTAGAGAGTGGATAGCATGGGATCACAGCTGCCTCCTCTGTCCTTTATTACCAAATAGATTGGAAAGAGAGCTTGGCTAACCAAGTGGATTTTCCCTTAAAGACAGCAAACATCCTTTTGTCCTGGTACAAAGTCCATTTTGTCAGATTTTTATTGTAATGGACACAGTGCATCAGGGTGTAACAGGTAAAGACTGGACAGCTAGGATTGCTTTGTAGCTCTATCATATTCTGGCAAGACAATTATAGGTCAATTGCTTGATCTCCTGGGACCTCAATTTCACCATCTGCACAATGGCAATAATGAAATCAGCTGCTTTGATAAACAGCTGGGAGATAAGGACTGATAAAGACTATTTGATAATAATTCTTCAATTATTATTATTATTATGAATTGCTCCCCCTGCTTTATTTGCTTTTAAACTATCTTAAGTCTTGTCATTTTTTTTTTCTCTCTTGGTTTGGTGGGGCTATGTATGAAGGGAATGTGTTGAGATTAACCCAAACCACACTTGTCTTCATCCTGTCTCATCAAAGTGAAATAATTTTGTAAAAAGTTTCAGGTGCAGCAAGGCATATGTGATTTTGAGATCCTGGAATTAAGGCAAAAGACTGGGGGGGNGGGGGGGCAGAGAAGAATGTGAAACATGGAGGAGGGGGAGGAAATGTCTCCTTTCTCTGTGCCATGACAGAGTGGTGGGTAGAGGCATCCCACCTTCAACTCATCCTGTATCTCCTCTAGTGCACTAGTATAAAATTTCCAGTAGTTATCTGTAACAGGAACCTCTTCCTGCCTGGCTCTGTGTCCTGCTCCATCCCTGGAAATTTCCAGAAAATGTTATATAGGATGACTTTTAGTTAAATTAGCTAATAGTTCTTGCAACACCTGGATTTGGCTTTTCAAGACCTAAACTACTCCTCCACAGTACCAATTTTTTTAAAAGCCCAACTTTGCTCCCCACCGCTTACATAATGGAGCCATCCTGAATTGCAACCAGCTGAACGTCTGCCTTTGAAAGACTTGAGACACATCAACATGCAGAGATTCTCAAGGTACAGAAATCTGGCAGCATCCATGCATGCCTTCACACTCGAGTGTCCTCCCTTGAAAGGTGAAGGCCTGCCAGTTATTGAGTGTTATTATACAATTAACCCTGTTGGGAGAAATGTCCACACCGTTGTGGATTGTAACTGTAAAGCTTGTAACAAATCATCACAATGCAATCAACCCTACCAGTGCTGAAAACCTTTCCCTTTTCCTCTGGGGCATTTAAAATGTCATTTGCTACGTGCATTTTTCCCTTTATATGTTTTATTATTAATAATACTACAATAATGATGAAAAGATCCTCGAAGAAGCCTCAGGAAAGGAATTTTATAAACATTACCGTGGAATAAAATAAGCGCATTCCATTTTATCAGGACATTTTCCATTATAAATGGCCAGCTTTCTCATCACCCTGCCAACAGCTTTGCCTGCCATCTGTTCACTGATGTCATACTATAAAGTTCACTCACAAAACTGCTTGTTGGGAAGCCCAGGGCTGTGCTAGAGAAGTTTTGTTTAGGAATAAATATGCTGGCATCTCCCAAGTTTTGGTTTTGTTTTTTTTAAAAAAATAATTACTTTTTTGTTTGTTTCAAAGCTTGGACTGCTGTCTTCACTATACAAAGATAATGACCAACATTTTCTGAAATTACTGGAGATTTTGGCTCTTTCTATTATGAAGGGATTAGTGTGGCACATTTTGAGAAAGAGAATGCTTGAAATGGATTTTCAGAAAGTGTTGTACATTTGTCTTCTGGAAAACAGACTCAATTCAGGCAGGCTACATTGGGCATCTGAAATTACTAACCAATGCCTCAGAAATACAGGTCCAAAAGATCTAATTATGAAGTGAAAGGGTAGGGAAGAGAAGTGTATCCTTCAGGGGAAAAAAGTATTTTATTTTTAAAGAGAGATATAAAAGAAAGAAAAGCAATCAAGCAGATCTCTCCTCATTTCTCCAGTTTTCAGAAAAATCCACAGAAATTCTAGGTGGTAAATGAAAATATTATGTATTTAACACTTCCTCTCTCCCAGGAAAAAGACATTTTTACTTGGAAATGACAATGAGAACATAATGGAAACTTGATGTCAGGGTGCTGTTATGGCCAAGCTCAGCCTTGGCTGGATTGCACTTTCCATCATGCATCATCACCATTTTCTAGTCTTTCTAAACTCCGAGGAGCCCACACCTTCCCTTCATCACCCTAGTCAAAGCAGCACCAAGAAACATTGTGTCCTCCCCTGTCCCCCCAGTCCTGGCCAGCTTGCTGCTCTCCAAATACTTCCAGCGAATCTGCTCAGTCCTTCCTGGGAAGTGGAGACTGTACAATCTGAAAATCAGGCAGGCTGTACTGTGGCAGGGATTGGGATGTAGTCTGGGCTAGGAGCATGTAGGATGCAATGCTGGCAGAGGAACAAGCTCCTAGACTTTGAGCTAGTGGCAGGTTTTGGGTGGCAGTGCAGGAGATACAGGAGATACTCGCCATCAGATACGTGGAACAGGCTAGGGGGAATAGGAGGCACTTGGAGACCACTGCTACACTGGCTGGTGTGAGGAGCTTTGTCATCCCCAGCCTGGCTCCTCTACCTTGTGTGTCTGTAGAGGGTCTTACATCAGATTTCCTTGCTAGGAAAGCCATCTCACTGCTAACATGACGAGATGTGGACTCCCTGCCTGTGCTGTAGAGGTTTGGAAGAAGCTTGGAGATTAGCCCAGGAGGGTCCCTGTCAACAGGCTTAGAGTGCCGTTCCTTAGTGTAGAACCACATAAAACACCACGGGCACAGCCAGAAGATCATTCTGCACTTTCCCCCCATGGCTTGCTGCCAGGTCATACACAGTGTCTCAGCCTTGATGCTCTTGCCTTGAGTACTTGTGGGCACATCTTCTATTTCATGACCAGATTTGCAACCTATTTCTGTACGCACAGAACACAGAGGTTAGTACAGGAATAAAATGGTAGGACTCTTGGAAGAAAAAGGGGATTGGAGACCTTGTTTCATAAGAGAAGGCAGGGAGCTTCACTTGCTTTTTGTAGGAAAACAAGGGTCAAGAAAGGATGGCTTAACTTTCCATAACTACACTGAGTCTGGAGAGATTAAGATGCCAGAAAGGGCCCAGAGCTATTTCAGTTGAAGTAAAAATGTCTCATACCAGAAGACACAAAGATGAATGTGTCCAGGAATAAACTAAAACTGGAAAGAAGGAGAGGATTTCTGGCCATTTGAGGAGTAAACTTCTGGCCTCCCAAAAAGTGGAGTAGGGATAAAGAATTCAGCTTGCCCTCCAGTGGAGCTTTGCCCTGTATAAAAAGAGGATAACAGGCTTGTTAGCAGGAGATGTGTGGTCCAAGGAAGGCTGAAGGGGATGTAACATCCCCATGCTTTCTCCTCTTCTGCCCCACAAAGCTGAAAGTGTTCAGCCCTAACTTCTGAACTGTCACCCTGCAGAATCCAGCATCATTGCCTATCTAAATTGGAACACCACATTTGTAATTAAGTCCCAGGGAAGAACTGTATTTGGTAAGTGGCCCTAAAAAGCCCTTTTTTTTTGGTCCTTGGCCAGATCCCAGATCACTGAAGAAAGCAGACAAAAGCTAAAAATGAGTCAATTTAATAGAAAATGGGAAATGTTCCTGGGTCAAGTGTGCATCTGTGCCTCTTTATATATCCTAGTCTAAATATAGGTGCTCTGAGGGCTTGCTACAGATAACTGGAGAAAGGAAGGTGAAAAGAAAGAAGCCACTTAATTTCCTCTTGCCCTTCCCCCAGCCCCCTTCCCCACTAAGCTGTGCCAGTTTAACCTCTTGAAGCCTCAATAATGAAGCCACAAACCTTGGAGGGTTGGAGGAAATCCCACCTGCGAAGTCGAGTGGCAAGGAAAGGCTTTTCTTTTTCAATCACTGTGCTTAATCCTGCCTTTCCTAAACACTGTTGAAGGCTGGAGTTGGTAATTTGTTTTCTTAAATTACCATAAATCGGAATTTATGGGTCAGGTGATTCTCTTTGAAAAGAGTCCTTGTGCTCTGGAGAGCGGAGGGTGGGGCCAACCTGTCAGCAGGGAGTTTTGGGCTATACCAAAAGCAATTCTTTGTTCCTCTCTCTTCCCATCAATGTTCCCTCATAGAAAAA
>VZRU01016594.1:523154-555766 GCA_013398155.1 Pedionomus torquatus | reverse complement strand
ATTTTTCTTTTTTCTTTTGACCTTATATTGGTCATCCTTCCCCCTTGGCACAGCAAAGAAGAAATAAGAGAACCCTAAAGACAAGGTGTCTCCTCTCTTGGAGCCACCTTGCTTTCAGTAGTTTTTTTTTTTTAATGTACGACATTTTAGGGAAAAGTATGTGGCTTTTTTCCCTAAGGAAGATTTCAAGGGATAGGTCAAGGATGTCTTGGGACTTCCAGCTTTCCAGCTTACCCTTCTACCATGAACCAAGTTCAGCTCTTTGCTGAAGGAGAAGGATGTTGTTTTCTGTTCCCAACATCAACACAGATTTCCCTGGGCTGAGTATTCCAATCTTCTCTACACTGAGTACTGTACACTTTTTAGTAAGGTTTATGCTAACATGTTTTAGCTTGTGTTGCCTGGGGCTAAGAAAGGGAATAAATTGCTTTCTGGATCTCCTATGGATTGGACAAGAAGTAATGGGATTAAATTGCACTGAGAAAGACTCAGGTTAGACATCAGGAAACACTTTTTTACAGTCAGAATAGTTAAATGCTGGAATACATTGCCTAGGGAAGGGGTGGAATCTGCATTATTAGAAATTTTTAGAAGAAGTTAGGAAAGTATTTGGCAGAAATGGTTTAATAGAGCTGAATCCTGCCTTAGGACAGAGGATTGGACTCAACTGGTGTTCCTCAGCCCTTGCTTCCCTTATCCCAATTCATCCAAGGATGACTTCACCTTTCTGATCTGGGAGGAACTACAGTTCACCTAGTGCAATATTTCTACATTAGATTGCACTTCCAGCCTGCAAACTGTACCACGTTACTGTTGTCATCCCTCCCCTCCCTCCACGACTTCCTTGCTTGCTCCCACATGTGGAAATGAGTGTATACGCTGGAAAATTAAGTTATTACAAAGTTTCCTGGCTACTGCCTGATGCCTACCAGACCATGGACCACAGACTAAAGAATGCTGGCTGTACTGACCTCCTGAGGTCCATTCCAGTCCTAATTTATCTGATCCTAGCAGTGCTCATGCGGTTCATCACCATGGCTCTATTGACGCATGATAATTTGAGCCTTGGTAATAATTATGCTTTTGAGCCCTCGGAGAGAAAGGACTGCTTATTGGTGAGATTGGCAGTCTGGAAACAGGACAAATAACCTCTAATTCTAGCCCCTTGGAAAACCTGCTGTTAGGAAGTCCTTTGGGTCCAAACCCTAAAGTGTATCCTCAACTGAAATTAGACAGCCTGTCCTTCCAGCCTCCAGACGTGTGTCATATGAGCACAGGGACAAGACAGCTATCTGAAATATCACATGCCGGTGGCAATGAATTGCAGAAGCATTCATTGAAAACTGAAAAAGGCATAGATGCAATCAGTATGGTTATCACTTGTGCTTAATTATGCACATATCTAGCCAGGTTCTTCAAGATTTTAAGGTGTGATGTAGTACTTTGATTAGTTTGAACATCCAAACTAATGACTACAAATCAAAATATTATGTACCATTAAAACTTTTATAGCTTCTCCATAGAGAGAACTCTCCATAGAGAGATCCATCAAACGTGTTTAAGAAATGTTTGGCCTTCTTTACCCTCTTGGGACTCGCTTTGTGGAAGAGGGGTTTATTTCATCTGAATTTTTGGAAAGGAAATCTGAGGCACACAAAAGACATCAACCTGTCTTGTGCTCTAAAATATTTCCCAGATATGTGTCTCAGATGGAAAGGAAGCAAAGGGTGAGGATGAAATCAGGCAGTGGAAAAGTCTAGCAGTAGCATGATACCGCTATGTATTTCACACCTATAAAGAAACAAGTCCACTTTCACCCTCTGACTCCAGAGGAACCTGAGAGACCTTGCCATTTGCTCCAGAGCTGGCTCAACAGTTGTCATCATCCAAGAGTTATGCTTGATAATAGATATATATCTGGCTACCCGTACTCAAACAGCACTTTGATATATATTGTGGGGTTTTATTTCTGCCAATCTCTACATCATCCACCCTGCAGGAATCTGATGCATCCAAATAAATATTGCATGGAACATGGTTCTTTGTCAAAATCCCTGGGGGCTCCAGTTCACCTGCCCACACCAGCTCTGCTTGTGTTGTGCCCCTTGGTCATTAGCTGTAATGGTTTCTGGATGCTCCCTCTGAAATAGGAACCATACAGCTCAACAGACCTCGCTCTGGGAGTCTGAACTGAATACACAAACTCAACCAGAGCCTCACATACTGGAAATGGGTTAGGTCCTTTGGGTGACACAGAGCTCTGCTTCCTTATACTAAGCAGAGAGCTGTTTCTTTTCTCCTGCCCTGGGTTAGGGACACTTAAGATGCAGGATTTTCATTGTCTGGGATATGTTTGTGAATGTCCGCTCCTTTCTTCACACATCAAATCCTTCAGCTATATTGTCACAGTTCCTGGCTCAGAGATTTGTGCTCCTTCCTTGTGTTCAACACCACTGGACACAATTTCCAGTAATCTCTGGAAGAGTCACATGCTTATTGTTCTCCTGACCCAAATCCAAGGTGACAAGAGGTGTAATTCCCCCTGCGTGTTCCCAGCAGCTAGAGGCCTTTGAGATCTTTGCATCCAGGAAAGAGTGTAGAAGAGGGTACAGTCATTTCTCCCTCGCCTCTAGGTTGTGTTTTCCCTTTGCTCTGCAGGGGGAACCTGGATGTTTCCCAAGGACAGGAGAAATCAGACATGGGTGAATGTCTGCAGGCTAGAGAGGGACCAGTGTCTTCAAAGGGAAGTTAGGTATCGTGTTCATGAGAAGGCTGAGTGGCTGATGGAGACACTGCAGCTTTGTGTCTGAACTAGATTCAGGATTATCATTTCAATAAGCATTTTTTCCTAATGGAGACACTTTGCTGGGCAATGCAAAGGCTAATGGAATACCCCATCATTTCTGGAGCACAGGAAAGGGATTTGTTGACCTTCATAGAGGAAGAATGATTTTATAGGGCAGGCATTTGGATGGGACCCCCGGGATTCTCTTCTAGTTTTGCCACAGATGCAGGCAAGTCACTTAGGTCAAGAGTTTCAGGAGGAAATTAGCGAAGGAGGAGGGAGAGTAGCTCAAAATGACAATGTCCCCACCCATTTAGAATGGGAGCTTGCTTGCTTTGGGGACAGCTGACAGAAAGGATTTGCAAAGATGAAACCGAAAGGCAACAAAGTATGAAGAGGCTTTCTAAATAAAGGAGAAAGCTTGACACCTTTGCTAGGAAAGCATGACAGACTGGGATGACCAAAGGCCTGAAATCACCTCAGTGGCCTTTTTAAGATAGAAGTTCCTTTGATGAACCTCCAGCAAGGTTTATTTTTTAAATACTTTTTATCTGATGCTTTTTTTTTCCCTAACAGCTAAGTAATGACAGGCTGCCAACCTCCCCTATTAGATACCAGGAAATATGCATGGTGAAAAGTCATGACTCATGATATAATCCCTTTCGCAAACTTGAACATTGTTTGAGCAAGTGGCTTTTCTGGTGCTTAATACAGTGTTATGCTTACATATCTTAGCATTGACTAAGTATCTTTTCTCTAATGGGTCACCTATTGGCATTCAGCTTGAAGTGTTTTGATACCTCTGCTTACCAGTTTTAGCTGCTTAATGTCTCTAATAATTCACCAAAGGAGACACAGTTCAATCACGTAAGTCTTGTCTCCTTAGCAAAATGAGGTAAATATTTACATTATGTATTTGACTGCTTTTCATCATTAGAATCTGAAATGAAGCAGGAGATCCACCATGACCTGCAGAGAGATAAAATCAGTGCCTAAGAAAGGTCAAGCCAAGAGCTCCAGTTCTTGTGTGTCAGAGCCTGAAAGTACAATCTCTGTACTCATACCTGTGGTATGGAATTTCAAAATAAAGGGGGAAGAAGAGTGTTTACAAGAGAGGCCCTTTCTCATCCCTCTGCATTGCCTGTCCCGAAATAAGCAGTCTGAAGACTGCTGTGTTGTTAAGAGGCTTCACCTCTGCAGTCCAGTCTCTGGTCTCCTCCTCAAGTACACACTGGAACAGACACCCCAAATTTCACCCTACAGTGATAGGGGGCAGATGGGGCTCTTGGGACCTCCTCTGAGCTCTGATGTGCCTGTGTAAGATGTGCCTTCCCAAGGGTGAAGTTATATATGTACTTTCTGCCTTCTCAACCCTCTTCTTGTGTAGGATTTTCTGGTGGGTAGGATAGCCTTTACTGGGAAGAGGCAGGCGTGAGAGAAGAAAGCAACTGTCTTTCAAACTTAATTTGCCGGATGTTGCTGGCTTGAATACATAGAGAGTTTTCAAATGTGACTGCAGTGAGGGTTTTTTGGTTGATTTGTTATTTTATTTAGCTTCTACTTTTTCTTCCCTCTTGAGAACTTTGGCTGGTGTGTCTGCTTTATTCCCTCTTCATGTTTATACAAAGAACAGATTTACTGAGGAACATCTTTATTACATGTTGCCTTCACATCTCTTCTGTCAGCCTGGGACTATCCATGTTCTCTCCTATGAAAGGGAAAGAGGGCCTGGGTCATGACATATCTCTTTCCCCATTAGCACAGCAGCTGCATTGAGCTCCATATGTCGATCAGCTCTGAACCATGACAAATACCTCAGGCCACATCCTCAGGCACTCTGAGCAGATAGAGCCCCACTGGTTTCCAAATCAGAGGCCAGACAAGTGAGTAGTCAAGTCAATACACTTGCTTATAGCTTCTGTAAGTAGGCAACTGATTAAATCCTCTGGAACAAGCCAACGTCTGTGCAGAAATATACTGCTACAGGAGAGGAGGTTGGGAAGGAGAAGGAGCTCCCTCAACCTCTGGGAAAAGAGAACATGTTGTAAATAAAGCTACATACCATTAATTAACTTAGCATAATCACCCTGTAATTACACTGATAATCATTTATCTTGGGCTCAGACCAAAAACCTTAATGGGGAAAATCCATCATATCCAATTTTTGTCCAGATGCTTAATTCTACCTCTAAACTAATCCTAACAGTTCTGTCAGCTTCATTATGGTGCCATTAGAGATAGAAAACTAGAAAGTGCTCCAAGCAGCTCTGGCTCCCTCCCACGCGTGTCCTAACCCATAGGGAAAAAGGATGAAGGGGAACTGGAAAATCCAGGCTACCATATTTCTAAAGGATCTCTTGAGTAGCTGTGCAAAAACTGCCAATACTTTGAAAGGAGATCACGGGTAGAGGACTGATTGGTCACTGCTGGCCCCTGGAAATCTAGGTGTTGATATTAAACCCAGGCAAATGGCTGCTATGAGGCAAACACATTGCTTCAGTCCTTCTAAAGCTTTTGCATAAATTTGGATCTAGCAGTATGGAAACTAGGAATGGAAATAGGTTTCCTGGGAAAGAGTAATTTTTGTTGGTGCTAAACTTGGTCTGAAGGGCCATGACGCTAAAGCAGCATTTCAGACATGTCTTGCTTTGCCCAATTTGCCATCCCAAGGACATTATATTAGAGGATAAAAAATTGTCAGTAGGCTACATGAGAAATGGGTAACAAGATATTTGACCATTCTCAAGTTGAGTTTCCTCAACTTGAAGCTGCTATAATTATCTGTATAAATTTAAAACTTGTATAACTGTTGCAGTCACTGAATGATTGAATAATTGGTTAATTGAACACATTATTAGCTCAAAATGAATGAAGGTCTTGATCAAAGCACATTAACTCTTGTGGTTTAAACTGTCAGCCCTAAAGATCTTGTTTTCTTATGTGACCACAGGATTCTGCAAAAGATCTTCACAGGTTTTCCAGATCTTTTTCTTAGCTTGCAAAAAATGTAGCTCAAATCAGCTCCATGTAGGATTCTCTCTATTTTGCAATGCTTTTTTTTTTTTTTTTTTTTTTTTTTCCTTAGCAGAGAGTCACTGCAGAATGAAGTCCTCCTTTGAAGATGGAGCTCTCACTCCTGAGAGGAATTTGAATGTTGGCAGCTTCTGTTTCATTTAGTATCTGCACTCTGTTGCTTACTTTTTCCTGGTGAGCACTGGTAAAGAGGTCATATACTCTCATGGATGCATTCAGGTCTCTGCAGTTAATTTTCGCTGTAACAACGAATCTGCCTTCAAGGTCCTGAAACGCATCACTGCCTTCTTGAAAAACAATACCTACCTACTTCACCTTCGAAAGCATTCATGCTGTGCCCATAAAATAAATTCTACTCACCATCTCCCTTGTCCCTTGTTTTATTTTATTTTAGAAATCCCGGCTGAGCAAAGGACTTTTTTCTCCCCCCTGAACAGGATGCACTGAGTTTCAGTTTGTTCTCTCCTATGTAAAATCACAGATCTACCTGCCCGAATTCACAGACAGCTTTGTAGTGTAAGAAAATGGCTTCCACCACTGGGGAGGGACGTGTGGTCCTAGGTGCTGCATTTCAGGGTGGTTCTGAAGTGGACTGAACCCCAGAACATGTCTCTGTCTTCACCATACAGCCAGGGCAACGAATGGGAGAGCTGGGCCTTTGTGCTGAAGGAGGCAACACTGGTGAGCAGTCTGTGTGAGCTGGAGAAACACCAGGAATTGCTGTTGCTCTCTGCAATGTGTGAACTTATGGGAAGTACAAGTATGCAGGAGGATGGAAGATTACACTGGGAAGTGATCTACAGACTAAGGAGTGATTGAGCCAGAAGCTGTCTTTGAATTTTTCTTCTATTAATTTGTCAACAGAGGTCAGCATTAGCTTCTTCTTCATCCTTCTTTTCTCTGAGAGGCTTCATCAACCCCTCAGGGTGACAAGGCTGAAAAGGCTGGGAAGACTTTTGTGTTTGGCCAGCCCATTTTACGTACAGGAGACCTAAATGCTGTTCTGGTGCTCTGGTCCTAGAGGTGCTGTTGTGGAAAGGAGACAGGCAGCTCTGCGGGCAGGTCAGATGAGTAGCTGGAAGAACCAGCTTCCAGAAGAACCTTCTGGAAGAACCAAAGGCATAAAGATGAAAAATTTAGGTGTATAGGGTGAGAATATCCTTGTGCGTATATTTCTTATTATAAGTGACCCCTCTCTCACCTGTTTACAGCTAAGCCTCATTAGTTGGCTCTAAATTGCATTTAACTCTGCCACTCCCTGATACTTAGCAACGTTTCCCTAGAAATTTTCTGCCCTCTCCAGCAAGTCGATTCCCAGGTACGAAATCCTCTCCCTCTCTCCTCCACTCGTGCACACGCACAGGGAGGAGGTGATCAATGGAGACCTTACCGGTTATTTATTTAACAAGGGAAACAAACCTAAACACAAAGAAGGATGGTTAAAAAAAGAATTTTTAAACAAACTCCAAGAACAGCAGCTGATCTTTCTCTTTGGTAAACAAGGCCTTACTGTAATCTTTTTAACTCTCGCCACAAGCCAGATTTATCTTTGGACATCCTGCCCAGAAATCATTGCACTTCTCTGCAGCAGAATAAACATTCAAGAGACCCAGCCACATGGACACACACAGAGGAGGAGATGGGAGGACTTGCAGATCAAGCTGGTGCAAAAAATGTTTCATTCTGACAGCAAGTCCTGAGCTGGAGGAAAATAAAGAAAGAAAAAAAGAAAAAAAAAAAAATTAAATCAAATCCCTGAATCCCTGCCTTGATTGTGTGTGGGTGGATAACTCACTTCCTTCACACGCTTCTTATCCACCGATCCCGCACACAGCATGCAGTACTCCAACTCCTGCGCCTCCCCATCATTTGCTTCTTAAATCACTGCAAATATATACAGAAAAAAAGCCTTGAGATAAAGCTGGCACAGGGGAAGACATGCAACTTCCCCAGCAGAGCTGTGGCAGTGTGACAAGCTCTTGGATCCCACCCAGCAATCTGAAGCAACTGAAACTCAGACCCAAAGCTGGTGAACGGCGATGGTTTGCTGCGAACCCAGATCTGCTGCTGTGACTGCAGGAGGCAGAGGGGACACCTCTGCGTGCAGAACATGCACTTTGCTGCACACATGTGGGGCCTCTCCACTGTGCCACTGAGCACCCCAGTAGGACAAAGAAGCACCCAGGACTGTTCCTTTTTATTTTTATTTTCAAGGACAAACTTTTGGGCAAATGCCCAGGCAATCAAAGCCTGGTGCAGGAGCAACGACCAATTAAAGTTCCTTTGTGTCACTGTAAAGCTGAGATCTCTTCTATACTACCGGCAGAAGGAAGCTCACAGTCTTTCAAAAGGTTTATACTAGGTACTGTAATAGATTTCTTAGTAAATCCTGAAATAACATATGTTATACAGAGCCTGATGGTGGGGAACAATTACATACTAACAGTTGCCCTGATTGATTTGAACATCCAAAATGTTTCCAGATTTTGGCTGATTATAAAATAATCCATTTTACATATCTTACCAGGACAGGTAGGGATGATCCTATAGAGTGGTTTAGGTATCTGGTACCATGAAACAGTGCATATGCAGAGGACTTAAGTACTCACTCTTACGTGTTGGAGTGGGATGGGGCTGAACAGGACTGATCAGGAAGGCAGGTGTCAACACGGGACTAGCTTGGAGAGACAAGTGAAGAAAATACAACTGGGATGGGCACAAGTTCTTGCTTTCTCCAGCCTGGCCATAGGCCTGGGCAGAAAGTTCCCAGGGCCAGCTATCCGTTGCCAGCATGTTACTAATTACCGATAAAATTCACTTACTGTTGCATTTGTTCCTGGTGCCAGCTTCTGGCCAGAAATGACATCATTTTGTCTGTGATCAACATGAAAGAAAGGGAAGAGAGGCCTAGGAAACCCACATAAATCTGAATGGAAGCAAACAAATATGTGTCATCAACTCCGGAGATGGCACGGTGAGGAAAAAAGTTTTATTGCCACTTGTTTTGGGAGGACCTGTACAACTTGCTCATGGCTCTGCATGAGTAATGCGGTTGTCCTGGGTCCCTGACAGTGGAAAAAGAGTAATTATATTGCACTGTCACATATTTTCTCCCTCTTCAGTGGGTGAACTAAAAAGCAACAGGAAGTGCTCCAGCTCTGAGAACCATATTTTTATCATTCTTCCATTGGGGAGCTGCTGTTTGCATCAGAGCTCTCACATTCGTGACAGGCCATCGATGGGGACTTCCTCTGTTTTTCATTTTCTTCCTTACAGATGCAAAACTTGGGGCGTCTTCACAGGCAAACTGGAGGAATGAGTCTGCGGTAGGAAGGACGGTGCCTGTGAAATGATTTCTTAAAACGGAATCCAAAGTCTCAGGACATTATCCTTGGGTGACCTGGGAAGGACTTAGCTCCTACATAGCTGACGAGCACGTGACGTGACTGTTAGGAAAACTGCAGCTGCAGGATAATGGCCTGAAACTTTTTACTGGGATAGCTTATTTTCTGTTACCATTCTTTACTTTTAACTCAAAAGTCCCTAGGATTTTTTTACTTTTAACTCCTCAATTTGATTTTATGGTTTCATGCAACAAACCAGATATTTTTTAACTCTCCAGATCTCTCCAGTGCCTCCGAAGGATGTATGTTGTCTCACAGACATTTTTTTCCTCTTTTAAGTTAAATCTGGTTTTTTTCAACACATAAAGCTATAAACAAGCAATGAAGAAATCCATCTTTTAAAAATAGCTGGAGATGGTCAGGGCACATGTTCTGCTACTCATGCAGAAAAGAGGAGCATCTGGTTTGAAGAGAAGGCTTCAATGGCTCCAGCAGCAATTTATAGTCATGGAGTTGTCAGCTTGCACCTGCCCTGCTGACAGCATAGAAGAGGGAAAGGATTTATTTTTTTTTTCAGACTCAGAGTTACCCAATAGAACTCATTCTGGTGCACTCCCCAGTCTTAAAATGCCCAAATTAAAAAGTGTGGTGGCTACACTGAGGCACAGTAGCTAATGTGTACTTTTCTGCCATTGCCTTTGACTTGTCTTGAGAATGGCTGGCTTGTAGACCAGGAATGAGATTTACCAGGATTGAGAAAGAATAATTTGGCTGTGATGCCCTGGTCTCATTAACCTCACAAAACATGGCTCAGGTTTTCAGGAGGGAGAAACCAACTTTTCTCTTTTCCTCCCTCCTTTGGCAAGCTCTTTCCCGCTGCCTGTCCCCATACCTGCAACCTCCACCTGATGTCTGAACACAGACCTCAGTGTCTGTGACAGCAGGCAGTGGATATGAAGCTGGACTTCACCCTCCAATGCCTTTCACATGGAGAAGTTTCCTAGTAGAGAGGAAAAGGAGCTCAAAATGTCAACCTCTAGGAGAAAAACCTTATTGGTGCAGCAGTTACCAGTGACAGGATTTTGCTTCTGTGAAGAACTTGGCTGAAGAGTTTTCAATAACGCCATTGGATGTGGGAAGATCAAGCTGGGGTCTGGAGTAGGAGTAATGCTTTAGTTGAGGTCCAGACTCAGAATCAATGTTGAGCTGAACTTTTCAGGAAAAGTTCTCAAGAATGCATTTCCCATCCTGTCAGATTCCAGAAAGGATTTAAATAAATTATCCTGGATTGACAGAAATGATTACAACCTCAGATGATTTGTAGAATCAAAGTTCCCCAATTTCTTGATTTCTGAAATATCCAAGTAACTATGCGGGAGTTTTCTATTTTTGTATAGTCCAAACGTAATACTACACATACTATATAAAGACATAAAAATGGCTTAGAAAGTAGTATTAGCACTATTTAAATGCTTTAGCTTGTAAAAAAGTAATTCAAATAAATTACAAGCTCCATGAAAAGCTCAAAGGAAATCCAAATGAAAGTCTAATTTCAGAAAGATTTACTCTAGCCGAAAACATATTCCAGCAAAGCATGTCTATTTTGACAAAATGGCATTTCCTAATGAAAAAATACTTATATTCCTTTCTATTCTATATTTTCTGCTGTTTAACCTGTTTGGTTTTCATCTAAAATTGCAAATTCATCTCTAAGGGAATTTTTCTTCCCTCCAGTCCATTGGAGACAAGTAAGTTGCAATTAACTTTCCCTAGTAAAATGTAAAAGATAGTCTCTTTAATCATGCATCTCACACAAAATATGACTTGTCAGAAGAGATTTCAAGCAAGAGATATTGCCCATGAAAGAAAATGCAGTCATGTGCCAGGAACCCAGAGCGAGATTCCCCAAGGAAAAAAAAAAAAAAAAAGCAATGAAAGACTGAGCCAGTCTAGTAGAAGCATCATTTTGCTTTGGTCTCGGAAGTAAAACAACCAACATACAATTTCCGCTCTTAACTAAGAAGGGCAAGGATTAATCAGCCCTTGAAAAAGTAATAATTTAAGCGAGTGGAATGCCAGCAATGCTCACTTTCAGGGGAAAGTTTATAGTGCTTATATCCTGTCTGCTTTACTTTAATAAAATGTAAAATACTTTCAAATAAACTATATTTAATGGACTAGAGATACATATCCTCTGGCACTTTTCCTCCTATATTCACATCCTGGTCACTGTATAATTCCATATTTTTCATGTTGTGCAATTTCAGTGTTTGTTCTATGCTGCTTAGTTTTTGGTGGCTGGATTTTGTGTTCAATCAGGGTAGTAACGTCACTCCTCTGGAAAGGAATGGTGGTGGCATTGGAAAGGTCCAAACAGTATCCTACAAACTTGTTTTGCTACAGCTATATCTTTTTTCAAAGTTTATGGTGTTCTTCCTCAGAAAGCACTAAAGGCCACACAAGGGAAGACAACAAAACAGCAACATGTTCGTGGTTGTGTTCTTTGTCAAAGATAATCATAGAAAATATAACTGGTTGACCCTACAGTAACTGTCTGGTAGTCACAGTTCAGCCCTCAAGATTATTTATTTACAGATCTTATTTATTATGGTCATGATTAGAAGATACCAAGGTGTCTTTCTAATAGCTCTTAGGAAGGCCTTGAACAATACAAGGATCTCACAGAAACAGGAAGCAGCAGCAGTGAAGGTAATTATTAATGAAGGCTGCCTATCCTTGGTTACAATAATTTCGTGTTAGAAAGCCTCTGGATCACCAGTGTAGGAAGGGAAGAGCCCCAGGTTTAAAGCTGCTTTCAGTGACTTTGGAGGAAAGGAACATGGACTACAGGTTGGAGAAGGTCTTGGGAAGTCTATCAGGTGCCCACGTAAAGTCTTTGCAACTGGCTCTGCTTTATTCCAGAGTCAATTTAGTTTTAAAACCATAGAAACCTGATGTCTGTATTTAGCAGCTGGAACCTAAGAGTGGAAACATTTTGCAATTGGGTAGTGGGGGAAACTGTGTTGGTTTTTCTTCTTCTCTTTTGTACAACTTGGTTGAAATACTGCTGTGAACCACTGGTGACAGCTCTCAAGAAAAAAAAAAAAAAAAAGAAGACTTTGAGTGTCACGAGACCCAAGCTTATAATTTGAGAAAAACAGATGGTTCAATGCTCTTGATAGACACACTTTCCCCGTGCACTTGCCCAATGCCTGGCTCTTAGTGAGTTTGTCCCCTGAGAATATGATGCTCACCCAGATCCATAGTTTTTCAACAGGGTGCTGCCTGCAACACCAGGTATCCTGAAGGATCCTTCCCAGAGAATTTGTCCCCTGCACAGCATCAGAAGAGATGGGTCCATATCACTACAGCTTGGTATTTGCTGATGACAATGGCAAAAGGATTGAGTTCTTCACTAGTACCTCCACATGGTGGAAACTATGCAGGATCCTACCGGGGTGTGCAGTGAAGCCAAAATCCTGTGGGCCAAAAGGATGATTAGAAAGTTCTGTCCTTCTACCCTTTATCCATTTGTCTGTGTTATGGGAAACATTTTGTATTTAAAAGAATCGGAGAGGTAAGGATCCCTTTCGGTATCCTGGAGGCCTTATCATCTTTGTAAGGAGAAAAAACAGAACAGTTTTGAAAGGCAGCAGTTATGTTTATTTCATTCTCTTCAGAGAGCTGTTAAATCTCCATGTGCAGCGAGGTTAGTCCCTGGCTTTCATCTGGCTATTTTGATGAATTAGCAAAGCCACTGGCAGATGCTGGCTGTGAGGGATACACCAGGACTCTTCCTCTGTCCTGACCTCTCTACTGCTGTGTTGTGTTCCCAGTGTGCTCTGCACCCTAAATTTGAGGGCTTTTTTTTTTTTAACAGCTCTCTTCTTATGTCTGCACCTCTGACATCTATATCCTATGTTGTGTTTTAATAGCATTTGTAGCTTCAGGTAAAGAGTATCCCCACTCTGTTTTACAGTCATCCCAAATCTAAACCATCCAGTGACTTCTGCTTCAGATATAGGGGTTGTAGGATGCACTAAAAGAGATTAAAGGAAGAGAAGCCAAAGACATCCGTAGTTTTAATTTTATTTTTCCCCCTGTGACCATCTGAAGAAGAGAGCAACTGTTTGTTGGATGTCTTCAGAAAAATGGCTTAGGGTTGTCCTTGGAGCAAGCTGAAAAAAGGCATAAGGAAGAAGATGAAGACCTGTGAGTCTTTTGCAGATGTGTAGGAAGTGACTTCTGGTTCATGAAGGGCAGCATAGCCAGTTAGAGAGGCAACTGAGGTAAATTCCATATTGATGATGAAAGGATGATCTGCCAGTGTTCAACAAGAACATTATTACTCCTTCTGTCTTGCTCTATTAGAAGAGCAAGAATACAGGCAGCACGTGGGCACAGCAGTCTTTTATCATAGACATGCCTGTGCTGTGAAAATAGAGTCTTGGACCTTCACTTTGGTGATTTTTCTAGCATAAGATTGGTAGTTTCTGTGTTGAGAAAGTTTTAGACCAGGTAATGTCCAACTCAGTCCTTGCCAGCTGTCTTTGTTGCTGCAGATGGGCATGTAGGGTACATGTTTCTTCCCCTTTAGAAATATGTTACCCAGAGAAGCCAAAATATAACTAACAAGAAAAAAATGCCCTGCACAATAAAACAGAATGCCATAAAAGTGTCAGCGCTTCCCAACCTTTCCCTGGTGGGTCACAGCAGAAATATCCATCGTTCCCCTGGGATGCATCTCCTGCCATCTGGTTCTCATTCACTTTCTCCCTCTTGTCACCCTGTGGAAGGATTCTGGAAAGAAGGGCTTGGCACCCATTGCCAGGAGATTTGCATCCTTCATTTTGATTTGAAAGGTTCCCCCCTCTGATGGAAAAGTTGGCATTATCCAGTGATACAAGTTAAAAAAGGAAAACAAAGGGATACACCCAGTTCTGCTGCAATTCTCAGATTGATTTCCGAGATTCAGGTGAAAGGCAAGCCAGTGTTTTTCCACTTGATGGCTAAGAAGAGTTTCTCTCTGGGGTCGAGCGGGAAACATCTGTCTCTGTGGCTCATTTGTTTCAAGGCTGGCTTGGCCTCATTGTGTGCTGGAGCTGTGAGAGGTTTTAGCAGTTCTGAAGGTGACCTGTTGCCTCAAAGCAGCTCTTGAAGCATGAAGACTCTTTCCAGACTCTTAGGTCAGCCCAGCACTGCAGGTTACAACCCTTCCAAGTATCTTACTTGTTTCTTTTGCTGGTGTGGTGGTTCCCTTGCTGCCTCATGCCACCAGGTGGCACAAGAGAAAGTCACCAGGTTTGCAATCCTGAACACCATCCCTGGGGTGGGAAACGGTTGAGTGATCTGCTTTTGGCAAACCTGAGCCCCATGCTCTGGGGAAGCAGAGGGCTTTTAGTGCTGGTCTGTCCCCACCTGCTCTGTCCCAGCCTAGTCTGAGAGGTCTTCTCCCTCTCATCACTGGCAAAAATGTCATCCTGCTGTCCTAGAGGCATCCCCTCCCAGCCCAAGGAGCCAGACCAAGAAATTCTCACTTTTCACCGAGCCCATCCTGTCACTCTGCCTGCCCCAGAGCAGATGGGCTTTGTCTGGCAGCTGGCTTCTGCCTTTGCAATTTGCCATCACAATTTTGGGGGCAAGGCAGTGGCAAGCTCAGCCTGTACTTGCATGTGTGTATGTGTCACAAGGAGGCTTGATAAACCCCAGCACTGTCTGTAATTACGCAAGGTTTTCCTGTGTTGCTGCCCACATAACTTTTGTGATTAGAGAAATGACAAAGATGTACTCAAAACACAGTCAAATATCATCAGGCTTGCCATGACTCCTGCACAGTTTATTCATGCATCTGCAAGAATATTGTGAGGACAGGGGATGTAATTCTTGCGTGTCTGCAGTCCAGTCCTCGTTATCCGCTGTTAACAAAGTGGGAACTTTTCGGACCATGCTTCTCATGAGGTGTGGCAACTGTGCAGCCTCGGATTGCTTCCTTCTTTGTCTTCTGAATGCATGAAAGCGTTGTTTATCTCTGGGATTTAGATCAGCACAATGCTCAGCAGTCTCACTTGTGGAGCAAGTTCCCACTGTCCTGGCAACCAGGCAGCTGTCCTCACCCCAGAGAGCTTCTCCCCGAGCATAAGCCAGCAGCTTCCAGCAGGAAAATGGAAGAGAATGGAGATACAAAGTCTGCTGGGAGCGAGGAGGAAGGAGCACAAAGGAGGAAAGGGGAGGGAGCAGATGCCATCCACGTGCATTTGCCGGCTCCTCTCAGACGTGCTGTGATGAGCCCCCACGGCACATGCTGCATTCCCTCTGCTCACAGGGAAGCGTAAGAGGGGACACAAACTTTCCTACATGTACCCTCTGTTTTGGCCTTCCCAGAAGCTGGAGACTGGTCTCAAACAGATGTCAGCAGGCCAGGCTGGCAAAATATGACCCTCCCTCTGGGAAAGAAGGACTAATTGTTGCTTACTGATCCCAGAAGGTCTGGGTTTCACATAACTGCCTTGCAAGGGAATTAACTCTAACATCCGACAAGTGGTTAATTAAGGCCTTGTGCTTTATTACTAGTCTCTCCTGTGAGCATAAGGGTGTTATGCAGCTCAGTAAGTGCCACTCATATGCGCTGAGAAGCCGTGGCAGTCTTCAACAAATCCCGGAGGAAAGATGTATTTTTACAGCTAGCAGGAAGTTGCAGCTTCCTCTACTGCCTCTGAAACAAGCAAGAATCACTTTCCATACCTGCCTCAAAGACAGGGCAACTGTATGTGATGCCTCAGGCACGGCTAATTGCAAGCTACGGTCCTGCCCCACCGCTGAAGGGCAGTTGTTAGCAAAGCGCCTGAAACATTTTGCTTAATCCTGATGCAAATAATCCACTGCCCTCCCTCCCTGAGATTTTTGTTCTAGAGCTAGGAAAAAATGCTCTGAAGGAAGAGAGGATCCTTGGCAAGATCTACGACTGGCTGCCAACCAGAATTTGGGCTGCAGCAAGGCGACCAGTTTGAAACCAGACTGTCCCACGTGGAAGACGGCACTTGGCAAATCCAATGGGATTTCGTTCAAATGGCTGGGGAGGGTAGGCTCACCAGATGATGCCGATTAGCATAGCTCAGCATTACCCCTCTTTGTAAGCGCCAGGAAATCTGTCCTGTATTGTCTAAGCAACCAAATACAAACGCACACAATAGGTCTCTGGGAAGACTTGTGTTGATGACAGGTTTGAATGCTTGGTGCAAAAGCTTTTGTGCCCAATGGACTTTTGTGGCCTTTCCTGAGATACTTATTTATATGTTTGTTTGTTTGCTGTTATGAAAAAGGGCAAGAGCTTTCTACCTTGTGCAAACACAGATGATGATATCAGCCCATATTTGCCTCATGCTTTCGTGCGGTTCTGTTCCTTTTTGAAAACAAATTGTTCCTAAGCCTGAGTTACATGCTTCCAGTTTGAGTGCTACAGTACACAGTGTCTGGACAAATATTTAGACCAGTAAGGTAAATGCACAGGCCCCAGTGCCCCATTTTGTGCCCAACCATTGGGTTATCTTTGCTGTCATAAAGCTTCAATCCTTCTTCCCAATGCTCAGATTTTGGATTAAACACTAACAAATGTATCTAACAATTCAGCAGAGAAACTACTAATTGTATTAAGCCATTGATGACGCAAGTAAGTCACTTTCAGGCATATAACCAGTGGAGGCTGGCAGGAGGGGCTTTGTGGATCAGGAGCTGAAGCTGAGATTTCAGGGTTTCTCTCAACACAGAACCGAGGAAATGCTGAGAATTTCAACAAGACTTACAGGTGAGGAATTGTTTTTCACTATGAAGTGTCTGGGGGCAGCCACAGCATACAGAGGACGTGAATAAAACAGACCTAACTCTTGAATATTGTGACTCTATTCTTCACCCTACTGATGCCTACATGTATTTGGGAAGATTGTATCCCTCCTCCTGGCCTCAGTTTTCCGATCTGGGAAATCAAGATCCTGTCGTCATCTCCTTTGTAAGCACTTGAGATCTACCCATGGCAAGTGCTGTATCCATGGCAAGTTAGTACCACGAATATTTTTGCTCCCAAATTGACATATTCAACTCAAATATTTACAAATGTTCGGAAGTCAAATATTTGAAAATCACAAGACGCATTTTCCCATGAATGGTAAAAGAAAACCAAAAATTGAACATATTCTGTCCACTGTTGCTGAATATTTGACTGTGTGCAAACATTAGAGTAATTGCAGTGTTAATTGCCTGTCTTAAAGCATTAATTAACTTTAAATCCAGATGTGATCACCCAGAGTTATTCTAGGTTTTGTGGACTCTCTCACCTTTATGAATATGTAAATAGTATTAAAACCAGAATCACAGTTTGCAGGGATTTTTTGGAGGAGAAGAAAAAAGCACTCCTTTTCTTTAAGCTGGTACTGAGGACCTGTTTCAGGCTTTTGTTTTTCTCTTGCCTCCTCTGCACCATTTTCCTTGCACAACATGACTATACATTGCTATAATTCAAAATATGGAACTTAATATTTTTTGCGTGCTTTGCACAGAAATGGGGCTCTGTGAAAAATGGAAATATCATACATTGGCCATCCACTGAAGCCCAGGGAAAAAACTTGGATGAAGTTTGTCCTCCTTTTTTTTTTATTGTGTCTTGGTGACACTGGTGTGCTATTAAAACCTATCCCAGGTCTTACAGGAGACCAAGCAATAAAACAGAGTGGCTCTGAGATTCTGAATGAGTAAATTTGCTGGAGGTTACAGTATGCCCCTAGCCCGGACTGTAACCATGGTCATTGCTAACTGGAGGAGGAGAAAGGAAATGTGGAAACTTTGAGGGTTAACTTTTAGGGGAGTGGAGGGGAAAAGAGAGAGAAAAAAAATCTTCTTTTGCTTAGTGGGTAAAATCAGAGTGTTTCTTCTTCCTCCCCTCCCTCCTCCCCAGTCAGGACAAAATAAATACTGTAATTCCTAATGAAATCAGGAAGGGGGTAATAGTTCCTGGAAGAGGAAGAGAGAGACTGTGAAGAGATCCCTGCCAGTGGTGTTTAGTTACTACAGAGAGAGCACTGAGCAGCCCCAGGAAAGCACTTTGTGGGACAGATTCCTTTGGCTAACTCCGATCAAATTTCGCTTTTTCATTGGGCGACAAATTTTTTCACTTTCTTGCTCTGTAGTGTGTTCCTACCATGGATTTTATAGCCTGTCTGTCACAAACAGCCTCAATCTGTCCTCTTTTGCATGCCTGCAGAAACGCCATCCTGTCCTGTTTTCTCTCCCTGCTGAGGTGCTCTGGGGGGTATATTGCCAGGAATCGGCAGTGCTTCCTCAGAAATGTTAATGATACCAAACAAAGCCTTGTTTGCAGACCCCACACTGAGCCCTGGAAATTCTGGGAGTCAAATAATAGGGATGCCACTGCTAAAGATCAGAGGGAGCATCTGGGAGGGACTGCAGTGAGGACAGCAGCATGATCTACTATCTCTTTGTAGTCCGTGAATGCTGTGGCTCCCAGCACTTCTAGTAAGTGATGCTGGAGCATTTTACCCAGTCAGCAAACTCCACTGACATCCATACGGCACTGCCCACTAGCAGATGGGCTCCACCATTTCTTTTTCTGGTTTAGTGGCTGGGATCCGCAGCACAGTGAGGAAAATTTAGATCCTAACCTCTGTTGTTCTGCTGCAGCGCTATTTATCACAGTGGCTGGTTTGAATTTATACAGTGCCAAGGGGGTCCTAAGCCATGGACCATTGTGTGCCAGATGCTGTAGAAATGATGTAGAAAGGAAAAATGCCAGACCATGCCCCAAAGAGCTTATGATTGAAGCAGAAGGCAAGGGTTAAGATATTCTGTAGATAGATGGGGAGTAAGCACAAACCAGGGAACTACATCTTGAATGTTGCTCAACATCTTTAACGGCATGATGTGATGTTCACAAATGAACATATAATGAAAGCCACTGGGAGGGCTAAAAGTGGAGTCTGGATACCCATGCTACTCCTTTTGCTTTAACTTCAAAACGAATTTCCTCCCTCTCTTACATCCTGGCCTTTCTTTTAACTGTAGTTCTTATCTTCTCTGAAGCTCTGAAGTTACTTTTTTTTTCAGTACATTTGAAACCACTTCCCTAGGTCAGTGTCTTTAAGGAGAATTCCTGGCCCATTCCAGTGACTCCTATCTGAACAAAACCTTTGCAAGCAACTGTCCTATGCATGAAAGTTCACAGAGGTCATGGGCTGCCTCCATTAGCCTTGTTCTCCATGGTGCTCTCTGGTAGCCTCAAGCATAAGAGGCGACCCCTCTCCTCCAGGTTAGAGAAACAAACAATTCCTGGGATGGCAGAATGATCATATATTTTGAGAAGGAGGCGTGAAGATGAGAATGAGCAAATGAAATGTACTCTTGCGATTTTGTGTAAAATGTATCGCTGAGGGTCCATGCACTGTGGATAGTTAAGGTTGGAGCTCTGAGCTAATGTGAGGTGCAGACCTAGGCTGCTGGGGGATTTTGAAGTCATGGGGTGCAACAGTGTGCCAAGCTAAGCAGGGACAGCAGGCAGAGGTGGAAGGCTTCACTCCAACATCGGTGTGCAATGCACACATATCCCCTGTTACAGTACCAAGCTTTGGAAAGGATTAAAGACACATGTTTATTTCATTTACTGAAGTACAGAAGAGGTAGGTGTGTGTGCAGGAGTGGGGGAGGGAGGGAGAGCAGAAATAACGCAGTGCATTAATGAGATAAGAACTAGACAAGGAGGAATAATGTATTGTTACACCCTAGAGACAAAAGGGCAGCTTCCAGAGGGCTGAGGCTTACACTCTAATCATCTTGACTTTGTAATGTTATACAAGTAGGGGCACATTCTGTGGCTTGGGAGACCTTGCTGAGTAAAACCCTGCAAGCCACAGAAAAATGCTTAAGCAGCCTTTAAAAGCCTGGCAAGGATCCAGCCCTCTTCCCTTCCCCATACCCCCCTTCCTCTACCCCCACCCCACTGCCACAACCCAGCCAGAGAAGCTGGAAAACCCTTGAGACAGACAATCTTCATTGGTGACGATATAAAAAGCTTTTAAAGACAATGGGAGGATTAAAGCTTTAGGGCCAGTCACTGCATTCTTGTAAGTGATCAGGGTGGCAACAAAATATTTAAGCTCCCACGTAGTCAAAGGCTTTGGGTTCAGTGAGAACAGGGGGAGCAGTTAAGAGGGAAGGGCTCCTGACCACAAGATTTGAGTTAGTTCTTGATGCTATGGGGCTCATCCCCTGCATGCTTTCCCCTAACTTCTGGTGGAGGCAGGGAGAGGATGGAAGAAAGGATCAGGCAGTGATTAGTAGCATCTTGATGGGCTGTGACCTTGGCACCCAAAGGCCATATTGCGGCAACCCTCACTCCTAAATGTCACCCTAATGCTCCTGATCTGAACATGCTGCTCTGGCTGCTGCTGCTATTTCAGGAGGTGGCAGCCCCCTCTACGTTTGCCTGGAGCCACCAGCCTGTAATTTGAAACAGCAAAATCACTTCTAGTTGAACTTCCCACTTCAGGATAAGGCAGGGTCTGTTCTCTCTCAGCTGCACAGTCACTCAGCACTTCCCCACTCCTATCTGCAGCGCCCCAGCTCTCAGCTCCTTAGGATAAGTGCAGCACAGTCAGCTCCTCCCTGTACCAGCCGCTCCCCCTGCCCTGCAGTTGATTACAGTCCGCTCAGATTGTGGGGCTGATGTACACCCATCTCTTGTTGGCACTGGCACCGATGGAAGGAACGGTTGCCAATAGGAGGCAAGTTTTCGTGGCATGAGGTGGAGCTGTACCCATCCACAAAAAAAAAAGAAGTAATAAGAAAAATCCAGGTATATGCTGGACCAGTCAGGATACGTGCAGAGCTGGCTGGAGAAAACAGGAAGCCTGATGTGATTCTTCCAGTGTGATGCTGAGCGAGTCTGTCAGGACTAAAACTACCCTGAACGGTGGTCATCTTAGATGTGTTTCCCTTTGGTTCCTCCTAGCAGTCCTGCAGCAAGCCAGAATTATTGTAGCTAGCAGGAGTTTCACATCTGTGGGCAAGTAGTTGCTGAAAGGTTACTGCTGTCGATGCTCTGAGAATCCTCTTGGAAACTCTTGAGGAGAAAAAAATAGAAGACACCACTTTGCTGTGAAATGGAAAACAGACTGTACGCAGCGTGAGCAGGTCACAGGTAACCCAGGGGCTGGACTATAGATGTACAAAGTGTCCGGATCGGTTTTTAGAATGGTAAAATAAGCTGTCAAACACTCCACAGACAGGAAAGAAGTAAAATAAAATATAGAAAAAAAAAAGACAAGAAAGAGACTCAGACATGCTCCATGTAGCTGAATTTTTCACCAGGACATGTAATTTTGGAAGACATCTGAGTTTCTTCAGTCAAGAGTAGGTGCTGATCTAACCTTGAACTATGACATTTTCCCTGGTTTCAGACCAAATGACCTATCTTCTTAACACCCAAGAATTTTTTGCATCTGTAGAATATGTCCCAGTCAAAGAAAAGAAAAGAAAAGAAAAGAAAAGAAAAGAAAAGAAAAGAAAAGAAAAGAAAAGAAAAGAAAAGAAAAGAAAAGAAAAGAAAAGAAAAGAAAAGAAAAGAAAAGAAAAGAAAAGAAAAGAAAAGAAAAGAAAAGAAAAGAAAAGAAAAGAAAAGAAAAGAAAAGAAAAGAAAAGAAAAGAAAAGAAAAGAAAAGAAAAGAAAAGAAAAGAAAAGAAAAAAAGTAAACCCCTTATTTCTCATGCTTGATATCCAAAGATCTGCCTTAACCTTCTTGTCTCTGTTGAAGAAATAAGGGGCCTTTTTTCTGGTTTTGGGCTGTGGTTTATTTAAAACTGTCAAACTTGACCTTGTCTCAGCTGTCATGGTAGTGTCAGTTCTGAGTGCTTGATCTATGTGCAAACTAGATCTTCAGCGGCTACTTTCATGTTTTTTCTTTCATAGGCTGATGTGCCCTAGAGTTTTCCTCCTGCCCTCCCTCCATTCTACTCTTTCTCCCTCTCAATACTCTTACCATCAATTGAAGTAAGAGAACATATTCCTGTTGTCTACTCTGTTCTTATACTCATGATAATGTTCATAAGTGCTGGCACGCTTTCCAGTTATGATTAAGCATTGCAAAGAGCAGAAGGAGAGACGGGAGTAGGGGAACATCTTAGTTGGGGAAGGCTTAAATAAATATGCATGCATTTCTGTGTTTACACTGCGGGAGTGAAAAAGGAAATCACTTAACGTGCAAATGGACCTGAAGGTGGTAAGGTTTGGGAGGGTTCTCCTGTCCTATGAGGATTTGTTTCAAAGTGTTGGACCCACTCCCGGAAAAAGTTCTGTGCCTCTTCCACATGAAAGTTATCCTTATGGTAGAAAGCTCTGTGGTTCCAGGGGAACAAAGTTGTCAGACATCTTTCATCTTACGCTAGCAGTGTTGCTATGGCTGTGATGGCAAAAGGAGATCACTGAGACAAGATTTGTCCGGAGAAGGAGAGATTTTCCAACTATAACTACTTCCTGATGCTACATGTCTGGTTTCTTAGCCCCAGTCCTCCAGAGAGACTTACAAAATACCCTAGAAATCTATGCTGGAAAGCTAAAATTCATAATTCTACTGTAATCAAAAATGGTGGCTCCAGAAGAGTTTCTTGGTGTATCACATAATATATATAAAATCATAGTTTAACCTGCATACTGCCAGTCATAAGACTTCAGTATTTCATAGGCAATAATTGCATGCTGGGGAACAGTCAGAGACCAGTGTCAACCTAATTAACTTTTATTGTGAGAACTTCATCTTTTCTGCAATACCTGAAGGCTTCTTTCCCTCAGAACGTATGATTGATCTTGCCTAGCACATAGTAATGGCTCGAAGAAATTGCACGACCCATTGGTGCTTGAAAAATCATCAGCGTTTCTGAAGAGATGGTCATAATTTTCATTCCCAGCCGCTCAAGTCAATGGTTACTTTATACCATCTTTTCCTCAAAGGTAATGGCTTGTACATCCAGATGATGAACTTCTTCTGTTTGAAATTTCCAAATGCTGAAACCTTCGTATCCAGGTATATTGCTTTGCAGCAATCCATCTGATGTATAATGGAGGAATAACTAAGATCACGTTTTTCTGCCAGGAGCTTGCATCTCCTGGAAAACTATCAATAGTTGAAAACATTACTAATGATTACTGCTATAGAAAGTTTGCAACCTATCTGTACAAATTGTTCTTAGTGAGTTGTTTATTGGTCAGTAAAAAGTTTCAGGTGCAGAAAGTCAGCATGGAAGCTGGTAACAGCAGCTATTTCTTGTTTCCTGCCCTCAACTCGGTCTTGAATTAGTTTCAGCTTGTTCTTCGGGAGGGACTCATCCACATGTGAGTTCAAAGATATTCAAATGGTGGGTTCGGATCTGGATTTGGACTGAGCAAATTTAGATTAAGATCTTGTAAATTTTGTTTAAAAATATTGACAAAATATTCATGAAAAAGTAAAATGGGAATATTCCTGTGCCTCTTCTTCAGTAGTAATAAGGCAGGACAGACAAAGATTGTAACTATTTTTTGTGATGTTAGGAGCTGAGAATGTCCTCCTTTTTGATATGCAAGCTGAGACAATTGGGACTGGAAACAATTGAGAAGAAATAAATCAAAAGTCATGCAGTGTCCCTTTTTGAAGGTAGCAATTTTTTCTGATCGCAGCCATAACCACACTTCAAACTCTGCTTCAGTCTTGGACCCATTTTGGAAATTTAAGAACAAACATATAAAGGGGGGAGGAGGGCAGAGGAATCTTTTTGGTAAGTGACTCACTTCAGGCAAGATGATTTATCCTGTGAAGAACGCTGTGACACAAACAGTAAGGGATCAACAGTGAGATGTTGCATGTGAAGTGTTTCCATATTTTCTTAGGCTACCAAGTGGTTATGTGCTGGGACCATTCTGTTAAGCAGTACTAGACAGCAGGGTGAAAATGTGTTGCTATTTTTTAATGCTATTCCAGAAATTGGACATGCTGGTGACCGAGGAATGATAGTTGCATCAGCTCCCTTTGAAAAGGTTAGTCTTGCTATTCTTAAGTACTTTATTTTAAGTATCCTTTTTTTGTACCTAGCTCAGTGCCAGGGGTCCTGATGCTGTGCATGGAAATACAACACTATGTATAGTACATCACCACAGATATGTCCCACACTTTCCTTTCTAAGGTCACACAGCACTGGCAATGCAAAAGGCACGGTGGTTGGAGAGGGAAAAGAACCTAATTAGCTCATCTATCTCCTTTGAAGGCTAACTCCTTGCCAAACGTTTTTTAAGGAATTTAGTCCAATCTAACTAAAATGTTCCAAGTATTTAAGATCTCCTTTTATCTCTTGGGAGACAAGTTAATGGTCAAATACATATCAAGAAGCAATATGATAATGTTTAAGTCACAAAATTCCACTTCTTAGCTTCACCTTTTCACTAGGAACTCTGCTCTTCTGCGCTACTATAAGTAATTCCTTTTTCTCCTTGACCCTTTCATGCCCTTCACAAAATCAGTGCAGTGCTATTTATAAACTCATCAAGGCAGAAACTGCATTTTAATTTGTCCTGGTGTTGCAGAAAAAATGTGGAAATTGTCACCACAAATGTCTAGAATTAGTATCTTCAGCTTCCCAAGGATGATGTGGGGTGTCTTTTTTTCTCCAATAAGCTTGTTAATTGAACATTTTAGATGGAGGTAATGTAGAATTCAGAAATGATCACTAAGTGGGTCAGTGGAAAGTCATATGATTCCAGCTTCCCAGTTGCTAGCCGTGGACCCTTGTTGATGCTCTAAGTTTCATCTGAATCAGATGAACCAGATTTTCAAACTTTTCACTGCATAGTAAAAGCAAAAGGATCACATGAACCTGCAGGTCACTCAGCATGACCTGGAAAGTTACTAGCAGTCTTTCAGCGACAGTCTTGAATCAGCTTGCATCTACAGAGTGCTTATCTGCTCAGTTCCATCACAAGGTCTTGCTTAAACCCTCAGTGACCCATTTGACACTGCACTCCTGTCTAATTTTCCATGCTTCCCATGATTTACCTTCTTGATGCAGTTGCCAGCTGGATGCACCCTGAAGTTTCTTGTTCATTCATACATAGTATTTAAAAGGTGGAAGTGCATGGCAGTAAGCCTGACTTTTTTCTTTTTTTTTTAAACTTTGATACCAGCATACTGCTAAAGCAGCTGGAGGTACAGTCATTGTGACCACGTGAAAGACTTTGTCTTGAGTCCCTGCCACTTAGAGATGTAAAACAGAAGATACATGCAATCAATGTTGAGCTAAGCATCTGCAACATGGATACAACTCTGGAACTGAACCTCCATTCCTTTCCAAGAGATCTCTGAAAGAGTCCTAAAAGGCTAGTAAGGATGGCTATTACCAGCCATTTGTCCAGGGAAAAGAGGGAGCAGATAAGTGAAGACAACCCGAGTGACCCTCAGCGGAGAAACCTTTTGTGCTTGCAGTTGGAGCCTGCACGGTGTTCCTCCCAGTTTTCACTACTACCTTGAACAAAGTCTGATGATAACATGAACTGCAGTATATGAGAACTCTGAGGACAGAAAGCATTGTCAGTAGGGTTCTTCACAGTTATGGCCCAATTTCCATGGGAACATCGTGAGCCCTCATGTCTAATTGTTACTATATAAAAAATCAGGAGGAAGGGATGCTTCCTTGTGTCATAATCAGCATGACTTCTGATCCACAACTAAGCTGGATCCAACTCCTAGCTGGATATGTCAAAATGCTCCTGTGGCACCTAAGTTCTCATTTCAAAAAAAAAATAGGTAGCACACAGCTGCTTTTAAACTTGTTTTATTCTTGTTTTGTAACCTACACGCCTAAATTAACTTCTCTGAGAGTTATTCACTGAAATGGGGGAGTAACTTTTTCCTTGCCTTCTACTGCCTGGATGTGGGAAATACCATGAGGTGATTAGATTTCATATCCACTTCTCCCTGTGCATAACTGACTCAGGTATCAAAAGCAGTCACAGGGAAATACATAGCTTTACAAATACCAGGAGTGAAGTATTTCATTTGTGTTTGCCCAAATCAGTCTATTTCCATCCTCATTTGGGGTCCCTTATGGGGGTTCTTTAGGAATCAAGGGTTCGACTCTCAGAGAAACTTACTGATTGATAATTTTATAAGGGGAAAATGCACATGGTGATTACCCAAAGACCACCCAACGCATTTGTGATGTAGTATCACCATGTGCAGTTCTCCAGAGACAGAGAAACCAGAGTTCACTGCTTCTTGCACCACTGCTGAATGCATGGCCTTCATGAGCAAACCCAAGAGAAGCGATGCCACATTAAGACTCAGGCTGAGGTGTCACCTCAGAAGGTACCATCATTATATTCTTTCACTCATCATTATGTTCAGCAGGAAGTACCATCATTATATTCTTATACTCATCATTATGTTCAGCACCCAGAATGTGCTTTTAAACAAAAATTGCTATAAATCAACATAACAGTCAAGCTTGAGACCCAAACTGTGCTGGACTCTGTTACAAGTACAGAGAGAGAGGAACTCCTGTAATATTTTGTGAGCTTTTTGTGATCTAAGGAAAAGCTGCTCAGGGAATTTCCTAAAAAGCATTGATTAGTATTGGAATTTGTAGATTCATGCAAATTAAGGAATTTGGGGGGAAAGAGATAGCTTTGACCATGCTGTGCATTTGAAAGTGAAAAATATTTTCGAGATTTGTTGAAACATCCTATTCCAGCATTTTCAAAATGAAAAGAAGATGGGAGGTTTTCTGGTTCAAGACTGTTCTTTGGCTGAGCTTTTTTTTTTATATATTAAAAGAAAAACAAGGTTTAAAATTGGAGTAGAACCAACTTTGAAATGTTTCAACTGATGCAATGTGAATAATTCTTAAATAATTGCTTTTTGAGTGTGGGATTTTTGGCTTTGTCCTTGTTTAGAGTGGGAGGGAAAAAATTAAAAACCTTGAGAGTTTCTGTGAGAGAAAATTCCATATGTACTCTTCTTATAGACATCATCGAAATGGAATACTTCTAAAACACATCTCATAAAATGCTCAAACAATGACCAAACACTGCTTAAAAATTGGAGCTCAGCAATAGAGATATACGTTGGATTTTTGTAAAGCATTCATCCTATAAATGCCTTATTGCGGTCAGACATTTGTTTATTGTCTGAAAGACAGACAGTATTAAAAGTAGTTAAGTTGCTAATATTTAACTTGCTTTTGTTCAGATCAATTTATTTGATCCATATCAAAATAACCAATGGCCGCTTCAATGGCAGATAGACATTTGCTGTCATTATCTGTGACAGCATTCAGAGGAGCAACCTGTAACCAACAGGTAAGGTTATAAGGTGGCCATGTGCACTTTCTGTGACTTTTTCTCTTTCACCTCCTCTTTTGTTGGGGTTGCTGCCCTGGCCAAGTACATTACCTCCAAGGTCTGAGTCACAGCATAGTGTTCTCTCCAGATGTCTTCAACTCAAGCCTTTTATTCCAAGTTATTGAGATTTGATTCGAAAGGCTTTATGAGAGCGGTTCAGGGAGTTTTGACTGCACATCTAGTCAGGATTTTATTCCTGCTCCCAGGACACGCTCCCATATGCCTGACAGAGGCCCTCAGGATTTTGTACGAGGCCGCCCTGGTGCTACACGAGGTATCGAGCACTGTGAATTAATGCCCTGAGCCTAGGGAGTTGTGGCAGGGCAGCTGGTCTTTCTAGGCTAGCACGGACAGGCAGAAGGGCAAGAAAACCTTCTTTGTAAAGAGGAGACTTTTACTCTGGGCAATTAATCTCTCTCTTGCCTATGGAGTATCTCAGCAGGAGGAATAAAACTGCCTGTTTCAGGTTGGGATGAGTCATTATATTGAGAGAATAATCTCTTCCTTTGACTTCTCAGGGAGCCTGGCTGTGTGGTTTAGCCTGAACGCCTAACCTTGGATCCATTAGTGCATTATGAGATAAAGCTAAGAAACATAAACCCCTTTCAGCCATTCTGCCATCAAAGGGCTCTTTTCATCCAGTCTTTCTGTTCTTTTTCACCTTTCCTCAGGGAGCTCTTTAGAAACATAGAGACCTAGTCTGACAATATCAAATCATACTGAAAGTCACAAAAACCTTTAAACATAATATTAGACCCACAAAACTTGCTGTGCTTTGAGAGAAATGCATGCCTTGGCTGTTCTAACTGAACTGAGGTTTTGGGGTTGAATCACACAATACTTACAGGAAACGGGAGGTTATCATTAGCTGCAAAAGGGAAACCAAAGCCTTGGTCATGGGGATAAAAGATATCTGGCCAAGCTGATTGCATACTAGAAAGCGATGGCTCTGAGAGAGATTATCAGAGACATGCTACCAGCATGTCTGTGTGGTCAAATAGCTTAGGCTCTGAAGGAGACAAATGGAAGTGCCAAGTAGAAGGAGGAAGTGGTGTCATCATAGTAAAAATGATACTGGAACATTGTATACAGATCAGGGCTTCAGACCAGACTTTTCATTAAAGGAAATAATAAGGAAAACATTTTTTAGCCTATGCATTAGCCATTGGCATTCCTGTGGGGCTGCAGGACACTTGTGAGCAAGATCTCTTCAGCTTGCATTAGAAAGGTAGTAGGGGCGGGTGCTGCCCCAAAATAAATAGTAGGAACTGCACATCTCCAGTACCCTCACCATGTCAGATGTTGCAGATGTACATTGCTTCCACCAGTGTTACCAGGATGCCTGTGAGAAACCTTGTAAACGTTCATGTAAGATTTTGGCCTTGGTGGAGGTTTTAGGCTTTTAACAGACATAAAAGTAGGATGAAATAAACAGAGAAATGATTTTTTAAAGAGAGATTTTTGTAGGAACACAGGCTGGATTTTCTCATTGAAGGGTAAAATGGGTTGTTTCCAAAGAGAGTGTGAAGGTTACCAAGTAGCACAACATGGGATCGAAGAAACCTCCAGCACTCCACCCAACTCATCTGTTTGCTGTGTCACTGCATGGGTAGGGAAATCCTAGCCTGTGCAACCAGGGCATGAGTTTGATTAAAAATAGGTTCTGGCACTTGGGTGCTGTAAGAAATGATAAGCCTCTGAGCTCTCCAAGAGATAGGTCATTGTTCTGTGTCACTTATTGCTTTCTTTGGAAGCCATTGCTTTCTTGATAGCTTGGCCAGATTATAAATGAGTTACATGAATAACAGGAGATAAAGAAAATTGGACCTGATGTTCAGCTCATTGTCAAACTGGCCTCATCCCACTGAAATGAGTGAAACTGGCAATTTAAACTGTTGTGGATCTCAGCGCCCACAGGTTCCTGCATCACAAATACACATGGTAACAGTGACAATAAATTAGGAGACTTCCCAGCTGAATTGTGTCTTCTTCTGAAAACTCTAAGATTCACTCAAGATAACGTTTATATACTGCCTATATTATTTCAGTCTGATTTAGTTGCATTGCAATTCTTTTTATGATTTTGTAATTAAGAAAGATCTGAATCCTCAAAGGTGCTAGGCCAAATTTTTTCCGGAGATAACAAACAGCTAAATTGGCCAAAGAAATCAGAAAACAAGGTAATTTGTCATGCTGAGAACACAGTCTGTGATATTAAAGCTGTGGCATCCCATGGCAGACCCTGCCTTGAGCAGGGGATTGGAACAGAGCCCTCCTAAGGTCTCTTTGAGCTTAAATCGTTCTGAGTTTCTGTGATCCTAAAAATTTAAGTACTATGCACCTTTTGTACCTGCTATGCTTTTATTTCATTACTCTGTTGCTGCAGCCCACCTTGCTCAGAGACAAATGATGAAACAAATGCTGAAAGTACTTTCTTAGTGATGTACAAGGAGTTGCAGAAAGGAAAAAAAGCTTCTCTGTGATCCTCAAAGTCAGATGCAATCGCAGTATGAGATATTTGAGCCCCAAACTGTGCAGCTACCGATGTGTAGCCGCTTCCTTGCTGGAACCCCAGGCCCCCCAAGGGATGGAGCTGAAGGAATACTTTCTAGCCCTTTACATTTCAGAGCTGTGTTGCTCCAGGAGTTGATGAATAGCCTTCATTGTGGACGCTCCTTCCCTGCCGTGGCTCCCACCCTTGTCTCAACATTCCCATCTGGATATAAATCTTGCTTTTCCCTGTCCCCTTCCCCCACTCTCCTCCTCTTCTCTCCCTGCAGCCCCTTCCAGTCCTCCCCCTCCCCCTTACCCTCTGTGGAAATCTGGAAAGCTGATAAATAAATCATACCTGCCTCACTGACCAGGGTGATAGTCACCCAATCCATAACCACTACACGATTTCCTTTGCCAAATGCTGGAAAATGAAAAACACACTGTCCTTTTGAACAGATCAGCATCTGTGTACATATAGAACTGTTATTGTGGGACTACCAGCATATCTGTGTTAGGGTCTATCGCTTTCTGCCACGTACTGACCCAGGCAAAAACTTTCATTGAGCATGACTTACAATTCACTGAGGGGCCCACTGTAGACTCAGGCCATTACTATTATTTTGTACATATTGCCTAGTCTTTGCCAAAAGGAAAAAAAAAATGAGGAAAGAAACAGTTTTACTTGAAAGCTACATTAACTTTTCCAACTTTACCACCATACTGAAAACTATTCAAAAGATGAGCTTCAGATACACTCCTACAGGAAAGTATTTTTGTGCCTTTACACTGTAGACCTTGGAGAGGCATGTGAAAAGCAAATGGTAGATTGTTGAGTTTGTGCTGGATTTTTGAACAAGCCCTGAAAATTACATCTACCCAGCACTGTTGATCAGATCTGAATCTGTCTTCTAAAACAAGTAGAAAGGAAACATCTGTGATATTCTGTGTCATGATTCAGTGCCAAGTTTAGAAGTTCCAGGCCAGTGCCTGATGCTGCACATTAGTGACGTAGTTGCAGGAATTAAACAAGAATTGAACATAGGAAGGGGCATGATGTGTAGAAAGTATCATTTGGAAGGGGACATTTGTGTTGCATCATTTCCTAAGGGTGAGAGGTGCCAGGCTGCAGAACAGTCTCTGGAGATAAGTGGTGGATGAGGTATTGGTTGGGCTATTTTAAAAGATGACTGAACACTACCGTGGCGGAATGAGGGAACATTTTTCAGTACTTGGAGATCCTGCTACAGTGAATTACGTGCTCACATACAGCTAGTTACAACTGCTGTTCCAGGAAACAGGGCTGGTGTGTACGTAGGAAATGAACAAATTGCAACAATTTGTGATTCCACATCACTGGTGTGCTGCATCATGTGAGAAGCTGGCTTAGATAGTCCAGAAATCTGCTTCCACTTGCAAAGAGATAACAGAGAAAAGTACAGCCAAAGGGAATATGCCGGTCTAGAAGACTAATTTGAATTTGGCCTTGGGCCTTTACTCTAATTATGTGACATTCAAAAGCAATGAGGCAAAGTGGAGCCTCCCTTTAACTCAGTGACCCACCAAGGGCAACTTTCATCAACATCTGTGAGAGTGAGACTGGTAGATCCAAACAGAGATTTCAGTTCCAAAGCAGACTCGTTCATCCCCTGCAAGTACTTCTCATCTCTTTTAGCCTGGAGAAGGAATCTGGGACAATTCCACTCCTAATTTGGTAGCTCAGGTAGGTCAAATGAGCATGAGTGAAAATTTCGGGAAAATTTGCTTGCCAGTATAAGGGCACTTTATCCCCATCTGACTGGCTCTCCAGTATGAACTTTACTCAACAGTTCTTCGCCTACTCCTGTGCATGTTTTGCTATTTTTGCTTTTGATCAGAATTTATTTAGAAAGACAGAGCTTTGGTACAGGTACAACATCAGCACATCAGCAGCCGAGTGGATACAGTGAGACAGTTACCAAGCCCAGCCCAGGAGCCCAGGCAGTGACACCACTTTACGCCCTCTGAGAACTAGGTCCAATTTAATCTTTCCCTCATTTCCCTGGTTTGGGAGGCAGGGAAGAGGGGGTGTCATTTTATTTTTTATTCGCCAGTGGATGTTCGGAAACAGGCTGTACTTTTCTGGAATGTGTAGGATTCTCTGCATGACCGCTTGCAACGTGATCATAAGCAGGAAGAGAAACGTGTGCATGCAAGCGCGCACACAGATACACACAGGCACACACAGGAACACCTCAGCCTGCCGGGCAGCCTGCCCACTTAGCACTTGATGCTGCAAGTCGTGACGATTAGCAGCGCTTCCTCCTGCAGCCCTGCTTGATAACAGGGAGATCGGCATAAACAGACGCACCTTCGGCATGAGTGAAGCAGTATTTGCTTTGTTCTGAACAGGTCCTTAGAAGATCTCTTTGCTGTGACAGCTGACAAAAGGAAGGAGAAATAAAACATTAGCTAAAGGTGCTCCTTTGAGGTGAAAATCTCAGAAATGTTAAAAACAAAACAAAGCAAACCAAACCAAACCAAACAAAAAAACACAACA
>VZRU01016594.1:470027-523119 GCA_013398155.1 Pedionomus torquatus | reverse complement strand
CAACCTACCCCCAAACAAACAAACAAACACAAAAAATCCCAAACCAAAAAAACCCACCCCTGGTAAATACACTCATAAAGAAATGATGTGCCAAAGTGGTTTCTATCTTCCTTTCTGGTCAGGCTAGCTGTCATTTCATTTCTGCCATTAAGGCTTAGGATGTGATTTCAGTTGCGCTCTTGCCACTCTGGATGAACTCCTCAGAAGTCAGGCAAAGTCACTGGAGTTGCTCAAGGCTTATAGCAGACCAGAAGACACTGAGATTTATTGCCCAGCTTCTTCCCTAACATCCCCTTGGTAGTTACCTGACATCTGTCTGTAACACTTCCACATGAAGAAAAGCAGCCCCTTTCATGAGCTAAACCTTCCATCAAACCTACCGGTCCAGTGAGGGAGTTGTCTGTACAGTTGTTGGCTCACTTGAATGTATCCCACTTTAAAATGCAGGAGAGCACACTGGAGGATGAGCCCGGATCTGCTCCATAACCACACAGCACTGGCTGGTCAGAAGGATGAGGAAGAGGTGCTTTTTGAAGACTTGAGGCTGTTTTCAGCTGATACGCTGATCTGAAACATAATCTGTAAGTCATTCCTTTTTCTGTTCAACTTTGATTTTTGATGGCTTGTGAGCAGAAACTTTTTACCCTCGGATGTGTTGAAGCTATTTCAGCTTGGTCCAGATCTATGTGACACACAGCAATTCTCCAGATGTTGGCTGTGCCAGCAGGCAGTGGAAGGGGCAGAACTATTGATCTTCAAAACCCCGCAGACTTGGTCTGTGCTGAGCGCCAGGGCAGGCCTGCTGGCACGAAGCAGCAGAGTACGCATATAGTAGTAAGTTGTGCGGGAGGTATATTTCTGGGAACTGGGGTTATGAGGACAACTTCCCAGCAGGACAATTTGCTGGTTGTCACAGTCTTCCAAAGGAAGTGCTGGGAGTGGTGTTAATAAACAGAGAAGCTGCACTTGCTGTCCTTGTGTCTTTGTTCGATAACGTCAGGCTTACCCTCACTACAGACAAAATAAAATGTGCACAGAAGCTCAGAACCAGACTTTTTCATCCAATTACATTCTGGCTGATAAAAGACCCTCCATCCCCCAAAACAGCTGGGTTCTAAATTTGATGTTGATGCCTGGGGACTCATAAAAGCATTGAGTTTCTTAGTTGCCTCCAGAGGACACTTAACCTGGCTAGAACTTAACCGAAGCACAGGACGGTGTCATCATGAAATCGAAATTTCCTGCCCAAGGCTGCATTAATGCAGATTCCAGGTCTCATTCAAACTTCCCGCTTTACCAGCATGCCAGCTTCAGGTATTAGCCTTAAAGATAACTATTCTTACCCTCTTCATCACCTCTTAGAGGAGCAGAACACCCCAGCCAGTGCTTCTCATGCTAAGCCAATATCTCCAGAAATAATAACTTGTTGCATGAGCAGCCGAAATATTGAAGCCAGATTTCCTGTGGAATCTTGTAGTTTTTTTCCAGATGTTCCTTTCTTTTACCTTCTCTCTAATAGCCCTGTGTTTCTTATGTGCCTTCCACCTGGCAAGAGATGATGTGCACTGAGGCTAATCCAGTGTGTCTTGAGAAAGTCAGTAAGATAGGATCTTTGCATTCCAATCAATCTAGGGGAAATGATTGCTCATAAAGCAAATTGCCATGGGAGAAAAGATGATTCTTTCTACCAGGGTGGTTATAAATGACAATTTGATAACTGTTCATCATTGTGTTGTTCCCTTTCACTTTGTATGAAGCAATAGTATAAGCTTTTATTTATTTGAGCATGATCAAACATATTTATTTGGATGTCTAAATGAATCAAATTATTAATCTGAAACACAATTTATTTTTACCTCATTGAAACGTGTTTTCATTTACTGGAGAGCATACTTTGATATGACAATGAAAACGTTCAATGATCCCTTGTTGAAATTTTTAGTGTTCTTTACACAAGAAATTTCACAATGTTGTCTTTTTATTCCAATTTGGAATACAAACTCTCCTCTTTCAAATGCCAGAGTATCCTAAGGAAAGGAAATTCTGGTTTCTGACCAGCTAGAATTATAATCCAAAAGCAGCAAATATTTCATCAGGAAAAAAAATACTATAAACATTGGGTTTCTAGCAGGGAGGAGTGGTAGTTAATAAAAGCGACCGGGACTTGGTTGAAAACCAACTAGTAAAGACGATCTGACTTCCTTCTCCAGATATAACCTAGAGATGAAGAACATGGCAAAACATCTCACAAGGGGTTGATCTCTACATTTCCTACCTAAAGCCACATGTTGAGAGACACAGATTCAGCTACATCATCCTTCCAATTTGAGGCTCACATTTGAAGTGAGAGGTCCTCTTCAAGGTGCTCATCTCTAATCAGATAAAAGCCTATATTCCTTGAGCTTCAGAGTTCTTGCAGTGGCATGGAGCTTCACCTTAGTGGTGGTGTCCAAAGAGCAACAGCAATGTCAGAGTACTTTTGAGGGGAAAGTGTGCTGGGATTCTCTCTTGTCATTTTGCTTCCTGTACCCCATGGGGTTTTGATTCAGGATTTTTTTTTCTCTTTTTAGTATAGCCTGTTTTACAAAAACAGTGCATTGTGACTCTGGTTTCATCTATTTATTACCAATGGCATGTTTTAAGTCTTTGAACTTTGAATATAGCCAATTAACTTTTTCAGTAAATGTTCCTGCTTCCTATCTGAGAAAGAACTTCCAGGTTTTGGAAGCCACTGTTTTAGTTCTCTGTAAAACTTGACTCCATGTATTCTTTCAAATAGTGTGCTTCTTAAAAAAAACAAAAACAAAACAAAACAAAACAAAACAAAACAAAAAACAAACAAACAAACAAAAAAAAAACCACAAACAAACAAAAAAACCCAAAACACATGAATACTCTTTACTTGTTAAAAAACAAAAATAAAGACTGTATTTTTAAGACTGGTAAATGGTCTCACCATTGTAGCTGGTCTGGTTACGAGGAAAAAGCAGCTACTAAATTGAGAAATATATATGTATAGGTGTCTGTGATTTTATATACATGTGTCTAAGTATTTATAAATATATTTTTAAAATATTAAAACTTGACATTTTTTTCTCTGGAAAAGCTGGAAACCATGGACCAAAACAGAAAAAAAAATTCTGTGTGGAAATTCTTTCTTCTTTCCTTTTAAAAACCCCAGAATGTATTTTGAGAAATAATAATAATAAAGCAGTGTTTGAAACCTGAATTCAAAAGCTTATTTAGGCTGAAGTGAAAAATTTAATTTTGTGAATCTACTTCCAGCATATTGGATCATTTCTGCACATCAGAAATCCATCATGTAATACTGTAGCCTCTTACACAAGACAGGCTCAGAAACGATCCAGCAAAGAAATTTATCAGTCAGGAGGACAAATGTCCAGTGTATTGACAGCATAAATGAAATTTTGGAGTGGGTAGGGATGCTGCTGTTCATGTTTGGATTAACTGCAGTTGCCAGGTTAAAGTTGTGGTTTGACATGGCATGGGCAAGTGTTGGGAAGAAACCTTCTCTCGCTTCATGTTCAGCACAAATGACTACCACGTGTACTTGTCACTTTCAAAGACTCATCCCTTCAATGTTTCTTATAGCAAGTCTTATTTGTTTATATAAAAATATCCACCTCAGTTGCCTTACTGTCACTGTTCCTAAAACTAGATTAATTAGAAATTTCTAATTAGCAAGAGAACGTAGTGAAGCCCAAAACACCTTTCAGAATGTGTACTTTCGTATATAAGGCTTTTACATAAACACATATACATACAGACATATACATATATATAGATGTACAAATATATATTTCCTTAGAATCTTAAAGTGCAGAGCCAGAAGAGACCTTTGTGATTGATTATAGAATCCATGTGTCCCTAGCACAGGTCAGGAGCTCTCTAAAACTGTTTTTTGTTTGCACTAGAAGAGGCATATAAAATCAGTTTTAAAAGTCAGTTACATCTTGACTTCAAAATTGATCGTGAGAAGGCCTTCAACAAGCCCTGTTTTTTACAGGCCATGTCTAGGTGCTCACATGTCATATATAAATGTCTATAAATAGTCACCCTCACATAAGTGCCTTAAAAAGCTCAGACAAAAGTGCGTTAAGCCAGGACAACTGATCGAACACAACAAACCTCTTCATGGTCTTAATCTTAAACTTGTAGCTGCGCTTTGCCAGGTCACTGTAGGCAAGAGGCTTTGGAGGCAGCCTGAAAACTCCACTCCACTCTATACCCACGCTGTGGCCCTTCAATTTAAAGCCACATGCTNAAAAAAAAAAAAAAAAAAAAAAAAGTTGACAAAAAAAAAAAGGTGGAAACAAAAAAAGCCCAACATCTGGTAAGAGGAACGGAGCTTACAAAAGCCCATCCTGCAGTTCCAGCACTTGGACAGCGATGGGAAAAGGGAAATAGACTTCACACCCCCAGCACGCCATCCATCAATGGAGTGTGAAAGAAATGCAGGGATTACTGCCCCAGCCTTCAGGTGCCAGGCATAATTATCTAGAGACTGCAGAGTTTGGTTTTCGCTCTGCACTGCTTATATAGTTGAGAGCTCCCCTTCCTCCCCTCATTCTCTCTGCAGCTCTCTCCCAGCACAAAGGTGCTTATGGGGCCGGGAGGGGGAGGGGAGCAAAATATCACATAAAAAAATATTCCAGCTTTGAAAAGAAAGCAGATGTTTCTGGGATCCTGAACACAGTGCTTTAGCTATGGGTCTTGCCTGGGCCTTCCAGAAAGGCAAATACCAGAGGCCCTGTTTATTGGCTGTTTCCTTGCTCACACTGCACTATGGCTTCCAAATGGAACAAGGCACTGAGCCAAAAATTAGCAGAATTGGCTCAGAAAAGGGGGGATTTCTTTTTCAGGGGAGGGAGCAGATTTTTGCTTTCAGAGAAGGAACCCTCCCACCCCCTGTGAACCTGAAAAATAGAGTCAAACCCTTGACACGCCCCACTCCCTCCTAGTGGGAGACCTGTGGTAAGGGAGACCCCAATTGAACCATTCATTAAAGATGCATATGTTATCACTTGTTTTATTAGCAGCTAATCAGCAGTTCATGGAAAGAAAGCAGCACCAATCAGTGGTAAGTGCCACAAGCTCAGTGTTTGTCAAAAGGAAGGGATATTTGGATTGGAAAGCTGTGAACATCTTGCCAGAAGCACTGTTTCTTTCTCTAGTTTTCAGCATCAGTTTCCCTTTCAATCTCCCAGTTTTTCAGACAGAACAAGAAACTGATGTTTTTAAGGGTGTGAGGGCCTGTTTGAAATTTCTCCTAGTAGATTTCCATCTCTGCTTCAAAGTCAAGACATTGCTGAGCAGTGTAAGGGTTTGCAAATAGCAAGCCTTTGCCCCGACTTTGGTTTTGATGAGCTCACATCGATAGCGGTTGAGAAGTATCCACAAAGTGTGTAATATTTTAGAAACTAGACTAATTTTTCCTCCAGGTGAGGCCCTTTACCAACACCTTTTCTCTCTCAGGGTGCGTGCACTCCTTTTTCTTGGCATGGCCCTGGCCATGGGTACATCAGGTGATGGCCTAACTGGACAGTCTGATGGAAAGGGAAGAGGAGGGTGTGAAGCACTCAAACCACAATTTTTACAAGACACCATGGCAGCTGAAAAGGCAGTGGCTGAATATTTAATAAAGTCAATGAGATGAAATGAAATGCTTAATTTCAAGAACATGGAAATATTTTGTTTTGGTTGGAAGCTGTGGCTGTCCACTGAAAATTTCCTTATTGCATGCAGCAATTCACAAAAATTGATGCTCCCTACAGGAAGCAAATTATTCCTTCACAATCCAATTTTCCATAGAGGTAAACTCTCCATTTTCTCACAGAGGGCACAACAGTTTTGACAGAAAATTATAACCAGATCTCATAAACACCTCTCCTGTATGAGGCACAACTAACTGTCCGTTCTATATGAGGCTGTTCTGTGGCAAACAGGTTCCAGTTGAGCCTTTGCCTCAACAATGCCTGCTAGTAAAAGACCACTGCAGAAAGCCAAGGGTGCATTCATGACATTACTGTAGTCCTCTACAATGCTGCTCACTGGGAAAATGCGATGTTTTTTCAAAGATCTCTGGTTTATGTGTTGCTTGTCCTGTTTGCACGCAGAAGGAGCGAGCCATCGATGGTGTCTAGGTCTTATGGGTCATCCATAAGGACAGGCATGGGCCACTCCCATTTGTCATAGAGAGGGGGCTAATCTGTCCTAAAAGGGGCTGCAAGTTGTTTTTGTCATCTTGACATAAGCTTAAAAAAGGCAAAGGAAAACTGAGGTCCTCATTGTGAAGTCTCAAGACCATTGTTGTATTGTTTCTGTGTGTTGTAAACAGTATATATAAACAGCCTCCCAAATCAGCAGGCTCCAACCTTCTTTATTACAGAGCTCTTCCAGCACCAGAGGAGGACAGCAGTGGTACCTCTTGTGCCAAACTAAATGGTAATCTTGGCAAAGTGATAAACAGTATGGTGATTGTACGCAGATGTTAGTTTTGTCTATCTTAAATAGATGACTGTTGTTTGTGCACTGTGTCATGCCTGGACTATGAGTAAAGGTTAACTTTCCCAGTTAAGTTGTCCTCAGATGCAGCTTGGAAAATCTGCTCAGGGCCTTTAATGGGTGAAATGTATTACTGTTGAACTCTCTTTTGTCAAAGCCTAAGGTACAGCAGGTTATTTATTTTAAGCAGAGAAGTTGTGATCAGCTGTGCTCTCTGGGATGCATGTTGTTACAACCATGACAGGCTTGTTCCATTGACGTATATTGACTTTAGCATTTTCTTTTTCCTGTGGACTAAGCAAAATAAATCCTGTCCCACTCCAAACTCTCTTAGGAGGTCTTTGAAAACAATGTGTATTTATAATTGAGGTTTCCCAAGGTTGCTTGGTTTCTAGATCAATGTAAAGGAAATGTTGTGTTTGCTTTGCCTGCCTTTCACTCTTACAACCTTTCATTTTCCATTCATATTTTAACCTTTTAAAAATAAAATTAAATTAAGAAGAGTGCATAGATCTCGGTAGCAAGGGCTCCTGGTATGCTATCATTTTCCAGAGCAGTTTCCTCAAGGAATTAGTATGGAGTGAAACATTTGTAAAGTGTGCTGAGGATAGAGGCTGAGACACCTACATCTAAATACACTTGAATTAAATTAGAACTACTACTGAGGGATAACTTGGCACCTCCTAGGTGGTCATGAAGAACATCGGTCCAGTTCACGTGTTACAGGACATCAGCAAAGACTTCAGACTGAAGGTCAGGCAAAGATGGCTCCATGTATGTCTTCCAGAGTTAGAATTAGAAAACAAAGCTCCGTCTTAAACATAAACTAAAATTTATTATAACCCTGGATTTTAACATTATGATTGCAGAACTAATTGTTCTGACAGCTTGTGTACACAACTTCATAAAATAAAGTCCATGCAGAAAGTCAAGGATCTTCTCATCTGTCATATCAGTTTTTATTACTTTGCCACTGAAAAACAGATAAATTCACACAGAGTCCCATAATTTTCCCTGGGTCACAGAAATAATCTATTTCGTAGTCAGGAATCTAGCTGAAGAGTATGTTTAATGGTTTAGGCACAAAGGTGCTTGTTTCTGATGCCCCTCCATTTTCAGAAGCACAAATCCTAGGCTTTGATGCACAGGCAATGAAGGACCCAAATTTTCTAATTGTAGCACTTTATTAATCATTGACAAGGGTGGCAAGGCTTGATAAAAAATGAAAGAAAGAGAGAGCATTCTTCTCTGTGGCCCCAGCCAAGAAGAATACACTTAATGAAGTTATGTACAATGATTAGCAAAGACCTATTTCAAGGAAAGTATAGCTTGGCTGAACAACTCATCCATTTTACCTGGACAACTGAAAGCTATGACAGCAAATGCTAGAGGTCTGTCTTCTACTTGGTGACTTGCCCTTGTGTCTTATCTCTTCAGGGAGCCTTCTGATTGCATCCAAAATATTCTTCTTTCCAGAAAATTAATAGACTTGTGTTTGCAATTGATAACCAGGAATATGTAGCAGGAGGAGGCCGCATCCAGAATTAACTGAAGGTAGAGAAAGCAGGAGGGAAAAGAGAAATCTGTTTTTTTCAGTTCATCTTCAATTTCCTTCTGACCTATGTCAATACCACTTGAGACAGTGTCGTCCCCTGTTGGGTGGGAATGCACACAAGGATGAATACATACACTACTTGGAGACTTGGTGAACGATGTGTAATAATCACTTCTCCTCTTAGCACTTTTTTTTTTTTTAATTGCTGAATTTCTGACAAATAAAATTCTATTTAAAATTTCAAGAAAGCTTGGAATAAATAACCCTAAAGAAACAAGTTTTCATGCTTTTTCTCTGTTTGTCTGTCTTTTCACCTTTACATTCTCACACCACTTTTACCCTATTAACACATTTCAATTAAATTTGACAGAGGTGGAGGTTGCATAGAAAAGTTTCATCAAGTTTAATGAAAATTTGCTGCTGTGTATAGCCAAGACCCTAATTAATATTCCTGTTATGAAAAAAAGTTGTAATAAAGTTCAGTAGTTATCTCTTGTGAAGGATTGGGTGTGTATGTATGTTCAAATTTCTCTATCTTTTTCATGACTGGTCAGTTAGCACATACTCAGAACCATCAACAATGTATTGATTTTTTTTTCCTGCTGGTGACTAAAGAGCATGGGAGGAAGATGAAGGTATAGGGAAGAGAGCTAACAGGCACAGGAATGAACTTGAAGGTGTGGTGGACTTCAAAGATGTGACGATGAGAAGGTACTCTGGAAGCTTGGGAAGTGGGAGGAGAAAGGAGACAAATGGAGTTGTTAGCAGGAGGATTTAGTGGTGGAGGACATGCACCTGGAAGAAATCAAATGTCGTTTATTTCAATCTGGCACCCACCAGACTATTCGTTTCATGTCTCAGGGAACTCCCATCCTGAAACCTCGAGGCATTTTGGCTGCTATTGCTATTGGTATTCTGACAATGTCTGAAGTCTCTGGGCAAGAACTCCCCTTTGCTAATTGCTGTATATACTAAAAGTCTGAAGGCATTGGAGTCTTTGAGTCAAAGCAAAGATAAGACATACAGACCAGAGCACAGAATCTGAAAATGACTTTGCTGAAGTCTTATGCAGTATGGGACTAATTAACAGTACACAGAATGCCAAATCCATGTTTGTCTAATTTGAGCCATGTTAAGTATTTGATACTGGTCAAATCACATGGAACTGGTTGGTGTTTACTAGAGAGAGGTGCCTGAATGACTTAGCTGTTGAATTTTTCTTAACTCTGTTTGGGCTCTACTTCCTGCATATTCAAAGGCATTAATTTTACTTACTGAGAAACATTTTATAGGTCAATGAAACTTTACACAAATATTGCAGAACAGCCACTGAGTGAAAATTTGTTATGATTATTCATGTTTATGTTTGGTGGCTAATCCTATGGGCCACACACAAGCACTGCCACAAGACCTATATACTGAATTATAACAGCTTGGAGCTTCAACCTCAAGTACTGTTAGTGAGCAGGCTTCATGAGAAAAAAAAATGCATCTACTAATAAGTTGCACAAAATTACATGAAGTGTACAATTAAACCCATTAAAAACTTTCCAAAAGTCCCCTTAGACCACATGTGTACCAGAAAAGTGAAGAATGGTTGAAGATATTTTCAGTCACAAGAATGTGATTGTCCATACTCTTACACTGCTAGATGGTGTAACGCATTACATGGCCCCTGTCAGCCTTCTGTCTGTGCCAGTGAATACTCTCCAAAATTTGTTTCCAGGTGTGGTTCACAGAGTGATCCAGAAGCCTTTTGCAGGAGGCAGTTTTCAGGTAGCCAGCCTATTTTGGGGGTCTGAGAGGCTGCAAGCCAGCCATTTGGTGCCAGTTGATTTTAGTGCCAGAGAACATTCCTGGGCACCTCTACATGCTCTATTTCTATCAGTCTAGTTGTGTTTTGGGTGTGTCTGACTCAGATGCTTAGAGTTAATCAAGTTGCTGGGATTAGGGACAGAGGTGATTTTTTCCCCAGCTCAAATTTGCCTTTGTGTTCCTCTGTAGAAAGGGACAAAGTCTATTTTCCAAATATCACACAACAGATTTCTTTTTCAGAACAGGATATTTGCAATGTCCTTCATGGTGTCTGTTAGCTGTTGTGGCAGCTTCCCAGCTTTTCCTACAGCCTCTACTTTGCTATGCACTGGAAGAATTCTGCAGCCTCTGCTGTGTGGGAACATAAGAAAGAAGATTTGTAGTCCCCCTAAGTAAAAAAAGCTATTGAAGAGCTGCTGCAATTGTGGAGACTGGACTCAGTAACCCAGGCAATCCATCAGAGGTCTCTGTTCCTAACTTCAGGGGGAAAAAATCATGATCTGTTTTTTCTCAAGTGACAGAAGTTCAAAAAAGACAGACTTAATTCAATTAACAAGTCAACTTGAAACACCCACCAAAGCCTTTTTGCTACCAAGACAAAAGCTTATGGAAAACAGAAGTTCTGAGTAACTCCATGGTTTGTAACCAGCCCAGGTTTATGCCTGCGCATGGTAGACTTACTAACTTCTGAAGTGCAGCACTATGGGAAAAGTTAGCTTAACACACATTTTTCAGCTGAAGGTAATTAATTAGCATAAAAAGCTTTTTTTGAGGCAGATAAATACAGGGATTAGTGAAATGAAACAAGATTTTTTGGAATAATCTGTGATTTTGAATTTTCAGTGCTTACCCAATGTCTTAAGATTTGTGTTTACACCTCTAACCACCATAGCTGCTGATCTACCTTTTGAGTATTTGTCGTCTCTGAAAACAAAAGCAAGTGTCTTAATTTGGCCATCTAAAGCTTTAACCAATAGACCTTTGTTCATCCCTACATCAGGCTTGAAGAAAAGGAGTTGTGTTTGAGGTAAAAAAGATCCTCTTAATTGTTTTGCAGCAGTTTTCGGAGTATCGATGCATGTTTTCTTTCTGTGTTCTCAGTTTGTGTTTCATCTTGATGGTCCCCTTTCAAACTAAATATCGTCTCACTATGTCTGGGTTGATATAAAACATGAACAAAATCAGAACAAGAACTTTTTGTTTAGAACCTCTTCCAGGATCTAACCCTCTCCTCCTGTGCTCTCACTACCCTATGACTGAGGTCTGTCTGAGCAAACTAATTTCAGCAAAGGATAGAAGAGAATGTTTCACTCAAAAGAATGACATTCGGGGTTTGTTTTGTTTTGTTTTGTTTTTCTTTTTCCTGTTGCTCTAAACTACCCAATCAGTGGAGGAAAAGATCCAAAAATTCTGATTAATGCACAAGGGGAGGCTTAAAATCTCATTCCCAAAGAAGCTGATTTATCTTTCAAGGTTTCAGGACTTTTTTTCCTCTTCTCCTCCTGCTATGCCTAAATTTGGCCTTCTAATAACATTTTTATAATATACCATTACACAAAGAACACAGCAAAAGCCCATTCAGCTCAAGCCCAGCTGCTTGTAAAGGCTGGATGAATGAGCTGTTTTTTCTTTGCACTCTACTCAGTGTGTTTCTCAACACCTCTGAATTTAATATTATGTCTTTTAAAGGAGGAATTGGGATGGGATTTTCCTTTTCACTTTATAGAATTTTATTTTCAGTTACCTTTCATCAGCTTTCCTCCAAAAGTGTGAGGAAGCATCTCTTGAGCTCAGTATCTGGTGATCCAACAAGCCCTGTAAAGTATATTGCAGTCTCTTGTAAGTTTGCCACAGGAATTCACCTGAAGGATTTAATTTTCATTAGTCCTGTTTGTAGAAAGAGGACAAAATTTGGGCATCTTTGGCACACACAGGGGAAACTACCAGAGATCAAATCATGTGCCTGTACATGGGCATGAGGTGTGTTTTAGATGCTATAGTATGTTCTCTGAAGTGCATATCTTCTGTAGTCCTTCATCACACTCATGGTCACCAAGAGAATGTGTTTGCTACTGTGGAAAGTCAAATAAGGTACTACGTCTATGTTTTAGGCACCTGAGCCATTCCAGTGGTGTGGAAAAGTCACCCTAGGATGCATAAACAGAATATGCTCCAGCACAGAATCCCCTGTACGCATTTGGTTATACAATTTAGCCTACTACAAAAATAGTTTCCCAGGAGCAAGGAGAGGCCAAAGGAATTGCTCAGCACCTCGGCAGGAGCAGAGGCAATGCACACAAAGTTTTTCCGTGTGGAAAGAGAAAAGGCATTATTGATGTGGTGACGGTGAATACCTTCTGCTCCTAGAAAATTACTGAGATGAACTGAAACAATCAAAACAAGATACTTCTGTGCACAGTGCAGAAGCTTTGTAACCCGTGGTGATAGGATGCTGTGGACAATAAGAGTTACACAGCTTCAGGGAGAGCTGAGCTGAATGAATTCATGGAGGAAAAGCCCATTTGGGGCTGTTCAAGGTGCTGCCAGTAGTTTAGGTGGACAGAAAGATGGCAGGAACTGGGGTAGTTGTCCTCCCCTTAAGCTGCTCTTAGGCACTGCTGTGAGTTCCTGGCAGCGAAAAACAGCAGGTGAGATGGATTTCCTTATTTTCTTAAAGTTATGTCCAAAAGAAAAATTACATTTTGAAAGTCAAAATGTTTCATTTCCACTTGCCAACTTAAATCTGGTGGGTTTTTTTTTTAACAACTGAGTCAAATTCAGTCCTCAGCAAACATTAAAAAAGGTTTTATTTTACAGCAAATGAAACATTCTTTGTTTTCTTTAAGTAGGGCTTTTTGGATTTTTTTCCCCATTTGGAAAGCAAAACTGACATTTTTGTGTTGGGGTGACCTGAAGCTTGTCTTTTTCTTTCTTGATCCCCCAAAATTGGGTATATTCATGCAGCTGAGAAAAGAGCTGCCTTTTTTTCCCATGCTATCAAGTTTGCTATTAAAACAAAACAAAGAAATAACAGCAATGGCCTAGAGAAATAGTCATGGAACATTGGAAACCAGAAGGGAAACCTTGCCAATTGCAGTCAGTTTTCAACCTCGAGGGGGATGAGGGGGTGAATATTGTTGTATAGTTTGCTAAGTCACTTGTAAAGCACTTTGGGTTTCTTCAGGATGAAAGGCATTATGTGAACACAAGTTGTTGTTATTAGGACTTGTGAAATGTGAAGACATTATTAAAAGTTGTGGTCAAATTTCCCTAGGCAAAAAGAATTTCCCCCATCGCTTTTGCTCACTCCAATTGGATGTTTACAAGGTGCTTGTAACTGGCTGATTCCCTCCTCAGTGCTAAACCCCATTTCAGTGGTCATGTTCCTTTTCATTGGCAGAATGTTATTTAATTTCTCGGAAATGAGTTTTACTGGGCAGTTCCCAATGCTGCTGGATGTCAAACAGCCTGTCTATCACCACTCTCTCTTGATGTGTCTTCTCTTGCCCTTCAGGGGCAGAGCTGGACACTTCCTCATGGCTACATTTTTGCTCTACAGGAACATTAGTATCTGAGGGGAGAATGAACCTAAAGCAGATCTTTCTCATCATCTTTGCATGTGGCAGACTATGAGATGGGGCAAAGACAGTGACACCAGCTTGTTCTCCTTAGGCTGCAGGTACAACGTGCAGATTGAATCAGAAGAAATAAATTCACCTGCTTTCCTTTCTGCAGCCCATTTCTGAAAAAAACACAAATACTACTGTTCACAATACTGAATTTGGTGTATAGGAACTTTTCTTCTACTTGCCAAGCATTCCCATTACACAAAACACCTTCCTACCCTTCTCTCCATCCCGGGCTTTAAAGACTGACGGTGAGGTTGACACTCTGACAGCCCTTCTTTGAAATTTACCTCTAGCACAGAAGATAAAGGGCCTGGATTAGGTCCATGTTTACCTGTAGAGTCACACATTTAATAGTAAATACCACAGAGATAATGTGCTGCTAAGTTTTACAAGCAAATTCACCCAGCAGCTAGTTTGTGGTTTCTGGAACCTGCCCAAAGCTGCTCTCCCAGAGGATCACAACAGATGAAGAGAAAGGGACAAGCTGGCATCCATTTTACACACCTGGCTGGGTGGAGGAGGGGATGGGGTAAAGGAAGACTGCTTGGCTATATCTGTTCAAGGAAACCGGGTAGAAAAGAGCTGAGCAGAGTTTTCACACCCAGGTGTCACTAGGATCTCCAGATACTAGAACAGTGAATGGAGGGTCCCTGCTGATACCAGCCCCCCGGTAACTTGCTGGATGCAGCTAGAAATTGCTGTGCACATTGTCCTAATGAAATCATTCTGCCTGTCTTTTCACTGTCAGTTTTTGTAATTTTAGGAAGATGAGCACAGTCATGAAGCCTCCTGCCTCTTTAAAGCGCAAATCACTTGAAATGGAGCAGCAACCCAGGAGACAATGTTGGCCTTTGCACATTTTCCAGTCTGCTGGCAATGACTTCAGTTCATCCCCTCACAGATGTCCAGCAGGTGCCACAGGTTTCTAAAGGAATTGTGCAAAAGCGCCAGCAGATCTGGAAGCACACAGGGATCCTTGTTTTACCCATTTCAGCAGAAGTTGAAGCAAATCTGTTGTGGTGTCCTGTCTCATGGTGTGCTATTTTGCCAAACCTGGGGCAAGCTAAAGTCTGCTGAAGCAAAGAGCACAACAAATGGCACCATGGCCCTCTGCACATCCACCTCCTTCTTTGAAAGTGCCAGCTGTCCATCCATGGAAACAACAATGCCTCTCTTCCCTGGCATCACATCCCTTTCTTCCAAAGCTGAAACAATCTGGCATGAAGAGCAGGGAACTGGATTGACTCCAGAGTAGAAAGGTGAGTGAAGAAGGAGGAGAGAGCTTTGGGAGAGGCTCATACTCTAAATTGATTTAAACTGCCGTTTTAGGTTCATTGAGGTAGGGATTCAACAAGCTCCTGCAGCTCTTTAACCATCTTTGAATGCAAGCACTTCAGGCTATTTTAAGCCTCTTCAAAAGGAATAGCAGGGCAACATGTAAAATTTTCTTAGCTTACACTCAGGGGAGAGGAAGCTGCAAGTAAGGAAGAAAAACCCTTTGAAAATTCCGACCTCCTCCACTTTGAGCCACCTCTGGGGTTAAATTGCATGACCCACTGTGCTCCTTGCATAACTGTGGAAAGACCCCTGAGGTACTTCATGGAAACCTGCCAGAGCCAAGCATCTGTCTCAAAAGAAGGGTGCTCTGCAAAAAGATTGCTCCTCTCAGAAAGAAAGGTGGTCGCTAATACCTTGCTTTGCATTTGCACAATTCAATCAAAAATTAACAGGGAATAAAACCTATTCAGATCCCGGTCTGCAATTAAATCTCTACATTAATTTAGATGGTTAGAATCTTGAAGGAGCCTTCCTCTGCTTTGGTTTTTCTTTCTCAGAGGATCCAGCTTCATGGTTGCTCTAGGAGGTCCAAGAAATGGACCTACATAAGGCATCTTTATGACCACAAAGATGACTGAGAAATCAGTCCAGAAGGATTCCTGTCAGTGGTAGGTAGAAAGATATTGCAGGTGTTGCTATGTGTGGTGTGCAAAGTATACACTGAAAACAAGGTAAACTGCATCCACATGAGAACGTGCTTCTCTTCAGACCACTTCACTCAGTCTTGTCTCTCAGAAAAGTTACTGTAGAAAAAAAGGATTAAAACAAAAAAATCAGAAAAGGCCATTGGAAGCAAACCCAACTTCCGAAGAAAATTTGCAAAGATTAATTTCTTCACTGGTTGCTTCTGAGAATGATGCAGAGAAACTGACACAGACCTTCCAGTCCCATTTACATTTCATATGACAAATCTAGGGTTGTGACAGGTTTATTTTAGACACCTACTTCCAATACTTCTTGTCAAAAGTCAGAATGGGATGCTGCCACCAAATAATATCTGTTTGTGAAAGTGCAGACTTTTACTAATTTAGAATATAATGATTTTTATACCACTGTCTGTTCTTTTGCTTAGGAAATGGAGGAATATACTTTTTTTTTTTTTTAGCTCCATTTATATTTAGGAGAGCTTTGTCCATGTATTCACATTGGTTTGACTACAGAATGGAGTACACAATTTAAAAAAAAAAAAACAACAACAAAACCAAACATCCAACATATAACAAGTAGGTTCTGATTCAGAAAATTACTTAGTCACCTGTGCAATTTCATCTCAATGATTAGTTAAAAAGTTATGTGAATGCTTAAATACTGGATTAACATCTCAGCTATACTATCCATATGGCTTATTTATTGGTATTTCCCTGAGTTAGGGCCCAGGCTAGGTTCTAATTCCTGGTTTAGCCAGTCTAAGCTTCCTCAGCCTCCTTCGGTCATAACCCCTTTCTAGAAGTCAATCATTTTTGTGACTCCCCATAAAAGTAAGAGTGAAAAATCTGCTGGTGATAATGTGGTGAAGTGTCTAATGTGTTTGTGCTCAGGTTTTCTGAGATCTTGGCAGGGAATATTTGACCTTGGAGATGAAGGTGGTACAGGGAGGAGAACAACAAGATTTTCTTGAACTTGGATTGCAATAACATTTCACTGCCTCACAACCACCCTTGATTGCCTTTCTGACCCCTCACTCCCTTCTCCTACTCTATCTACCCTAGTTTTGCAATCCACAAGTTGAGAAACATTTGTTGCACAGACAGCTAACAGTGAAGTGGCTTCAAGGGACTGAGAATCAACTTCTTAGTAGCTGTGAAATTATTGATCTTCCTGGCTAGCAAAACAGAAAACAAACTCAGGGAACTTCATGTTGAGTCTAGATTGGCCAAAGCACTTGGAGAGCAGGAGAGGAAGACAGAAGCAGAGGAGGAAGGTGGTAAACATTCAGGCAGTGCGATGACAACTGAAGTAAGGAGTCATCTGATATTGTCGTTATGCCCCATGGGATCAGGTCACAATGTAGGAAAAAGAAACCTGCATTCTTGTCACTTTGAAGCAGGTTTCCCTGATTCCAGGCCATACTTGGAGAATGTTGCTTCATGGTCATCATGAAAATATGGGTATCAGAGCTGAACTCCAGATTACAATCAAAGCCCTCCTACAGCAATATATGAAACTAATTTGGGTTTCCTAATCCTGGTTGGCCTTTCATAGTATAGTGTTGTGGTTTTGTAATATGAATGATACATTTTTATACCCGTCAGCTATTCAGGTCACTCTGTTAGGCTCTCTGTAAATGGGATTATAATTGGGAGAACATGTTTACTAACTCTTCACACCTCTCTGACTGATTCCTGCTTTGCTTCACTCCAAGGGTTTCCGTTTTGCTGAAACAGGTCGGCAAGAACATTTGTTTGCTTAAGAATCACTGACGTTAACTCAGCTTTGGAACACACAGCTTGCCTGAATGTGATGGGGTTTCTCTGCTCTCACTGCCCTGATGCTCAAGCCTCTCTCTAACTCTAATAATGTTGTGTCCGAGAAATAGGAAAGGGCTAGCAGCTCCATTTTTGACTATACCCACGTGCCCTCCTAAAGTAACTTGCTCAGATTTACAGGGGAAATCTTACAGCAAAACCAGGACCCAAACATGGATTTACAAATTCCATCCTCAAAGCAAGACCACCTTTTCTTTGCTGCACTTTATTGGCAGGAGCAATATGCAGGTTTTTCAGCCTTGCAGCTTGCAGTTCTCCATTTATTTTCCACACAATAATACCATACAAAAGCATTTCCTCTTTTAACGGCTAGCTCTGACTTGCAATTCACTGGTGCTATTCAGACAGCATTTATGTGGCCCTGAGGTTTTTTTCCATGATATGGCTTCCATGTCTACGTTCTGCAGGTTGCTGAAGGTTTTATGAGCTCATACCTGTACTGCATTTCTCAGCTGTGACTCACGAGCAATCGGCCAGCCTATTGACTCCCAGAACACCATTTTACACTTCGAAACCTCCTCAGCTGTAAATATGTCTGAAGGTTACTGTGGGTCCATCAGTCAGTAACCCGTCAGGACAGATGTTTACAATTATTTTCTCAGTGAGTATAGGCCAAGAGCTGCAATAAAGAATATGAATCATTTCTGTGCCCAGTTTATCATTTGGAGTTACAGAATCAGCAGTGTTACTCTTGGAAACTGTTGGCTAAAGCTAACTTGGCCATTTGAATATTCATAAAAGCATTCAAGATTTGAAGGAAGTTATTTTCTTGATCATTTGTAAGCAAGCAAGAAAATATTTGTCACTTATGCAATAGATTTTTGTCACTGTCACACCTCTGGATTTTCATTAGCATACATTGAAACAGTCTGTTAAAGCCTGGAAGACACTGTAATACATTTTAACATAACATGGTCAAATAGCTGTGAAAAACTCCAAAAACATCTGCCCCTAGTTGAGTGGGAGTGGCTGATATCACCACCCATAACCACATATTTCACCAGCTTATGAACAGTTTAAAATTTGAGGAGGGTATTACGTCAGATCTTTGGTACCTTGAATATTGATGGAAAGAATATCATGAAGACTTCTTTTAAATGGTCTCCCATGTTTTGCATCAATTTGGAGATGTTATTTAGGGTATTATTACTGTTTCTATTAATATTATTATTTACTATTATTTGCTTTGTCTCACAGTTCATATTGAGTACCAATTTCTCTTCAAGATCCAATTATACACTGAATTTATTAAAACATGAATGTAGGATTCATAGATCATACTCTGTGGTACACTTTATCTGGTTTGCTTCCATTTGGAATAGAGCTTGGGTAATTTGTTTTTGATGTTCTTCATTACTGTAGTGATGAGGGCACACATGCAAAGGATCATGTGCATATGTGGTTCTGATTTTTATTCTTAAAGCTATTTAAAAGATGGGGAAACCAAGGTAGAGAGAAATTCACTTGTCCACAGTTACATGTGCAATTATTGCTTAGGATGGCAAATTGAACCAGAGGTCCTGAAATGAAAGTATGTTATATGCTTATGGAAGAGGATCATATACAACAGGTCTTACAATTCAATGCTTGAGAAACAACTAGGTAAAATACTGAGGTTTACTTTATTTTGGGCACTCTCGGTAGCTGTGGAGCTACAGTTAAAGGCTGATGCAATGTTTACTGCTGCTACCCTGTTTATTTTTGTCTGTTGCTCTTTATCCTGGACTTCCACATATATAAACTCTCTCATCTGTTTTTGTCCAGAGCAAGGAGATTTTGACCAAAGGCTAAGGCATGCTAGAAGCTAACGTAGTGTGAACAGTTTTGAAGAGGTCATCATCATTTCTTTTCCAGCTACACTGCGCTTTTATAATAAGCTGTCCTCTGAAGTACTTTTCTGAGCTTTTGAACGGCTTCCAGCCTGTTACTTAGGGGTGTGAAACCTGATCAATGTTGGTGTCACTGTACAAAGGGATGTAGAGTATTGGTGAAAAGCCCATAGGGTTTTGATGTGCTTTTTCTCAGCTGGGCTCTTTGACAGCAGGAGGGTCAGAAGTTTAACTTCAATTTGGCTCCGCAGAAGGTAAAGAAGGACTTTAGCCTCAGTTGGTTTCCAAATTGAACAAGACCCCTTGAATACAACATACTGTATTGTTCTTGAAGAAGCTAAGATAACTTTGGTGTACATTTCAGCAAGCAGTTTCTGTCTACCCTTCAGGACCTTACCCCTCAGGCCTGACTATCTTCAAACTTGACTGCCTTTGAAATTAAAGATGTCAACCACCTGCCTGCTGATCTGTATCAATCACATTATTTTTCACATGCAGGAGGCTATTCAACTGAAAACTGGTGAAGTTTTTCCCTAAAAAGAAGGTACAGCAAAAGGAATTATGTATGGTTTGATGCAATGGTGATCAGGCTCTGCCAGAGCCCAGATCCAAGTCATGGTTGCTTATCTGTTAGAGTGGCAAATGCTATTGTGTGGAAATAGCCATGGAAGCACAGCAGGGTCTTGTGAGATGGCTGTGCAACACAGGTGTCATTGCCCACGTAGTTTGAAGTCATGGAATCATGGATTTTTAGGCTTCTTGTGTTTCAAATAAGACAGAGTCACAAGACCATAGTACCAGCCAAAGAATAATCAGTGCTTTTTTCAGATTACAGAGGGTAGATTCACCAGTCTGTTCAGTTAAGAGGACTTCTGGGGTCAATCAAAGTTCAGTTAGAGCAAACTCAACCGTGTCTGATTTTATGCATGTCCCTAATGTGCTCTTAAGGAAAACAAATATTGCAGCCATTTTCCACCTCAGTCTTATTGTCTTAATTATTTATCCCTCTCTGGAGCTGTTGCTGGTGCAGAAGCTGGAAATCTTGTGCAGGTGCAGACTTACCTATTAAAATGCAGGGTTCATTACTCCTGTGGCCCACGTGTTGGCTAACCAGATGTTTCTCTATCCTTCTATTACTCCATACTGTTCCCTTATGGTTTTATGAAGGTAAATAAACTTTCAGGACAGCAACTTAGCTGTGCTCCAGAAATCTCTCCTGGAAGGAGAAATATCTAGCACAGCACACTGCAGAAAACTGAATAGTCATGCAAACCCTTCAGGGAAAATAGAGCAAAGATGCTGCATATTCTACAGCTTCAATTTAGCCTACAGCAAATTGGAATGGAGGCTGGGACATCTTTCTGGAAAGTCGACTGTAAGGTAACTGTTTAGGCTCCCTGCACACCAGTGGGGAGAAAAGACTCATTCACCTGGTTTATCCCTCTATTTTAGGTGCATAGTAGGTTGGGATGAACACAGTCCTTCAATGATAGGAATGGAAACTGTCATTCACTAAGCACAGAAGCAATTTGTAGTGCTCTGGAGTCCAAGTCACAGTTAAGGGCATGGCTGAAATGTAAGTAAGAACAATAACTGGTTGCAATTTGCAATCTCAGCAAGGAATCTGTCTGAATCAAGAGACTGAATGGGAATCTGAAGATTGTCCAGGCAAGGAGACTGAATGATATGCTCTGTCTAAAGTAGATACAGCCAGTCAGGCTAGGGACAGTGCTCATGGGGTAATGACACGAGGGCTTTATTTTGAGGAGGAAATGGCTTTCTCAGGTCTTCAGCCCAGCTCCAAATCCCTTTTAAAAATCCAACCTGGATCTGGAAGAGGGAAAAAGAAAGGCTTAATTCTTAAAGATCCTGTGCAAACAATAAACAGAGTTTAACAGTCAATAGGCAGATTAAACTGGCTGTGGATCAAAACGCATCAGGAGTAGAGATTTATTGCCGAAAACAAGACATTGAATAAACCCTGCTCTGTTGCTGGAGCTTTAACTAACTGGTTCTACTGAGGAAAGGGAGGGGGAAAGAAAATTACACTGTCTTTATAAATAGGCATCAGCAAAGCTGTTCCTGGCATGCTTTCCTGCCCCAGTCCATACCACCCAGTGGGGTAAATATCTCATTCCAATAATACCACTGATTAAATGGCTGTGGGATAAGGAATTTAATAAATTCCACACAGCATGTGAATGATAATCAGGCCAGGAGCTTTATGCACTTTGGTTTATGACATATACCACTGGCATACGGGATAATTAAGGGAATATTCCCTCCTGTCTGCAGATCTCTAGGGACCATAGGGCATGCTGAGCTTTCTGCTTCAAGGGGTATAAATAGAGCAAATGGGACAAAAAGAGGTGGGATACATAGTTTGAATACCAGTCAAATTTACAAGGCGGGGGCACCATCCTCTATGGTCTTAGTCTTACGGAGCTTTAGGTGACCTGGTAAATAGCTTTATTCATCCTACATCCAAGGTGTGCAAAGTGCCTGTGTGCTTGTTTGATGATTCATTCTGACTCATTAAGTGTGTAAAAGTCTTTTTAGATTATACATGCCCTGTATGCTTGGGGACAAGAACAAGATGATTCTTTACTACATTGCTATTAATCTGTTTTAGGGATTTCCCATCTTAGATATTCAACTCTAGACTGAACTCTGTCTGGTAAGAAGGTACTTCTTCACACTTGAAATTCATTGAATGTTCACACTTGAAATTCATTGAATGTATCACATAATGTGACACTCTGACTTGCATTTCCCACATTTCTTATCAGAATTCCCAGGCAGAACCTTGACTCATCCTGCAGCCAGTGTATATGAAATGAGCCTGTATATCACAGCATGGAAGGCTTTTCAGTTTCTGGTTATACTGGAAGAGGCCGTTCCAGACTGCATGTCCCCAGTTTCCTGTGGGCAATGACTGGCCTTTGGTGGGGTGTTCAGAAAATGTAAAAGAATTGGAAATGTGCCCTTATGTGAGCACATTCCCCATAATGCAGTAAAAAGGGCATCTTCTTCCTGCAGCCATCAGGAAAATTGGCTTCTGAGGCAGCTGTCATGCTAAACTATTTGTTATCTGTTTCTGATGGACACTAAACTCTGAAAGAGTGTCACGGTGTAGTCATTGCCCTGAAAGGTGAAGATGTAGGAGAATTCTGATTTTTTTTTTTTTTTATTTTTGAAGCAGTGTTCTTTTTGAAGCAGTGCTCTTTTTGTGTTTTGGAAATAACAAGTTTAAAGTTGTGTGTTGTTAGGTGTGTCTCAAAACAATTTTATCTATCATTAGCCAGAGCTTTGGAGTTTTTATGTCAGCGAGCTTTCAACACAGACCTGGTACATTTAAATGGGTAGGTCTTCAGAGTTTGCATAAATTAAGGAATTAACTATATATTTTTCATTAAAAAAAATAATCGCTGTAGTCTTCTTTTGTACAGGCCAACTGCTGGGCTGAACTATACATTCAGAGGACTCCCTCTCCCCATATCAGAGCTCAGGTCTCAGCTGCCTGAGCTGTAGGAATGGCTGCCACTTCATTTAACCTCTGGAGAAGGGGCTGACACACACTCTGCCAGTGCATTTCACTACTCACAAGACAGGAGATCACATATCTCAGTTCTCTCCCTGTCTCTGAGAGAAGAATGTAGCTTAGGGGTCTGATAGGGGGCAATTAAAGCTCATTCAGCCTGAAAGACATTGCGGCCAAATAGTGAAGGTACAGGCTTACTATGCTGTAGTCCTGCTTTCTGGACAAGGTGACCTTTGCTAACCTCTGCATTAGTGTTGCTGTGAAATATGGCAGCAGCTTGAACTCAACTGTCTTCCATAATTGGGATTTATGGCCTTGGTCAGTAATAAGGACAAAGAAATGTTCAATATCAATCACAGCAAGTTATGAGTGCATGAACCATAGTTAGCTCAGGCGACTGGCTCTGAGGGTACAAGAGTATTGGAGTGGGAGTAACATCCATCTATTCTTCAAACCTGTCCCTGAAACAATCTTATGTCATTACTGTGGTCACTTCTTCATGGTGTGTGTCTTTTTGCCCAGGGCAAAAAAAAAAGGGTAAGATCAAAACATGCTGAATGCTTTCTATTTCTAATGTTGTTGCATTTGTCAGCAGTTGTGGATCATCTTGCAAAGTACAGTGGACTTAAACAGGTATTTAAAAAATTGAGGCAATCTGAAGAAAAACTTGGAAAAAAACTTATTTTCCGAATTTTAATTTTTTTCTTTCTATCAATTTTTTTTTTGTCAATGAGATTTTGCTCAGAGCTTCCTTTCAGGGTGGTGTTTGACATTTTATGGAAATCTTTGTATCACAGAAGTTTACATAAAAGTGAGAATTTCTGATTCAGCCTCTTCAATAGAATTGTAGCTCATTATCTCCAGTACAACTGCTTCCCAGTTATTTCTAACAGTTGATAAAAGTCTGTTCTGTTTGCTGATGATAAATGATATTCTGCCTCAGGAAATGGGTGCACAGCTTCTCAAAACCTCTGGTATGCAAAGGATTGGCAACTGGCTGTTTTATATTTTCTCTATTTTATTTGGGCTATCTCTAGGTGTAGGGAATGATAAACATAGAGTCACTTTGTAGGTGTGGACATTGGTAAACTGTAATCTCCAAAGGGGCCAAAGGATTTTTCTAAAATGATGTTAAATTGCTTCCAAGATAATAATATGATACATCTTTTCCAAATAAAGCTAATTTTGACTTTTTCTTGTTCAAAATTTGCATATTTGCAGTGCAGTTGAGAAGCATCAGCTCTACTTCTTAATTATCCAGTCCCTCACAATTATTATGGAAAGTTCTTCACTTTCTAATCTTTCTTTCCTATTTATACTTTTCCCCTTTACAGTTGAGTTGTTTTGTGTGTAAGTGCCCCTAGTGTCACAATGGCTTTCACAAGACTGAAGGGAAAAGGAAGCACCTTTCTGCCAGGTGTTTTGAATCTACTTCTTCTCTCTTAATGAAAAACAGTGTTACATCTGCTCTTGAACGTGCGCATCTCCACTGACAGTCCTATCCCAGCATCACACCCCTCCAGCTGTGTACATGTTTCTTATTATGAGACAAGTCTGTGGAGGAGAATGGCAATGATTGCTTGGTCCTCATCTGAAACAAATTCCCAAGATGAAGGATGACTTCTCAGATTGAAAGTTCATGTAGGAATAATAATGCCTTTCATGCCCTTAGCAGTTTAGGTTTCCTTCAGAAAGGAGCATCTTTCAGTAAAAGACGCTCTAGGAAACGTACACATTATGTGTAATTTTATTCTTGGCAAATCTTGTTATTGACATAGATGATCTGAGTGATATTTCTTATGACTTTGGAATGGATAAAGAATGGACCATTTATAAAAACAGGTGAGAGCAGAGAGGATTACCTAGATGTGCCCTCCAAATCATCATGTTCTTTACAATCAAAACAGTTTATTATATTTATTTTTTTCTGTGGATATAGGAGAAGTAGTGGAAGCATTATGAAAGCACTAACACTTTTTGCTTTATTTTAGAATCAGAAAGACAGGAATCTGGGAAAAAACTACACATCGGAGTGCATTGTGTGTGTGCTCATATTTGTATACATATAATTGTCATTCCTATCAGTGATGCACTGCAGTGGATCCGTCCTGCAGAAGGCCCAGTAGATCCCCTCATGTAAACACGGCACTATGGCAGCTAGAATCCACCAGGCATCTTGTTGAATGATTCTTGTTAGCGTTAGTTGGTCAAATGTATATCCACAAAGTTTCAAATGGAAGGAGATCACATGTGTAATTGCACTTGGGAAAATTAACTTCAGTTAAACTTCACGTATTTGTGCAAATACTCAACATGCTTTCTCCCATCTATGTTACAAAATTAGATGTCTACGGTAAGTTTTTTTATGATGCTGTCATATTTTAATGCTTGCCCTTTCTCATCAAAAATAAGAAAGGCTTTCCTATATTGGGGAAGATTGAACTGGACAACAAGGAAGTCTTCTCTCTGGCTGTCATATGCAGAATGATTTGTCATATTTAAACATACTCAAAATTTCCATCTAACAAGAGCATTACTGTGAGTGGAAGGGAGACAGTAGAATTACCATAGTGGAAAGGAGGACTACAGTGAAAATTTTGTGTCCTGTGGAGATGGGCAAGGTGTGGTAGCAGCTGTAAATCACTAGAGGCAGATCTGGACACCCCTGCTGGTCACAGATCAAATGAGTACACCAGAAGAAAGAGCTGGAAGAGATGTCAAGTAGTGTCTCGAGAGTAAGTTAGATAGTTATAGACATCCTTGGTGGTCCTGGGATCCTGGGGACATTTTTGGCTTGTAGTGATGTCCTTTTTGAAGCCCCCTTTTACTATTCAGATGGGTTTTGCATCAGTCCCTTGCTGCTTGACTTGAGATTCCTTTTATTTATGACCCCTGTTCCACTTCTGTCGGCTGGATTCATTCCACTGTGGTCATTCCAATGGGATTAAAATTTCCTTTCCAAAATAAATGCCTGTCCTCCATCAACCTTCTTCCTTGTGTCCACCTCAGTTTAGCAAATTACACAGCCATGAAGTATTCCTGTTGGTTGCTGCCTTCTCCCATCTACCACCCCTTGTGACAACTTTGGTTGGAAACATTGCTTCTGTGACCCTGACTTCTTCCTCCAGGACAATGTTTTCTTCTTTAATTTTATTTCTCTTATGGAAATGGCCATTGTGGGGGAAGGTTGTGTTGTTTGTGCTCTTTTAGGAAGGCAGGGAGGGTATTTGGTTTTACCCACAGCAGCTAGAGTGCACTATGCTGTTTCTAAAAATGGACCGCTATAGTGTTTTGTTATGAAATGGCCTTTGATATAGAATGGCTGTGGTTTTACAGCCTCCAAATATATTTCAGCCTTCTATAAAAATCACAAGTCTCTGTGTGCCCACAGGGTATGTACGTACATGTTTTCAAGAGCTCAGTTGGGCCATCCTGAAATTAAATGGAGAACTGCTGACTTAATACTGAGAAATCAGTGTTGTCTGCATCTCTTTTCCATCTCTTCTCCTTCTACCTTTGAGCTCTACAGTTGGACCAGCAAAGTCTGGGGAAGAACAGAGGACAAGAAATGGTCTTGTAGTTCTCTCTGGTATGACACAGATCATCCAGTGGTCTGATACTAAAGAAATGAAATTGTGTATAGAAAAAGGACTCCAGTCCTTCCAAATTGTGGAATATTGGTTCAGGTCAAGGTGTAGAAGAGCTCTGCACAGTCTTGGTCCAAATGAACCTAAAGTTCATAACCTGAAAGTTATCAGACTTTCAAAACCTGCTTCTTGAGTGAAGTATGAGAATGCACCAGTTCCAGAAATATAACAGGAATTTATAACTGTTGCGGCTGGTGGCTATTCCATATATGTAATGTTTTTTTGGTTTCATTGCTTCCTGTGACCAGCAAGATTAAGAAGGGATGGGGAAAAAAGAGATCAAAGAAATAGGCAGAACACTGAAAATTTGTGAAACAGTCTTACTGGCAGAGGCACAAAAGATTGCTCCAGACTATGCTCAGAGAAATGTCCAAGTCTTTAAGAGTTTGCTTTTCAAATTCATCTTTGAATTTTATGTGGTTTGCTCATCAGTGCCACAGCAAAGGGACGCAGCATTTCCCAGAGATAATTAAATACTCCTGTAATGTTGCCAGGTGACCTGTAGGTCCCGTGGTAACATTACTCAGAGAGACAGAAATGGGACCTCGAGACAAAGCCCTTCCTTCAGTCATCTTTTTTCCTATTTTCAGCAAAGCAGCAGGTCATGCAGAGCAAGGGGCTCATAAGCCAATGAGGAATTCTGACACAAAATGGCGGATTTTGGATAAATGATTTGACTGCTCAGGGATGGAGTCTTGCAAACGTTTATTCTCCATGATGTATGTGGTAATTGTGACCCAGAAACAAGACCATATGCCACAGGGCTCTAAATGCATACTTAATTTTCCATTTTCATTATATAACAATAGCAACACTGATCTATTTATAGACAATGGCAAGACATTTAATAACTGACCAAGATCAGTTCAGAGCATCGGCTCCTCCTGGCTAGGCATTAAACCTCCAGGAAATATTTCTCTGCTCCACTGTTATTGCCTCATTATTTACACTAACTATCACAACCGTTTGTATAAATATTTGCTTTTCTGATACTGGCACCCTGAAAGGGTTCAGGTCAGGACAGTGTCTGCATATTGCATAGCATTACAACACGCAAAGATTTAAGGAACTGTGGAAAAGAACAGGAGGCTTCAAAACTGGCTGATAAATGAAGGGGTCTGGCTTGGAGCACCTGTTCTGTACAGTTGGCTTTTATTAAACAATACAACGTGCAGATCTGCAGGAGGTCAGAGCCGATGATCTAATGGGTCTTCCTGCCCTCTAGGTACACAGACTGTTGCTTTAAAATTAGTGTCAGCAAAGCCAGTAAAGTGAATTTAGACTTGTCCGTTTAGATTATCATGAAACAGTATTTGGTGGAACAGTTTCCTTGATCTCTCTTTTGTTTCCAGTGAATACAGTTTTGTTATGGGAAGGGTAGAGAAGTATTTGGAGTCACCATAGATGTCTGCATTCCCAAATACAGTGTCAGCAACCAGACGCTGCAGCAGTGTGATAGGTATCGACTGAACTTTGCTCCTACTCAGTTTCACTTCCTGGATGTTTTCCTTATTAGACTCAATCATGAGCAAATTGAATAATAAAATGTGTCCTAAGTGTATCAGCACATTGGAATTTAAGAACTCTTCCACATGTAATGAGCTGAGGAATTACAGCACAAAGCACACCTTTCTCTCAAATTGACTGATTAACATAATAAAGTTAAACTCAAAGCAGCTTGTTCTCAACCTGTATTTAGCCTGAAGTGTTTTTCTTGTATTTCAGACCTGATAAAGGGCTCCTGTGCATGGAAGCACGTGTCTGCTATTTTCCAGCTGTATCAGTTGGTCTAATTAAAAGCCTTACCTCTTCCCATCTTCCTACAAACTTTGCCACAGGGATATGCATGGCTAAGCAGCTTTTTTTTTTTTTTTTTCTTTTTTTGCCTGTGTCATTATTTAAATCTGGCATAATTTTAAACCTTTAAACCTTTAGACTAGCATCTTACACATGGATGGACTAATTTCTGGTGGCACTGACCATTATACCCATAGTTTAAAGGCAGCATCAGTTTCACATATGGAAAATACACCTTGCAGCCAGAGAATACAGGAGCTATATAAACTTATTTTATGAAAAGAAAAAAATAATAAAAAGATTAAGGGGTGACGAGCTCTGCCGATAAACAGATGTGCAGGCAGAAAAATTGGATGTGTAACTGAGTAGTTGGAGAAATTGCAGGATCCAGTCCCGAGAACAGAAGCCAGAAGTCTCTGAATATTAAATCACAGGATCTGGGGTTTGTTGGTGTTTTGTTTTGTTTTAATTTTCTTTCCTTAGAAAGTTTGATAAAGCAGTTATATGCCAATGGATGTGCTAAATCTTCCATCACTTGGCATCTGCACAGAAAGTTTAGTAACCGCCAACCCAGTTTTGAAGCTTGTAGACTTGACAGAAGTAGCAGTGGAGAAGCTGGACAGCCTGTGTTCTGCTATAGGGTGGAGTGAATGATCCAAAAAGGGTATTTCACTCCTGTTTAAATAAGTTGGGATAGAGTACCTCTGAAAGACAGCGAAAGGCTGTTTACACATCAAGGTGACCTCTGCTCTAATAGATGAGTTCAAAGAGGCTTCATTGTCTCCCAACAAGAGCCTCCAGCTGACTTGCCCTAAGTCTTTGAAAAGCAACAGGGTGCCAAGTTTACCTACTTATTGTGTGTAAGGCCAACATCAATCCTGAATTCAGGCAAGTTTGGATTGGCCCCGTTGTGGGTGGGCACATTGGAACTTTTGAGCTTCATTAAATGGTAGAATGTTTGATTTTGTTTTCTTTTCCACCAGGCGGCCATCTGCGGGACTGTGTGATGTGAAGAATGGGTGTACCCAAGAGCCTGCATAATCCCCACGTGATTTATGTAGAAGCAGGGGTTCATTTGTTCTTTTCAGCAAGATGAGGGAAGAGCAAAGGCTTGACATGGGATTCCAGATCAGCTGAGTGGGGTTGTCAGAGTTGCTTTGCCACACACTTTTGTACGGTTTGGAGAGGTTGCTTAACAGATCCCTGCCCTGGTGTCATGGTTTAGGCCAAATTGGCTTACTATGGGTGACAGAAGACCTCCCTCCAGTTCTCACTCCCAGGAAAAGAGGAAGAGAGAGAAAGAGATTCATGAGTTTAGAAGGGACTAAACTAATGAAAAATTAGTAATAAAATTAAAAGGAAATAATGAAATACATGCAATATATACAAAACCACGTCAAGCTCCCAGAATGATGTCACTGGTAGGCACTGGGGAAGTCCCAGACTGGACTCAGTCATGGATAGGAACTGGATTCCAGCTCTGAAGTCAGAAACAAAGGGATCAGGGTCAAAGATATATGAATAGATAGGGTCCTCTTCACACATCAGCCATTGAAGAAAAAGAGCTGACCCTTTAGCTCCTTCAGCTTTTATACTGAGCATGGGGCAGATGGGATGGAAAACACCTGTTGGTTAATTTTGGGACACCTGTTCTGTCTGCTCCTCCCTGCAGGTGGGACGTCCTAAGCTTTTCTGTTTCTAACCCTCCAACAGGGAAAATAACAAAATTAGCTGACCTTGGTTTTTACAGCAATAAGTGCAAGCAAGAGCCTCGCTGCATACTGTTGCTTGGCATGAAGTGCAAACCTTGGTCTTACCACTTTAAAAGCGAACAGTTTTCTTCACAATATCCTGTTAATTTCAGAGAGTTAGAAGAGGCCTAGCTAAGAAGTAAACTTACTAAACAGAAAGTTGGTTCTGTTTTACCTCAAAGTAGGACACATGGTGGAAGGAAAGTATTTCATGGCAAGATCTCTGACTTTCTGACAGCAGTCCAAAGAAGTCTGTGCTGCGGGAATGTGGAAGATGAGGGAGTGGAAGGCTTCAGTGGTGCAAAGCTGTGACTGATGTAGATCCAGGTGGCCAGACTGTTTCTTCCACCCTGACACAAGAGTCTTTTGCTCAGATCCTCAGCCCTATGGGTTTGTGAACCCATGCAATTTTTCCTTGCCAGCACAAGCTTCTGGATAGATACTTAATAATGATTAGTTTTTCCTAGTTATTTTTTTGTTGATTTCTTAAACATTATCTATTGAATCTACTGGCTGGTTGAAAGCTGCTAGAGCTCTGCAAAGCTCCATTTCATTAAACACTACTTTTAAATGCTATGAAAGTGACCTGAAAACCCCTCATCCTCTCGAGTTCCGTGCTGGAACTCATCTCTGCTGCGTGCTTGGTAGCCTATAACTCTTGCCAGTTTTCACTTCCTATGCAATCTAGCAGAAGCTAGTTTCTGTAATCTGGCATCTTCTCTAAATGCCAATGGTCACATTCTATTAAGGCCTGCTCAGGGACAAAGCTGAAATTGAGTTACAACCCAAAAATCTGAAGATTATCCATAAAGGTTCCTCTGGTGCACTGAAGATCTGCAGTTGAAGAGTTCTTAAAAGTTATGCTTATCAGGCATAATCAAAAACTATAAATTAATTAATGCCAAAAAAATGATGAGCCCAAAGTTAATTTCTGGTAGAAACATTTGTTTCTTCTCTGAAAAACAAAAATGTAGAGAGTAAAAGAATAGTATGAGAAATTACTTTGGTTTCTGAAAAAAAAATTCAATGGAAACAAATTTTTCCACAGGTTGAATATCCTGTGTGCTGAAATGCTTGGGGTTTGTTGTTGGTGGGTTGGGTTTTTTTGTCAAAATAAACTGAAAAAAAGAGAACACAAGCAGTTCTGCTGGGGTGTTTCTCTTAGAGAATGTAACTTACTGATGTCTAAGCTTAAATTCACCCACCAGTGTTTCTAACAGACTATTCTATGGATCATTTTGAGGTTTCTCCCTTAATAATAGCAAAACCAATAATTATTATTTGCCTAGAGGACTGTAATTGAGAACAGCACCTTCTATTCTCTTGTTTGTTTTTCCTCTTCCAGATGTGAGATGGAGACCTGATCTGACTGACAGATTAAACGACTTTGATCCATATAACATTCAGATAAAACAATCACATGTAATTGAAAATATCTGTTCTAATCAAAAGTCTATGACAGCAAATTAGTCTTCCCTTCTTCCTGCTTGGTGAGTTCATGTTTGAGATATGGTAATAAATGTGTCCAAACTCAGTCTTTCCTTGAAACCCTTTCCCAGAAAGGAGTCAAGGAAGCATTGTTCAAGCCAGGCAGAACTCCAGGATGTGAAGAGTAGTCTAACATCTTAGAATGCTTCTTGACTTCATCCCTCCCCTACTGGGGCCTCAGTGACATCTCACAGAGGTGAAATAACTCCCTATAAAGCTTACCAACCTTAACTGGAGCTAATTTACCCTGGAATGTACTGATAGAGGTGTTAACTTCTGACTAATTGTTTATGTTTCTCCCTTCACCTCCCTATTAATTAATGTATTTTCACACTTCTTTTGGAAGATTTGGCTCCATATGGTTTAATTAAAAATTACAAATCTTGGGTGCTGAAGACATTCTGAGACACATTAGTCTTAGAAAAATCTTTCTTAATGTCATTGAAATGCTATGCCAAAATTTGACAAATTAAAATTGCTTCAATACTGCTTGATGGAATGCAACAGTCAAGTGATTAGCACAGAAATAAGAATGAAAAGCCAGTCTCCACTTGGATCTTGAGGAGTAACTGCATTTACAATACACGTGCAGAATACTGTAATGAGTTTCTTATTGAGAACATTAAGGCTGGTTCAGCTGGTTCTTGATTTTTTTTTTCTCTACAACAGCAAGCACTGTTTTAAAACTTTAAAAAGCCTCCTTTTAAAAGCCTCCAGATATCAAATTTCATTAAAGTGTTTCTTCTTAAAACTATTCTGGTTAGCGTTAGGCACTTAATATTATTTGACATGAGCATCTAAATAAGGGTACTGCCTGGGTGACTCTGTATCATAGTAGCATATTCACATTACCTACTACTACTCTTCCTGTTGTCAGTGGCAGATCACACACTGCGGCCTCTAAGAGCTACGTAGAGTCTTGGTTTCTTTTCCAGGAAAGCAAAACATATCAGTCCGTATACTCCCAACCTTATAAACTGCTACAGGAGACAATTGGATTTTCCAAAAAGGGAAAGGATGTAAGAATGATATTGGTCTTTTACTCAGGATAATAATCTTGGTGCTTCAGTTGCCTATTGCCCTGTTTGTTTATGTCTTATGAAAGGTGACACTTACCATAATGAACCTGAAGTTAAGAGACGGCCTTGTAGAGTCACACATGGAGGGCTGTTTATCCCTGGGATGATGACTATTGATGTTGTCACCTATACTATATACAAAATGATGGAAAAGCAGACAGCCTGACTCAGCAGAGAGGTTCCTTCCCCAAAGACAGCTAGAGAGAAAGCAGATCCTGGGGCATGCAGGTTAAAGCTAGTTATTTGGGGATGACACAAACTATTTGCTTATACGGGAACCGTTGGCCACAGTAGAGGGACGGATGGGAACACCTTGGTTCTCAAGCTCAGGCCCAGAGTGGCAAACCCTTTTCCAGAAGCTGAGTCCAAGCTCGTTCACGAGCACATCTGCTCCGATTTCCACATACCTCAGAACTCAAAACAACCATAGGGACCAAAAGCTCCTGTTATGACAACATTCAGTCCACCTCTATTTTGGATAGCTTTTGCATGGCGCTCATGAGGACTAAATGGAAAGTCCTCCTGATGAGTATATTGATGGGAGTATTGGAAGATACTACAATTTTGTAACTTTTATTGGCTTGTGTAAAGCCAAACAGCACCAATTAGAAATACTACCATACAGATATGCATAGCCTCCACTGCACTGTGAAGTTGCTTATGCCTATAGGTCAGTAGCTGATTGCAGTGCAGATTGTTCCATTTTTTATAAATTAGGTCAGATGAGAAAATTGTGAGGAAAAAAGTATGTGAGCAGGGAGCAGACTTGTAGGAAAGAAATAAACACCAGCCCATGGAAAGGGGAGGGGGCTCTCCTGCTGGCCACAAGCCCTGAATTTCTATAGGAGTCCTCCAGGCTCAAGGACAAGAAAAAGTCAGCCTAGCTTGACAAACTGGGTGTTAGTGGATACTAGTGACCTAGAGGGGAAAGGATTGTAATGCCTCTCTGGCTTGTGAGTATTCCCCAGGCCACAGCTCCCGCTTTTGTAATTTAGTCTTGTCATTTTTATTTATTGCCAATTGTTCATTTGAACACATCAGCTGCTGTTAATGACAGGAGAGCCGTGCAGTGAGAATGCTGGATATGCATGATGGAAATATGTTTTACCCATTAGTGTCAGAGCAAGCCGATGAAGGAAACATTTGTACTAATTTTGAACGGGTGTTTATACTCCTAAAAGCAACTCTGTTAAAATTACATGAAGGGGATGCAGGCAGTAACAAGCCCCCATTTCTTCTGTCTTTGTGATGTTAGAGGAAATTTGTTCCATTTACAAGTCAGAGCATGAGTGCTCATAGCCTTTGCAGAGACCTATGCTTTGGGAGGCATAGATTGAGCTAAGTCTGTTATGACTCAAGAGCCATTGGCAGGGTTCAGTACAGTCCAAAGCTGTGCATTCAGATATACGCCAAACTTTGGAGGAGGATAGATCTCTACTACTGGTCTCGTATCTCCTGGGGCATCTCCAGGGAAGATGAATTTTCCATGCGATCTAAAAGAAAATCTCACCCCTTTCCCAGCAGTTGCCTTTCTAAATGAAAATATCCCCTGTCTTAGTTGCTTGTACAATCCTCCCTAAATACTGATTAACCAATACCCTTTGTCTTCTCTCCTGTCTTCTTGCATCATTCCCACTTCCTTTGCCTCCTGATGGGACGAAAGAAATGATCCACTGCAGCTAATCATCTGATTCTTTGAGAGGATGGCTGGCTGGACATCTCCCGGCAGGGAAGATGCTGCAGGCAGCCAGTAACAGTGTTGTGTGGGTGCTCAGAACAGACTCTTCTCTGAACGTGGGTGGGGACTGGGTATCTTCAGTGCCAGGAAAATGCTGCCCTGATTCTAAAAGCAAAGACTGCAGCTGAAAACAATGCTGAGATGTCCCAAGCAGGGCGATCACAACCTATCACATACGCCTTCTATAAACTCCACTGACTTTGATTAGACAATACACAGATTTGCTTTTTTTTAAATTGTCCAGCTTAAAAGAGCTTCTAGCATGTATAATCTTACTGTGTTAATTATAGTTGCACTGCCATCATTGTATTCTACACACAACTGTCATTTCTTGCCTCTTTTTCATTAACAGGTGCTTTCAAGGGAATTTTATCTAAGAGTTGACATCACCAGCCCAGAAAAGGCCACCTGATAATAATATCACTGCAGCTGAAGAGTTGTTTTACCTTTCTTCTCTGCTCAATCCAGCTACAAGCTTCAATCCCTTGCCATCCACAGCATAGACCTGCACACATGTTCAGCTCGCTTCTTGACTGCCGAAGGTCTGTAGCTTAAGTGAGGTTTCCTGTGGTAATAGAAGCCAATTCAAGTTACAGCTGCTTCATACTGATGGTGGGTAACCTGTCCCGGGTAGACTACACAGTGATATTTTATTCAAAGCTAAACACTAGAGAAAAAAAGGAGGTTAAATGAATAAATAGTCCAATTTATCAGTATTCTGGCATCTTGGACTGTCCTCATACTGTGTTGGGGGTTGCTGCAATTCTTCCCTCTGGGAAAATCTCTACAACTCTGTCCCCAGACCATCCTCCACTGCCTGCTGCTCCATAGTGCAGGAGATAACTAGCATCTTATCAGATCAGGGCAGAAATGACACTGTCGAGAATAATAGTTAGGATGTAGTTGGAGAGGAAGTCACTGAAAAATAGCTTTTCTAAAGCCATAAAATACCACAGTGGTGTTTCTCTCTAAAAGTCTCTGCTGGACATGAGAAACTATAGACCAGACCAGTGTAAATGTAGACCACTGGCAGCCCACTTGGAGCTCATCACATGCAGCACTGATGAAACAATTTTCACTTATAAATCATTCTGGGGCAACTTCCCCTTGGCCATACATGGTGTTTTACTCAGCTGGTCGAGTCCCCAGGGGTGGCTTGCAGCCACAGGCAGCACAGCAAGTGGGTTGGATAAGATGTGTTATTTTTCTCTTCAGTGTTACCAACTTTTTTTTCTTTACAGTATAGCCCCATTAAGCTGTTGAGTGCTTTCCTGACCACAATTGACTTAGGATAATCCTGGTCTAGCAGAAAAGGCATGATGAGATTTAGCAGCTGGAAGTAAACTTGACCCAAATTTAGTCTAGAAATAAATTTCAGATTACTACTTTTTTAAACAATGGAAGGTGATTAATCATTATAAAAAATTCCCTGGACTTGTGTTGGGATTTCCCAAACTTGGAATCTTTTATGAATGTTTTCTTAAAACCTCTGCCTTAGTTTCAATAGAACTTACTAGCTGGATGCTAAAAGCTTCATTTGAATTGTTTGGCCTAAGTACACAGAAGTTCGAATGAGACCTCATAGGCGCCCTTCTGATTTTAAAATTCACAATTATTCAGTTGATCTAAGCCCTTGTTCACTTCAGTTTATGCCTACTATGTTTTCACTCCCGATATGAAATCTCTATCTATGCTGAGTATGAAACCTATTGTTATTTATTTATGAACTCCCATGTACCTTCTAGATTAATATCTATGAGTGAATATAACTCTAAAGCTATTGCCAGTGTTGTCCTTGATATATTCTGTTTGGATAACTGAATGTTTTTTCAAATGAAGCAAGGTAAATAGAACAAGTTGAAGCAAGTTTCCCATTTCTTATCTCTGTCTCTAGAAGGGTAGATTGTATTTGCAGTAAGAAAAGGCTCAGACATGTTGCAGTCAGAAATGAAGGGTCAGAGTCTTTCCCCAAATCTAATTCATGCAGAGGTGACTCGTTTTGCCTCCATGCTATACAAACTCTTTCTCAAATTATCCTCATCTCTAATAAGCACAGTTTTTAGGGTTGTGCTTTGCATAGTTTATTTGGGTGCTCTTGAACAGGTCTGTGGATGGTCCAAAGCAGGAAGAAGGTTGGTACAAAAGAAAAGGCTCTGTGATGCCTTTCTCCTGTTCCAAGCACAGCTAAACAACTTCACACTCCGAGAATAAAATGGTCAATGGGGCTGACAGGGACCTAAAGAAACTATACAGTGTTATCTTGCTGGCTTGTGCCCAGATTTCCTCTCTCAAACCTGCTCCTGACAAATACCACTCTGAATTTCACCTTTTTCCCCAATAATGCTTTATCGCTTCTGTCAATAAGACATTTTTTTTTGTAATGTCTAACCTGACTTGACAATGTTTCCAGGGACCTGGAATCATTGTCAAATGATTCAAAAATGATGCAAAAAATTTTTTTTGAGTCTTCTTTGCAACAACTTTTTATGACAACCCACAGTACTTTCTCTTCTCTAAACTGAGTGTGGTCAGTGCTTTCAAAGGTCTTCTTTTCTAGATCTTTGGACATCTTTCGGGGACAGTCCAAATCTTGTTATCTGTTTGATGACTCAACCTTGTCACTGTTGCATGAATAAGTGTACACTCATGGTCAGGGGAGGAGCTTATAGGTAGGGACCTTTCCTTTGCTAGTGATGCTAGAAGAGTAGTGCTGGTGGCAGTCCAGCCTTCAAAGCCCCACTGTATGTCCGGTGCAAGATATTGAGCCAGGAACCTGGGCAAGGCACACCATCTACATTCCCTGCACTCTCAGAGCCTTCCCCCAGGAAGAGCCAACCTTTTTTTTTCTAATTCTCTAAAGTTCAGATTGGGGCTTAGGTCTCCATGGGGAGCCCTGTCAGGGAGACTTGAATGAGTTTTGGAGGCATCAGTGTGTGTGCATCTGCCTGGAGGCTGTGAAAGTGTGCTGTCTGAAGGACTGCCTCCCTCTGCTTCTGGAAGCCGAACATGTGGCTAGATCTGTTGGGACAGGGCGTCTGTAGCTGGCGAAGGGTGTGCTCACAAATTTCCTGTGCTTTGCTGGGCCTTGGAACAAAGCAGCCACCCTGGCCTCCCCGTCTTGCTTCCCAGCAGCTGACCCCAGCAGTGAGGCAATCAGCTTGACAGAGCCTTTACATAATGGCTGGTGCCAGGTCGTGCTGTAAGGAACCTGCGTGAGTGGGATGCTCATGGGCATCACCTGTTATGGGCACATCCCAGTAGGGCTAGGATGTAGTTGCCATTCCCCACAGCCAATATAATTCAAAAAAGGACCAGGAATAGAAGGATTTACACTGGAAATGGTAAAAGCTATTTTCCAATACCTGTCTGACCTGTTTTGCTCCCAAGATTCTTCTCCACTCCTGTCCTCTCCTACTCCTATTGCTTGTTGTGTCACTGAGGCTGCCTGCTGCTCTGCCATCTCTCCTTCTCTGAGCACTGTTACTGCTCCCCTAATGGGAGAAATAACCTACTTACAGCCTTTTGCTTTCTCCTCATGATACAGTGCACACCTGTGTGTTTTTGTGAGGACAAGGATACTCTTCTACACATAGCCCTGTAAAGCACCTTGGTAACCTGTAGCATTGAATTGTCTCATTAAAATAAATAATTAAAATAAACAATCCTCCCTATATCATCAGCTGGAGAGAAAAAAAGCTGCAGCTGAGTTTCTGTTGGGAGATTATTGAAATAAAGGAGCCTGAGAATCGATTTATTTCTTTAAAGCCAAGACCATTCTAGTTGTTAACTAAATATAAGAGTTGAAGGTATTAAATATGTCTCTCTAAGCATTTTGCAGTTCTTCATTTCCTTACTCCAGGGAATCACTTTTCAGTATCAAGTCTAAATAGCTTGTCTTCTCTGGAAAAACACTCGAGTGCATCTTCCCGATTTTAATAAAGTTTGGGTTAGAGAAGGGAAGTGAGCAGCTTGTTAAACAATGCCTGAAAATACAAAAGTTACCAGTTGAGCTTTGGGACTGACGTCACATCATAAATCCATTGACACAGCTCTGCTCACCAACTGAAATGGGGCAGGCAGAGATTTTTGAGAATGGATTTTTTTCAGTAGATTAATTACTGGTTTAGAAGTAGTCCGTGTTGTGACTGTCCTTTCAGGATATGTTCACTTGCATTAAAAATCCTTGGTAGCTTTTAAATTCTGAAGAAGGAATCAGGAGAAGGGGATTGGTGATTACATTTGTCTGCTTAATTAAAGGTTAGAAAATTGCATCTTTGTAATCCAGGCTCTTTTTCAAAGAAGACGCTTTTGTGTGTGTGTGTGTGAAATTTATAGTGCAAAACATTCTGCCTGCAGATCTCCATAGCCAGCACTGTTCAGTTCAGCACCTGGGATATCCAGACTGCCAGGCTGAATCTTGATATTGGTGCAATGACATTGTGAGGGTCTGGAATCCATAGAAACTAAAAATCAACGTGAAAGGCAACATCAGTGTCAGCAGGATGCAGGAAGTAGATATGGGAATCGTTGCTGTGCAAGTCAGCACTGCAGAGTTTCTCCGAGTTGGTGGTGCCAGTGGTGACTGAAATGTAACAGAAGTAGTGATGGGTGCTCTGGTCATCTTTGAGGTTCTTCCACAGAACTGGATGTACACTGGTGTGGCTCAGGAAGGAGTCTGGAAGACAGCAGAGAGGTTGTGAAGACAACATGATGTTTTAGCATCCCTGTTACTGTTCTTGGCTTCTGAGAACCGGGCCTTTACCTTTACAAGTGAAAAATATTCATAATCACTGTGTAAAAGGAAAAATTAGCCAAAGAACAAGTATCAAGCTAAAGGTGTAGGGCTCTAAGTCCTTTCATTGTATACTGTTAAGCTCCTGATTTCTGGGTGATGGCAGTCACACGAAAGTTCTAATATCATAACAGTTCACAGCCAATTCTTGAATGCTGACAAAGTGATTTCACCTGGAAGCAGTCTGAGCTTTTCTGATTGCCATAGTTCATTTGTTTTTTTCCTCACTGACCTTTTTCCAAGACTCATTGTTTGTGTTCATAAGACATGAAGGTGTTCTTGGGAAAAGTTTACTGCTGTTTGCTTTGGCATTGCTAGCTCTGCTAGTGTGGTACCAGCTACCTGAGAGAGACTGTCGTAGCAAGACAATGAGTGTTTATAGTGAAAGCTGCTAAATTGCACAGTGAGATGTAATCTCTCAAAACGTGGAAAAATCAGAGATCCGGGACTGCTGTTTGCTTTCTGATGTATATTGTGTTTAAGAGAGCTCTTTCAAATAGCACAAGCATTTGTGTCATGCTGTAACCTATCTATCCTGATGTACTCAAATAAATTCTTGATATTTTTTTCTGGAACAGTAACTCTTGTGAAATACACTGTGGTTTTGCTATGAGAACAACCAAATGAAATGCCATGTTGGTTTTTTTTTTTTTTTATTATTATTTGCAGGATTTACAGACTAGATGTTCCAATGATCTTTTAAAAGCTGATGAATTTTGGATGGACAATTGTTTCACAGGAATTTGGCAGAGAATTTAATTCTTTGGAGGTTGGGTGGAGGGAGTGGAGGGTAAAGGTTTAGTGTTCCAAAAGAGCATTTTCTCTGAAGGACAAATGCAGCTACCGATGCTGTAGAGCTGATATGTATCATTTAAATAAAAAAATGACCTGCAGAAAATGCCGAGGATTGACAGCACTGATTTTAACAAGGATGGAAAAAGCAGCATGTAAAGTTTGCAGCCTTTTCTATATCGTAGAATGGTGATGGTACAAAAAAAAATTACAACTAATATATCCAGGAAGAAGGAACACATTATGAAGAGAGCATGGGATACAATAGGGTGGAAGACAGTTTAGCCAAGCAGTCCCAGGTGGGAATATGCTTGGGGAAGGAGCTAAAACTTTATGCCACTCCTTCTTGCTGTCTGTGTGTTGCTACCATAAGCTGACTACTGTCCTGCTGAGACCAATGGTCCTCAGTCTTTGCTGACCCACAGACAGAAACACTGAGCAAGTAAGATGCTGTAGGTCACACCCTGTTGTTCTTTTAGTCAGGTGGGACTAGAATAGTGGTGGTATCGGCTGCACCAGAATGTCCCATGGAATTTTTAAATGAGCCAGGGACTGTTTTCCACAGGTCAGTTGAATGCTTTGTCCATCTGTGTTGGGATGAATCTGAGATGAATGAGAGATTTGAATGTTACACAGCAGGCAACAGGAGTGCAAAGGTGAAGCTCAGTGATCTGAGCAGGGTTTTAGAAAAGAGAGTGAAAATGGGGAGGGGGAGAATAAATCCACAATGATACATGGGAATCTGATGCTTATGTGGAGAAATGAGACTGGAAAAAAATATTTTTACTGGTCCTGAACATCTTGAGAACCACGCATTATGGCAGGGATTCAGTAACTTCTCACAGGGATTCATTAGCTCAGCCTCTTCCTTAGAGAAAAAATGCAAACAATTGAGTGCAAACATGGGGAAAATAGCACAAAATTCTAACAGTAAAAGGCTGGAGTGCTTCTGGAAAACTTTGGAGGAAGACATTTAATTGTGTACATATTGCCTGGTCAGAGGGATGGGACATGGGTCAGTGAGAGAGGGACTCCTTTATGGCTGAAGTACTGACAATAAACAAATAGGAATTGAGCACTACACTTAATGTTGTGGTAGACCCTCTGTAAGACAAGCACAGGATCTATTGTGCAAGGTACTTTAAGGCTATATGTAGGATTATATGACCTATTAAATTTAGTAACACGCACTACATTTGCTGAGCAAGAAGAATACCTATTGCATTTTTCAGTGCAGGCACTTCTGAGGCTCAGTATTCTGTAGTTTTGGGAGCAAGCAGATCCTCAGATAATGTAGAACTCCGGACCTCAGTGTCAGAAAGGAGGTTTTCCAAGCAGATAATCTTCCTGCTGTATAGTCTGTAGCAGTCAGTGGGGAAGGAAACTCGACATCATAGCACGTTCTGTGCATTTGCTGGAGCTAAACAGGAAGCCATTTCAATGGGGCTTACGTGGCTTTACGTCCATCAGTGGATCTGGCCCCTCTCTAATAAAACCACCATATTAAAAACAGCAACAGGATCTAGATTTTCATCAGCAGGGAAGAGGAGTTATAATCAAGTCAGGTGCATTCCTCTCAGCAGGCTCCTTTGAGGGTGCCCTCTGAGGTTTAATGGGGAGAGGTGAAAAAGGGCTTGACAGTAGAGATTGCAGACTAAAGGGACACCTACAACAGTCTCTGCTTGGGGCAAGAAAAGACTATCTCTGGCCTAGAGGCTCTGTCTTTCCTTGCTTTGTTTTTCTGTGACCTGTAGGAGTCATCTGTGGTTTCAATAGTCATCCTTCAAAGCCTCAAGGGGCTCTGGAAGGTGGCTAGGCACTGCACTGCCATGGAGGAGGGGACTCAGACACACTGTATGTCTGTCAGACACGTTCCCATCCCTGAAGGGAACAGGCTGTTTCCTGATAAAGGCTGGGCTGGTGAGACCACACCATGACCATGAGCGTCATTGGCAGGGCTGCAGGCATGCAGCATGTCCTGGCAGATGGTGGGTGGGAATGGATGCAAAAGGGAGGGAAGCCACTAATGAGAGGAAGGACAGAAGGTGGGGAGCTGGACATCCTTTGCCATGGCATGCCTGATAAGGTGGGTGTTTACTTCTGTGGGAAGGAACAGCTTTGCAAATAAAAGATGAACTACTAAGTGATCTTACGGTAACAGCCCTGAGACATTGCTAATTTAGTCACCCAGCCTAAAGCCAGGAAGGGAGGAAAAAGCGATAGTATCCCAGTCCCAAACACCCTTGGTTGATGTCAGTGTGTGATCCTTGAGTCTCCACAAAGCTCAGTGCATCCACTGCGTTATCATTGTTTTGCATCTTCAAGCAGCTTAAGCTGGTCCACCTTGTTGGAGGCTGTCAGGCTGAAAGCTTTGTTTGTTGGTCTCAATAAAGCCATTGTCTTTCCTTGCATATCTTGCTTCACTGGGTAGTCACACAGAGGAGAAAAGGCTGAAGGAGGAAAAACTGTTTTTTATTGACTATTAGCTGTGCATGGGACCTTTAAGCATCTCCAGGGCATGAGAACCAATCTTGTGTTGCAAATGTTGGCCAGCTAACTTCTGTCAAGAGACTGAGGCAGGCGTTTGTACTTCCCCTTGATCTGACACAAAGTGGGCTGAGTCCTATAGCTATTTAATTGTATTATATTGTGTTAATATTCACTTACACACATGGCTAGATTCAGCATGGCAGTCACCAACAGCATCAATGAAAGGTCCCTCCATATTCACAATGCTGTGCCTGTTGTCTCCAAGGACCGTGTAAATCGTAGCTGTGAGCACTTCTGGCCAAACTGTCGTGCATCTCTTTGGTTTGGAGTGTTGGTAAACACTCAGGAAAGAACAGCAATTTCTAGACCAATAGTCCTAAGAGACTTTTCAGGGAGAAGATTCTGGGAAGTCTCATCATGATTATTCCAGCTTCCATCTGAAGACACCAATATGAAATTTAGAAAAAAGGATCCCAATAATGTCAGCATCAACAGTGAGCAAATCTCATCACAGCCCAGAGAACTAACTGCAGACTCATGTGCTTTCTACAGAAATTAGACATAAAGTTCTCTGCAGTTGCAGGAATGGGTGATCAGCACCATCATTCCCTCACTCTGATGGTGGGATGGCATGCTCTGTGTCTTCTGGCCTTTAATTAGAGGTCTTGCAGTTTGTTAGAGGGTACTGGGAAATGTCTGTGCACAGTGCAGAGTCAGAAGATACTCCCAGAATAAACTTCCTCCCTGTATTTTCTGTGTTTGGAAATGGCTGTGATGACTGAAGCAACCCTGTCTCATCTTGAGTTTCTTGTTCCTGAATTGTCAAAACCACCAGTGCCTGGGAAACTTGGCTGGCTTTCTCCTGAGGTCCTTTCTGCATCTTACTTCAGGCTGTGCTTGATTTGGAAGACATCCCTGGAAAACACAAAGCTTCTGGTTCAGTAAAGGAGATGGACCTCCTCTTTCCCACCTGAAGTGTGCCTGTTCCTAAAACTGAATTCTCCAGTCCTTCACTTGAAATTTGGCGGGCAAGCTCTAATCAGCTGGGGAATTCCCTGGGGATTTTTTTTTCCCCAGCATGAGCAGAGACTCCATGCTGTCAATGAGCAGTGTAGTGAGTACTGGCTGTAAACTGCAAGGGTTAAGTGGCATGTCAGATCATGGGTGGTGAGAAACTGCTGCATGTGTGTGGTCTCCCCAATTCACACTCAAGTGTTTTTCCAGGAAAAAAAACACCACCAACAAACCAACATAAAAACTTCTTGTAAATCTTGAATTCCAGGTAAAGACTTGACCTGCACCTCGCATGAAATCACAATGGTGCTTGGAAGGCGGTTCCTTTCACATCCCTGTGATGTCCTATATTCTGAATGCAAAATAACCTGGGGCCGCCTGTGGGTTTTCTTAAACTAAACATCCCACAAGTGTGAGCAAGTGCATTCTGACAATAGCCTAAATCAACAACACAGCTCAAGGCAGAGAGAGGGAAAGCCTCTTAGGGGAGAGTGACATCTACAGCCTTGTTTATATGATATAATCCCTACTGCCTTGAGATGGGCCTGAGTTGAAAACTTGAGTCCAGAATTGGACTTTGCAGAATTTTTAATGGATGCTAACATGACTTGGATCACAGACTTGCTCCTGAGCTCCAGCTAGAAGAGTAGCCACATTTTCTGCTAGGTGCTATTTTGCAAACATATAGGAAGAGTCAGGCCCTGTTCCAAAGACCTTGCAGTGAGTGTAGACACTCAGGAGAAAGGAAGTCATCTTAGCCCCAGAATTTGCAAAGGGAACTGGGAAAGGCTAGGTGGTTTGCCCGAGGTCACGCAGGGATTTTTTGGCATATCGGCAAACTGAACCCAGCCCTCTTATGTCCCAGTCTAACACTTTAAGCACAAAAACATCATTTTTCCAGGAGCAGCTGTCAGATTAAAAAGCAAAGGGGTTTTTGTTTTGTTTTTATTCTCTTTTTCCCCTTTTCTTCCCACATTTGATGTACAGGAAAGAACAAATTAGCTCATTTAAAAACAACTGTAATTTTCACCCCAACTTGAGCATATTTTTCCAGATTCAAAGCCATTTGCTCAATATTTTAGTTTCTTAATCTTATTTTCTACGAACATGAGACTCTCTTCCTCCCAGAACTGCCTGTGCCTATGAGGGCCAAACCACCACTTGAAAGGCTATTCCTGAAGTATCTGGGGCATGTCCAGAGCTGGAGAACACTGAAAAACTTGCAGACAACCTTGGCCTCTCAGTCTTTGTTGGTGTATCAAGGCAATCTACAAAAAACATGTTCCAGAAAAAAGGTTTAGATTTCAGATGGGTGATAGAGAGACCTTTGAATAACCTCAGGACTTCGATGGCTTCAAGAAAATGGAAGCTGACTCCAAATCCATTTCTAGTGTGGGGTTTGGTTTGGCAAAAACAAAGTCTGATTGATGAGGTTTGGCCAAACTGAGCCTACAGTTTTATAGCCAATCTCTGCTTCAAGAGATCGTCAGTTCTTGGGTGTGCTTCCACACATTTGAATTTCCTCACTTCTTGGAGGCTCCAGGAAAAACAGAAATAGCCAGCAGGTCCTTCTGTGAGCAGGCAGAGTCAAAATACAAAGCCAAGAGCAGTGCAGTCTTTTCTAGTTGTGGTATCAGATCGATAAATGCTGTACTAAAGAGAACTTGCTCTTTGTAGCACAGCAAGAGATGGCAGTGAAAATTATCTTTATTCTTTCACTGTCCTTCATCCTGGACTTTCTAAGACACTCTTCTTTTTTGAAGGTATATAAGTGTTGGGCCAGACATGCTATAGGGAATAGTGAGATCTGTGTTGTGACTTCCTTGGAGAAGTATGCTCTGAACCTGTTCATCAAGAACACACGTGACAAAAATGAGAGGAGTGACTGATACACCAGAAGGTTGTGCCACTGTACAGGGAGACTGTACAGGTAGACTGGGACAGGGACAGAGATTTGGGCAGACAGGAACCTATTGAAGTTCAACAAGGGTCAGTATAAGGTCCTGTACCTAAGGCAGAATAACCCCATGCACCAGTACAGATCAGGGGTTGATCTGTTGGAAAGCAGCTCTGCAGAGAGGGACCTGGGAGTCCTGCTGGACAACAAGTTGACCATGAGCCAACCGTGTGCCCTTGTGGCCAAGAAGGCCAATGGTCTCTGGGCGTGCATTAAAAAGAGGATAGCCAGCAGGTCAAGGGAAGTCATCCTCCCCCTCTACTCTGCCCTGAGGAGCACGCATCTGGAGTACTGTGTCCAGTTCTGGGCTCCCCATTTCAAGAAAGACAGAAAACTTCTGGAGAGAGTCCACCTATAAAGATGAACAAGGGAATGAAACACCTTTCTCAGAAAGAAAGGCTGAGAGACCTGGGGTCTCTTTAGCCTGGAGAAGAAAAGACTGAGAGGGGATCTCATGAATCCTTATAAATATTTGAAAGGCAGGTGTCAAGAGGAAGGGGCCAGATTCTTTTCAGTGGTGCCCAGCAACAAGACAAGGGGTAATGGGCACAAACTGGAACACAGAAAATTCCAGCTCAACTTGAGGAAAAACTTCTTTATTTTGAGGTGACACAGTGCTGGAACAGGGTGCCCAAAAAGGTTGTGGAGTTTCCTTCTCTGGAGATATTAAAAACACACCTGGATATGTTCCTGTCCACCCTCCTCAGTTGTACTTGCTCTGGCAGCAGGGTTGGACTAGATGATATCTGAAGGCTCCTTCCAACCCTTACAATTCTGTGATTCTGAGACATCCCAGATCTGTGCAGGCAGGCCTCAGCAGTTTCTGTTCTGGACTTTTCACTCTATGCCTCTATGCTGAGATTGGTAACCAAGGCATCAGTTGTGCTGACAAGCTGTTGTCAATGTAGAAAACACATGGCGTTTTCTGGCCCACATGAAGAATGTGTTGGTTGTAACCCACATGAGTCATTGTGCTGGATACAATCTTCACCCCTCAGACAACTTGTGCTAAAATACTGAAATAGCTGAAATTGTAAAAGTGATTCTGAAAAGCCCCAGATCTGATGTACAGAGTGTTTCGTCTAGAGTCAACATTACCAGGGAGGGCTGTGAGAGGACTTTTCAGATGTTGCAGCCAGTAGGAAAGAGTGGAAGGATCGAGATATATTAGTTTTGTGGAAGCTTCCTGCAGTGTCCTTGCTTTCCTGCTGATGGGGCACAGAAATATCTTTATGCATCTAGAGTGTGAACAGTCTCCAGTGATTCCTCTGGTTTAGGGCCCTTAACAGGTATTGATGATCTGTATCTCAAGATTCCCTGCTTCTTTTTGAATCTTGAGGTCAATTTGTTAGGGCTCTCAGTCCCATCAGAAGTCTTCAGATTTCCTCTGTACTTCAACATGTGCTGCTTTTTTTTTCTTTTCTTTTTTCCAGAAACCCACCTTGCTACTGAAGTTGTAAGTCTGTTGATAATTGCAAAGAAATAGACTTGTTGAAATCTGTTGAGAGCAAAGTTTCAGAACTGAGCATCGCCCTTTGTTTTCAAAGACTGTCAAATGTTTAACTTTTCTATGAGAAGGAACTTCCTGAACAGTGTATTTCCCAGCTTTTCCTGACCCCACTGAAGGTCTTCCTCTGCTTACTGCTTTGTTTTTAGTTTCTTGTGCTTTCTTTTTCTGGACTTTATTTGTCTCACATCTAACCCAGGTTCTCCATGACAAAATAACCCTGTCTACCTCTTTTTTTTTCTTTTTTTTTTTTTTAACCTTCTGACACCACTCTCTTTAAAGTTTCTTCTCCCCCTCCTGCCATGTGCACCCCTCCTATATCCTGGCACCTCTTTCACTCTTTCCATTGCTCCAAACCCTTCTTCTGTAAGTAAGTAAAGAAACAGGCTTTTCTGGTTGTAATCACCTCCTTAGCATGTTCATTGTCATCATTAAATTTAAATGCTCCTCGTTGTTCCCAGACCAATGGATATTTTTTGGCCAAGGTTAATAAACACCTACACAGAAGCATTCACAGCACAGCAGTGAATGCTACAACAGTTTGATAATATTTCACAAACACAACCAGAATCCATGAGCATGGATTGGTTTCCTGGAGGAACATAGTCCAGCATGAAGACTAACCTGTGTGCATGTGCAGGAGGCTGTATGTTGAGCCAAACCATGCTCCAGCCATAGGTAGGGCCTTCAGACATTTGGACAACTTGATTTTGGACTTTCCATGCCCTGTGCTGAATAACCGGATCTTCTACTCCAGTCGGTTCCCTCACAGCATTTTTGGTTCAGTTCTGTACTCCCAGCTCCTGCCTTACCTCCTTAGCCCTTCCCTTTTCTGTTAGTTGACCATTGCCTACCTCGCTCCCTGCCTCTCTCTGGAGGATCATTGCTCACTGTGCTGAAGTGGGAGCTGCTTTCTCCCCTATTCATGGATATTCTTCATTTCCTTAGACAGGGTCTCCACAAGTACAGGTCTCTTTCTGACTTTGGTTTTGAACACTACCTGGATAAATGAGCTTTGGTTGTTCTGTGGTGGTTTGGTTGTTTGTTTTTTTTTCAGTGTCCACACATAAGCTTTATAATAAATGTGCAAGTGAGGACTGAAAATCACATGAAAAACCCCACACACATTAAGAAAAAGGATCAGTGGATTCCCAAATTCCAATGAGATAAGAAGACGCTGCTTTAAACAGAGACAATACCCCCTGTATTAGCTGCAGAACTGGAAGTAGCAGCCCAGGTCCAAACACAGACTTCACAGGTGTCTGCTTTCGTCAGACTCTGTTCTTTCCTTCTGCCTAAGTTTTAAAGCTTTCAGAAGATTATTGTTTGAGGTTTTCCTCTTGCCAACCCATTTGCAGCCAGAAAGTCAGTGGGAGACAGAGACACCCATAAAAGGTAATAGCTAAATAAGTAAAATGCAGAAATTCCTCACACTCACCTCTGTATTGGCAAGGGAAGATGCAGCTGACACGGATTAGCTGAGCATGAGTTTAGAGAGAGGCTGGATGCAAAGGCCTCTAGACCTTCTTTAACCCTAAAAGCTTTGGATGTAATTAACAGAAACCAAAGCTCATTCAGCTGATCTGTTCCTTTGTGTTTTCTCAGCTCTTTCATGTGAGGATGTGTTGCTGTTGGGTTTTTCTGCTTCTGGAGGAAAATTTCAAATTAATGATAACTAGTAATACTGTGAAATTCTTGTTGCCTCTTGGGTTCTCGTAATAGCCTCACTGGGAATCTCTCTACAGCATTATGTCACTCATTATAGTGTTCAGGAAACAGAAAAAAAAGATAGCTTTATTTCTGTATATTCTCTACCTTTGGGCTCAGTTAAACTGAAGTCACACAAATGTGTATAGCAAAAAAAAAAGGACAGAGTGCAAAAAACCACCTTGCTCTCTTCTCTTCTTGCAACACAGGGAGAAAGAATTGTGTTTCAACGTGGAAGATTTTTGAGATGTTTTTCTTGGGAATGAATTGGGACTTAGGAAAAGCTTAGTTCACTTCCCCAGATCAGCTGCAATTCTCTAGTGAACTTTTGTCCACTTGAGCCTGGGGTAACTTGGCTCTTCCCTATTCTCTTGTGTGCATAGTTCAGGCCCCGTCCTCTATAGGCAGAATGGGATAATCTAAGTTATTAAATTCATGCACTCCAGGATCCAAGAAATTCCTCTGTCGTCTCCAATTCCTGTACATCTTCCAGAACCAAGTGCTGCTTTAACCCTTCCTACCCTTCCTAGCAGCCTGGGCTGCACCTGCTAGAAGCAGGGGCCTTGGGTCCATAAAATCCCGCTTTATGTGCAGACAGCTCTGTTTGAATGGTTATCTTTATTGCAGGCAGTAGATGAAGAATAAAATGTTGTTCTCTCTGCTCTGCTGAATGTAGGAGTCTCTCTGTCATCTTGCCAAGCCTAGAAAAAAAAAAAAAAGCTAAGTTTGCAAATCAACAGGACAAATTATGTTTAATTGGAAATTTTGGATTCCCTAGGGCAAATGATCTCTTTTTTGTCATTTCACCCAGATTTAAAATGGGAATAATGCACTTTATCTATTTAGAGTGTAGATATCTATTTAGAGTGGATTCCACAGTAGGGAGGAGGAGTTTGTCCCTGCTAGCTATACAAATAAGTAGATTTAAAACTATTCCTGGATACTCTAAGAAATCTTTTTGAGGGTCTATGACTGGACACATATCATGGACCTGTCAAACTTGTAAAGATTCTGGTTTTGGAAAGGTGGTGCCCTCTTTGGCCATCACCGATGCTCTAGGCTTATGAATTACTGAAATATCCAATAATTCAGGTATCTTAGTGAGTACATTACATCCATGATATTGATAGGGAGTTGAAATTGCCCAGTCTTGCACATGGAGAAAACACCCATGTTCTCAGCTGGCACATACAGAAGAAAAGCAGACAGTTTTTACAGTCTAAGACTCTAGACTTTACATTTTATATGCTTTAGAAAAATTGTAAGGTAGCCACAGCCCCATGCTGCAGCATGCATAACATGTATGATGTGCTGGAAAAAAAAATTCTCCTCTAAAGTTAGTGTTGCACAGGGCAGTTTATTCCTTCCCTTGAATCATCCAGCCACTCTTCAAGCAAAACTGTCGAGAGAGATAGGCTGTCAAAATTCCCTGGTGTAGCAATTTCTATGTCTGTCTTGGAGTGGAGGAACCTGAAGCATCAAAGTGTCCATCCTAATAAATTCCAGGAGGGTTTAGAGCATAAACCGAATTCTGAAAAGCAATGACACGATTAGCAAGCTTCCAAGAATTATCTCATAATAATTCCCACACACATGCAGACTGCTCTCTGATTACATGACTAAATAGCATAAATTAAAAACATCTTTTTCCAATACGTCTAGTCATATTTGTTCTTTTGGTCTATGAAAGGTAATCACCCATTAGTCCAGCCAAACTGAAGCTCAAAAGAATTGCCCTCAGCCCTGTTTGCTCTTTCTATGTGTTGATAAATGGATTAGTGTCACTGTAGTTAGTTATGTTCCTCTCTTGTCTTATTAAAACTGAGGTAAGTTTGAGCTGGTGTCTGCTAACAGGGACTGGAAACAGCAACAAAGTGAAAGCTACCTCATCACTGACAAACACTTGTGTTAAGCAAGCAGTGCTATTTCATGGTTGAGCGTAGCTAAAGGTTAGGATTGATGCCATACTTGTTCTTCTTCTTCCCTCATTCAAATCTGGACTTTGGTGTCTAGCAGCAAGGGTACCTCCTCAACCATTCTCGTGGAAAATGTTAGCCCGCTGGAAGGGAAGATGTCTGGAGAAAGTGGAACTCTTGCTAGAAGACCCATGAAGGATATGAAGGATTGAACACAGGCTCTCTGTGAAAATATGAGCTGTCTGTGGTACATGTGTTTTGTGGAGAAACAGATCAATATGAGCATAGTAGCTGTCTACTTTTTGTTTGTGTAGGTAGTGAGACTAGCCCCACATCTACGATAACACCATCATTAACAAAATACTTATGGAGAGATTTGTAGAGAGAGATGACATCCTTCGTTAGAGCAACTGATAAGAAGCAAAGAAAAAGCATTTCTTGGGCCTGAAACTGAAGAAGCAACATTCCAGTTAATAAAGATGGGGGAAACCTGCTTTGCAGCTTGAACTGAATTGTGTTGATCAGCTTGATACTTGGCTAGGAAAATGGTATTTGGTACCTATGGAAATGAAAAGTATGTTAACAAAAGCAGTAAGTTAATTAATTTCTGTGTCACAGAAGCAGATGGCAAGTGCTTCGGATACAGTGTAGGGAAAATTGTGACATAAAACCAGCATCTCTATTGTGCTGTGATTTTTAGGATGAAGTCGGGTTAGGAATTTAACATCCAAAGCTCATCTTTGAAGATGTTTTGTGGAATGCTTTTGAAGATCAAGAATAAGAAGTCAAACAGAGAGTGGTTGTATTGTGAGAAACGTTCTCCCACTTGGTGTTTCTGTCTTTCACAGAGTGTCTGCGTGAAAATGTTGTGGTGCACAGTGGTTGATGGGTTTCACCCACATACTTTCCAGGAGGGCATTTGGTGCTTTGGATAGAATAGATCACGCTCTAGAATGAGTACATGTAGGATGCAAAGCTTTGATGGTTTCTTTTGGAAGGGAACGGGGCTCTTATTCTATGGAGTATGTACATGTGTCAGCAAGTTTTAAATCTGTTGCTTTGGCATAGCCCCGCTCCACTGGGGATATGTTTGCCATGAGAAATTTTGCTTCTAATAAAGGATTTGGTGAGGCAAGGGCAATTTGGAAAGTTCAAAGGGAAAGTTTGAGGACAATTTCTCTCAAACGATCATCTGCTAGCAAAAGCTTTGGTTTCAGGATGTTCTGGACGAGTTCCAATCTAGTGTGAAATGTGATAGCTAAGTGTGCTGTTAATAGGGTTTTCCTTTTTATATTGTCGTGCATTTTACACATGTTCTTCAGAAGGCTCATTTACAGAGGCTGTGATCTCTGTCTCTGGAGGAGTAGACTTGTTTGCTGAATGTTTTGGGGCTGGTACTGGGGTTATCAAGAATATTCTCTTCACTGCCAATCTGATAGTGTCTGGAGGTTTGGCTGCATATTAGACATTTCAGGGAGTGCTTTGGATGGCTGCTATGTTTCTGGAGGCAGGTGTGCTGGTCCTTGATTTTTTCTGTCTATAAGGTTATTTGTAGGCTGCCATTTTTAACATGGGCTTGGTGTCCGAGAAGTATTCAGAGACAACTAACTAGATGGTTTTGGCCTACTAATGTGTGTCAGAATGCAGCCCAGACAGAAGGGTACTACTGAACACTGGCAAACCACAATTCTTCTGAGAGCACAGGTCAAGGCCCACAATATCAGCTCTTCTCCACACGTAACAAGATATGCTCCCCTCAGAAAGGCTTCAGTCACCAGTTTCTCTTCTACAAGGCTGCACTTGCGCAACAACAAAAAAAAGAGACCTTCAAATTAATGTGTTAAACAGTCACAACCAAAACCTTAGCAGCAAATCATTCCTGGTAAGAAAGCTATCTTGTGTTGAATGCATCTGTTACAGTCTACAGACCTGCCATACACAGTCATAGAATCATAGAATGGTTAGAGTTGGAAGGAACCTTCAAGATCATTGAGTTCAACCCCCCTGCCATGGGCAGGGACACCTCCCACTAGAGCAGGTTGCTCAAAGCCCCATCCAGCCTGGCGTTGAACGCTTCCAGGGATGAGGCATCCACAATTTCTCTGGGCAACCTGTTCCAGTGCCTCACCACCCTCACAGGAAAGAATTTATTTCTGGTATCTAATCTAAATCTCTGCTTTTCCAATTTAAAACCATTACCCCTTGTCCTATCACTACACTTCCTGACAAATAGTCAGTCAGGTGAGGTCTCACGAGCGCAGAGCAGAGGGGCAGAATCACCTCCCGTGACCTGCTGGTCACACTTCTTTTGATGCAGCCCAGGATATGGTTGGCTTTCTGGGCTGCCAGCGCACACTGCCGGCTCATGTTGAGCTTCTCATCCATGAGACCTCCCAAGTCCTTCTTCTCAGGGCTGTTCTCCAGCCATTCTCTGCCCAACCTGTATTTGTGCCTGGGATTGCCACGTCCCGAGTGCAGGACTTTGCACTCAGCTTGGTTGAACTTCATGCAATTTGCACTAGCCCACCTCTCAAGCCTGTCCAGGCCCTTCTGGATGGTGCCCCTCCCCTCTAGTGTGTCAACCACACCACTGAGCTTGGTGTCATCAGAAAACTTGCTGATGGTGCATTCTATCCCACTGTCTATGTCTCCAATAAAGATGTTAAATAGTATTGGTTCCGGGCCTGACCCTTGTGGGC
>VZRU01016594.1:422578-463550 GCA_013398155.1 Pedionomus torquatus | reverse complement strand
TTTTTTTTTTTTTTTTTTTTTTTCTGTAGTTGTTGGAATGAAGACATATGTCAAGATTATTATGAACCAAATACTTCTGCATTCATGCTGTGGAAGGGCAAAGTACTGAAACAACTGCATCCCTCTTCAGCCAACCTTTATGCTGATGGAACTAAGCATGAGACATTTGGGAATGTTCTGAGGTTTTTCAACCAGAAAGAGGAACAGGTGACTCCCAGAAAATGCAGTTGGTTTGCTTGGGCTTTTGAAATATGTTTACTGACCAAGGACAGATGCACTGGGTGAAATCCCTACAGGATGTAATTCAGGCTAGTTCTGTTGGTTTGAATGGAGCTGGTCCCTGCACTAAATTGGAATTGGTTCTTTAGGATGTAAAATTTCTATACAGAGCCTTCAACGTCCATTTGTAACTTAGCCCACATTGTAATGACATAAAGTTACCACTTGATGGCTCTTTATTAGTTTAGATGGATGAAATGAGCTAATGGATCCCAACTAGTTCCTTGCAGCCCATGCAGAGCTCATTTGCAGACTCACCAGAATCAAAAGGACTGTGAAGCTATGAGAAAAGAACCACTCAAAAGACATATTTCTCCTCTTCCTCACTGACCCAGAATACCATGATGCAATCTGCCACTGCTTTCACTGCCCAATCTGTGGATTTCCCTTTCTGGAGCTGTCTGCCCCAAATCTTTCAGTATTAAAAACAGATGCAAAACAAGGCAGCAACAACAACAGAGGTTTGATAGCTTCTTTGACTTTTGTACACCAAATTCCAGAGGTGGGGGAGGACTGTGAGGGGAAAAAAGAGCACTGGAAATAAATACCCCTATGAAGAAATTACAACATTAAAATGCAATTCCCTTGTTCATGTTTTTCTTAGAAAGCAGTTCAGTTCCATCTGGCTGTGGGCCTGCAGCCAATGCTTGCTTCAGAAGAACCGAGACATTCAAATAAAAATAAATAAATAAATAAAGGAATAATGTACCGAGTGGTTCCTGCACCCATCTCCAGAGTGCGGACAAGCAGGGCTCTCAAAGCTGATATTGTTCCGAGCCAGCTTTGCACCCCCGTGCAAACATTAATCTTGCTTAGGCTGACGGGGTTTCAAATAGAGCCATGTTACACAGGCATTCAAGAGAGATGGAGGCGAAAGGAGAGGATCAGTCAGATGACACAGAACAACAAAGGTTTTGTTCTCAGTGCTGGGTCACTGGAGCAGCATAGATGGGGAGATACATGCTTGTTGTGGTGATGATTATTTATTAAATTTTGTCACTAACCAGTTCTAAACAATGGTGTGCTATTCAGTTGCAGGCTGGGAAATTGCAAAGTCCCTGAAAATAAGTGTTTTGTCATTGGCAAACCCTCCAAATATTATTTTCTCTTTAAAAGAAGGAAAAAAAAAAGGAAAATAAAATAAAGGATTCATTTATTTCTAGCAGATATTGCAATAATCCAAAGAAACATGAAGCTCATGCAGAGCCAGCCACTACTTCTGCATCCTAGAAATACGTTCTGGCTATGGCTGTCAACAGTGACTAGGGATTTTAATTGTCTCTGGTTGATGGATTCTGATATGAAACTCCTTAAAATTTCTTGCTACACATGGTGTACTGAGATGTGGTGTTTTGCTTCATGCTGAGAGGGACAAAACCCAAAGCACAAACCATTGGAGTCACCTTCCAAACAGAGCTTGGAGTTTTTCCTGAAGCTCTCTGAGAAAGGTGGTAAATTGAAAATTGTTTCCTTGTTCCCATTTCAGTCCGGCTTAATGGGAACTCTCTCTGTTGTAAATTTAGGACCATGGTCAAAGCAAAACCTGACACACAACCTAGCAGGGAAAGAGGCCCTAATGGGCTCTAACTCCTGGCAAGAATTCTAGGGATATCCATGGACTATGATGTTGTTTCTTAGTATGACACAATATTGGTACCATAGGGAAGTACTCCTTTTGCTGAAGAGTTTCCCACCTCCCTTCTCAAGTTGTTCCAAAAGTTGGCAGAAGCAAAGGATTGGAGAAGATGGCCGAGAAGATAGCCAGAATAGTCAAGGGCTATCTATCATACACCATTCCTGCTGGCTGATGCACAAAAGTGGTCTGGTGTCAAGAAAGGAATCCATCCCATTCTTGCCTACGAGAAGTCAAGATTAGAGTCTGATTTTCATCTTGGGTTGGGAGATTAAGGATGAGGGCGAAGTGGGAAATGAGAAACAACAGATCTGATATGACATTACTAACTTATCTGTCCTTAATCTTTGGCCCAATTGTTTGGACAGCAAATCTGGCTTCTTGCAAGTACAACCTCTAGCCAAATGCAATCCAAAGTTATTCTGTTTGCTTTAAGGACTTGGTGAAACAAAAGGAAATCAGAGCAATATAGGATTATGTCACAGATTTTAAACATTCTATAAACAGAGGCTATATGGCTAAATGCATGTTTTCATGTATCTCTGGGAATTTAACTTAATGTCTAAGAGCCAGGGTAAATTGAAAATTTGAGCATTGTCTCTTTTGCTTCAGTGGATGAAAAACAACCTTATTTAACATCTTGCTCTTAACACTCGCAATGTGATATGTCAGCATTGGCTAATTAAGGGATTTGTGAGTGTGTGCTTCACCAGTTTTATTTTTTGGGGTCAGTCGAGTGAGAGGAGATTTAGCACCACTGCAGCTCTCACTGCCAAACACATAAAACATCCATCAACCTCTGCTAGATCTGTCATCGATAAAGATAGTTTAAGGAGCTGTCCTGAACACAGCCAGATAAGCACAGAATCGGCTGATGATAAGAAGGAAGGGTGGGATCCCAAACTGTCACTAGTTATCAGAGCAGTAAGACCAAGTAAGCCACCAGCTCCCCAGCTGCCAAGTACCAATGGCGTCAGGATGGCCTTGTGCCTTTGAGCACGTCCTTGCTGACAGCAAACCTTGCCTACACTTGTTGGGGAAGAAAGGGGAAGACTACCGCCACTCTGGCACAGACAGAGGATGAGCTCTCAAAGCAGCTGAGCTTTGACCTTCCCTCCTCCAAGGAAACCATTTTGTTTGTTTGGGTTTTTTTGAAAGAGAAAAAAAAAAGAAAAGAGACGAGGAGCTTTTTTTTATGGGAAAAATAGTAAATCTTGGAGTTGGGATTTCTGACAGATTTCCAACAAGATAAAAACATGACAAATTTTCACCATCTCTAGATGTAGCCTATGGTGAATATTCCTCAGAGGTGATAGGGGAGGGAGAGAGAAGGGAGAGTGAGAGACAACTCATTATTTCCATCTGAAAATAATTTTAAGGGGGATATTTATCCCGCTGGGTAGAACAACTCTTAACTAAAGCAATGTGCCTGGCCACTGAGGTACTATGAACAGGGAAAGAAGATCTCTCCACTCTGAGGCAAAACACAGCCTGAAAAGATTGAAAAGTGCTTCTATAAGGAACCCACTAACTGTGATGTATTTCCTCTGTGGAGACTGCACTGCATGTTTTGATTTGGGCAGATTCTTGATTTCTTCCCTCAAAGCAAAGAGGCAGTCAGGAGATACGGGGAAAGAAACTGAATGGCTTGGAAGATGCCTGCAGCCTGAGCATTGGAAAATTTTTGCTTTATAACAGTGCAAATTAGCCTTCCTGGGGTTCATTATTTTTTTGTGAGAGTTTTGTGAAAGCCTGCATGGAAAAAACCATGAGAAAACATAAGAAAAATGAGAGATGTGGGCAAAGACCAATAGCATCTTATCTGATACAGAAAAAATCCTTCATAGAGTGTGCCAGAAAGAGACAGACAACCTTCATCATTGTGTTCCCTTTCCAAAATTTTTTGCTTGCTTCTCCAGTCAGGCTTAGAACGGAAGCTGGATCTAGATGTCAGATGGCTTGCCTATGATCCCTTTCACTTTAGTTTTTCTTGTCCATTTTTCTCTGGTGTTATAGCATTGTATTTTCTGTGGCCAGGGACCACCTTTCTCAGATATGCTGATATAGCACTGAGCACAAGGAGTCAAGGTCTGGGACTGGTAGATATAACAGTGTTATAACAGTGAAAACTATGTAGAAGCCGAGTAAAAAGGCATTTTCTATGACTTAGACTTTCCTAAGTGTTTTCAGAAATAAAATGTTCCCTTTCCACTTAATGTAACCCCTGGATTTCCCCAAGAACTTGTTTCTACAGTGTTTTTCTCTGGAAGCTCCAGTGACTTGATACCTTTGTTGCTCACTGGTGTGCCCATGTGGGACATCTCAAGCTCTTCCCTTACCTTAGTGGGAGATGCAGACATAAAGGACAGTGGGCAGAGAGTTCTGGAGGAACTACTGGAGAAGAAGGGTGAAGGTGGTTTGGGGCTCTTCTCCAGGGTGACGCATTTGCTGCAGGAAGGGCAGGGCCATGTCAGACAGCTGAGAGCAGTCAGCTCCATTGGAACGCAGACAAAACTTCCTGTCCTCTTGCTCCTAAATCCCTGGATCCCACAGAAACAAGCAACATTTATTTATTTAAAAAAAGGGCTGCTTTTTCTTTACCTTCCCTCTCTTCATTACACATAACTTGCAGAGACCTTGATCTCCTGATGAGACACTCTTACAGCAGACAGGAAAGTCCACAGAGCAGTTAGAACTGGTAACACTCATTTAGATGGAGGATGTGAAGATTGCAAGTGAGCACAAGTATTTCCTCAGGTCATGCAAAGAAAATTCCTTCCACACAAGATAGCAGATTGCTTTATTCACGCCTTGGATCAGCCACAGGCCAACCAGAGCTTATATACCTGCCTTCTCAGGAGGTTATATTGCTTCTGGTCTACAGCCAATCCATGGCTCCTACTCAAAGCTCAGCCAAAATGATCTTGTGTCTGTCTGCAAAGTACCATGTAGCCATACCCACGATAACAGGCTTTGGAAAATAAAACCTGAGCACTGATCTGCAATGCTTTGAAGAAATGGCTTTGAATGCCAGGACCACTCTTGCTTAACAGATTTCAGCCTAATCTGATTTATTTATTGTTTAACCTGCCATGTGCCTGCAAACCAGCTGGAAGCACAGCCGGATAATTACTGGACCGTGCCAGCGTAGGCTGTCTTTGATTGCTTGAGACAAGACGCCGGTAAGATGGACAAGATTTAAGGCACACAGTTATTGTCTATGACCCTCTTTTAGATCCTAATGAGCTCTGAGAGGCTGAGATGTTCTGTTGGAGAGGTAGCAGGGATCTGGCTGCATCAGGACAAGGGCTGCATCTGGAAGTTATTTCATCTTGGGCTTTCCCTGTCTTTCCCTCCATTCTCTCTCTTGTACATCTGTGAGGTGGAATGTGTTTAAAGCACAATCCTGATAATCCCTCTAGATCTTCTTTTTCCCTATTTGCATCTTTCAGTGGGCATCTGTGCTAACACGTTTCCCACTTTTGCTCTGGACAAATGAGACATCACTGGTTTTCTCAAAGGTTGCATGAAATGGTGGGGATTTTTCCTTACTCTCAACACGTCCACAATCTGAAATGCCCCTGTGTAAAAAAGACTGCTAGCTCCAGGAAGCAAGCTCATCCTGAGCAGCAACAAAATGTATTGAGGATTACCCTAGTTCCCATCTTCCATGTTTAGTTTAGACATGGAATTGCAAAGTGAAATCCCTATCACTCTCTATTCTTCCCTATTCATGGACTGGTCCTTTCAGGTGCTGCATATTCTCCCTTTGAGATATAAAGGCACCACAGGCACCACAAGACCTAACAAAATAATCACCTGAGCAAGCTATAAGGGCAACTTTCTTACCAGCCAGTGTTTGAACTCTAACCCTTGGGAAGGGGGGATTAAACATAATTAAATATACGTTGCTTCATTAAATATACATTGCTTTAAGACCTATTGCTGGCCCCAAATGTTTAAAGTTCACTGGTTCATGTTACATCCACTCTACTGGGAAGATGAAGGTCTGGGCCAGAAAATGAGAAAGTACTAAGTAACTGACCACGTTAAAAATAACAAAACAGAAAGAACAAAAAAGAAAGACATGATCTCAATAATTTAAAGTCATTTTATTGGCCTGGAAAGGGTGGAGGAAGCAGGAGGACGGGAAGGGCAGGAAGCAATCTCTTTACTCCACAAGGGTTCTGGGAATCTGGCTGCCTTTAGGGGACTGGGAGAAATGGGAAAATAAAATAAAAACATGTTCAAAATGCCAAAAATGATAGGAAATGGTTATCAGCTTGAAAAGTTCCTCCAAGGGTTATTAATAGCTAACAGCAAGGAAATCATGACTCACTGGGCAGATAAGTATATCCCAGCCCCTAAAATGCGACTTGGTTCAAAGTTGCTTAACCCTGACTATTCTATCATGACACATACAGGGAAGGGCTATCACCAAAGTATCACCATATGTATGTAAACCCATCTCTACCTTGCAAGGCACTTAATCATGTGTATAAGCCCTGTTACTGTCCATGACCTATAAACACATAAAAGTGCATTAAATCTGGATGATACTCAGCATTGGATTTTGACTGCATTGCAAAAAGAATTAGGATATCAATCTTTTTCAGACACTGAGTATTTTGCATGTAAGTGGCTAACTGGTGATGTTTCTGCCTTGGACCGTGAAATAGCAAATGATCTTACAATTTCACCTCGTCACTTGAATGACTTGATGACTTAATTCTCATTTTCTGGCATGTGTAGGGAAAATTATTTTCAGCTGAACAGAGATTCCTAAAGAATGCCCAGGAAGTCTGGGGGTTGAGAGATATCTGGGCTAGAGAGATGATCAAATGGACAACTGTGTTGCAACGGAGTATGAGAACAGCCGGCCAAGTCCAGAGCCCTTGTTGATCACTGCTGCATATTAGCATTGTAAAGAAAAATCTCTGTGTGGATAGCTAAGCTAGGTAGAGGCTGGGAGACATGGAGAACTGGAACTGCATTTTAAAGATCAAATAAGCAAGCAAGTAGCAAGCAAATGGGTGGAGAAAGCCAAGATCACCTGAGTTTTACCCAAATATACAGTCCTTAAAACTGTCTTTCCTCCTGTTTGCAGTGGTTATTTCCTTTCATGTCTAGCAGCTTTTCTGCATCATATCTGGCTCCAGAGCTGATAACATGCCTGCCCTAAAACCACGGCTATGAAAATGGCTTTCTGCATATCAAACTGCCTCTCCTGACATTGCTGTTATTGCACTTTGATAATCACCTAATAACTGAATGGGCCAGAGGGAGAAGAAGCTTCAGTGATATCACAGTCCATTCCCCCGTGTTGCTTCTTCTGATACATTTTTACCTATGATATGTATTTTTCTACCTCCAGCAAAAGGGGTGCTCCAAGCCCCGAGTTAGTCTGCCTGTGAGGTTTGATATCCTGCCCTTTTTAAGTTATCCTAGTGTCTAGCTTATACCTCCTCTGTGGCAATATAAGCTCCTGACTCTTCTTCTGTCACCAGCAGAGACAGAGAACACATTGCTGATGTCTTCTAAAACTGCCTTCTCCAGCTCTGGAGTTGGTCCTCCTCTCTCCCCTCACACTGTGTAGCACTGCAAGCATAAGAACACAGGGAATTTTTTCAGCATCTTATACAGTGGGAAATTGTCCTGATTGGACTGTTAGAAAAGAGAAGAAAGGGAAGCTAATAAATCTTTTCCGTCTCTCAGTCCTATGGTTTTCTATTTTTGCATTGGAATGGAACATAATATTCTAAGTCCTTCAGCATAACAATATGTCAGGCAATCGGTTAACAATACATTTGGCTTTTGGGTGGGAGTTGCTCTTTTGTGGCGGGGGTTGCTCTTTTGTGGCATCTGTGTGAAGGATGATTTTCATCAGTTTTATGGCTTCAATGAAATATTTGTAAAGTGGCTTCTGCAAGTGTGACTGATTGTCTAGTTTTATTCTATTTTCTGTTTTCATTGGGTTATGTAAATCATGGGGTATTATGTATACTCTGCATTTGATCATTTCAAACCCGTAATTGAAGAATTTGTGTTCCGGGGTAAATTCATGGTTTCTGTGAAATTCTTGTTTGCTATAAATAAAAGCTTGTTTACCCATATGTCAATGAATAAGAACATAAAAGGTGTTAAGGAATAAACAAGTTCTTTTTTATTATTATTCTTTCTTTCATTAATGCACAAGTATATATTTAATTACTATATGCACTCAGTTTAAGCAAAGAGAAAATTTTTGCTCATTTTTTCATTTCATGTATTTCAAGAAATGTATTACACAGATATTTAGAATATATCAAACAATATGGAACATATTACAGCATATAGCAGCTGTCATGATATTTCAAATATATTACATAGAATGACATAAAATATTTTCAACATATTCTTATAATTTTAAAGTATATCGTGTGGTGTCCCATATTTTAAGCAGGAGAACAATGGGCCAATTCTTTTTTTTTCTTTCTTCTTTTAAAAATTGCATTTTATATATTGTCAGATATATTTTTACCATGTGTGCAATAAATTATATGAAACACGTAACACATATGGAAAAGGTATGACTTTTTTTTGGAGGGCGGGGGGAGGTTGTGGATTGCTTAGCAAAGAACTTAAATCCTTTGTGCATTGTTTAAGCAACCGTCGGTATCTCTGGGTCTGGTCTGCAGGCAGTGAGGTTTGTAAAATGAGTATTTGTGATTTCCAGCAACTGAGGTATTTTCTGGTGAACTTAAGTTGGTAGCGTAAAGTCAGTCACAAAAATCTGTAGCCTGGATCAAACACCAGGGACAGCTTCTTGCAGGGCAATTAATTCTTTGTAGATCATGAGAAAGTTGTGAACATGTGGCCCTCTTTTGCACCAGATCCTGGAAAGAAGATGTATGACTGGAAGCAGCTAGTCTGAGCTAGGTGATTGCAACCAGCAATGGTGGGGTTATCTGCACCACAAGCACAACCCACACAAAACCACAGTTTCTGAAGTGGTTTGTGTTTTGTCCTTTCCTTCTCCCTAAAGGTGATGAGAAGCTCAGAGTATTTTAGTTATCCTACCTGAGTCTTTGAGAAGCTGATGTCTATGTAGAGACAGTAATCAGAGTTTTAGCCTATCAGGTCTGTGGACTGGGAATTGTAGTGTGCAGAGATCTTACAAAATAGATTTAAGTGAATCAAAAAATACAATTTCTCTGTCCTAATGGATTTCAGGTGCCTATCGGTAATGTTTTCAAGAATATGTTAGAATCTGGACTAGCCTGAAGGCGATTTGGTCAAAAGAGCTGCTCAGGTCTGCTCTGTCCTGTGCAATCCTCTGCTACTGCTGAATGAATCCCCTCTCCTGCATGCTGGTTTTGGTGGGCAGCATTTCCCTCTCTCTATTCTGCAGCTGCTCAAATCTGAACAAAGCCTCCAAACTCAGGCAAGATGAGATCCAAGCCTTAAATCCTAATGTAGATGATACTTTAACTTGTGACTTCGGGAAAGGGAGGCAAGGAGGTCAAGCAAGTTCTCTGTGCCCTACTGGGCTAATACAGCTTTTCTAAATGTCTGCATTTGGTGGGTTGCAAGGTTCCTGCCCAACCACTAGTAATGCAGCGGGCTCAAAACATGCACCATCGAGGAAAGTTTTAGGCCAAGGGAAATAATCCAATGCAGGATTACAGTAGTGAGCCTGGATTTTATAAATATAAATCAGTGTTCTGAAAGAGTTACCCAGACTGTTTAATAACTGCTTAATTCATCCACTAGAACTACATTTTTTATTTCCAGTAAGCCTAGAAGTTCTAAGATCTTATTACTTGAGGCAAGCAGGAACTAGAGCCAGGGGGAACTGTCTTTTAGGCTTTGGATTTAGACAAACAACACTCTTTGTTCTATATGTGCATACCAGTTATAATGAGGGGTCTTTAAGGCCCACCATTTGGCATTTGAGTAATGGACAGCCAACTTCAGCCTCCTTTTATGGACTTGCCTTACAGCGTGGTCTTTTATGGTATGAGCCTTGCTGTCTGGTGCACCATACTTGTATACAGAGAACAGCTCAATACTGGGTTTATCCTTATCCTTTTTTACTCTGTTGGTCATTATTTACTGCATGCCATCCAAATGCACTCTTACTTGTTTCATGTTATTTTTCCCTGTAGCAGCTGTTTCTGAGTGGTGGTCTTCCAGGAATGTCTTACTGAGCCTATGTGCTGCATGAAGACAGCACATGTGCCATTCAGCTATGGATGAGGAGTGTGTGGGAGGGAGGTGAAACATACTACTGACTGATGGGGATGGCATGGGAAAAGCACAGTCACCCTCAGAGCTGTGAAAGACCAGAGTTCAGGGAGGAATGTGGAGATTTTAGGTGATAAAATCTAAGAAATCTTGACAGAGCACTGATAAAGTCTGGGTTTTCTCTTAAAATAATGTGGCAAAATTGAGTGGATGTTCACAGATTAAAAAAATGACACAGTTGTTGGGTAAGGCAACAGTCATCTTTGCTTCCACACATCAAATCTCTGCTGGATAGTGTAGAAAGTGAGGCCATTCAAAGGAACAGTTGCCATTTTGTCTTTGACACTGAAGTTTTCAATGATAGGGTGTTGTATATCAGAACCTTTCTGTCAGTTATTGCCAATAGTGCCTCTAATAATTTTAAGGGAAACTCTTAGAATAGCTTAGTCTAAGTCATGTAACTTAGAAGAAATGACACATCGCAAATCAATGCTGTGAGTCCAAGCATTAGTCCACCAACTCCTTGTCTTGCAAGTAAGAAAGATGTTTTGACCAACACATGCACATATAATTTCATAAATAAGCATTTATATAGATGTACATACACACATATGTAGGTAGCAAGCATAGTGTAGGGGAGAACTTTGTAGAGTAGGGTAGATGGTTGGACTCAATGATCCCAAGGGTCTTTTCCAACCCAGATGATTCTATGATTATAACAGCAATGACGAAAACTTGGCGAAGTTACAAGCAGACTTCCATGGTGAGAAGTGGTGAACAACCTTTCTGATGTCTGCAGGTGTCATCAGGATCAGTCACACAGTCAGGCAGACACTCTGTCACGACTTATTCCTCCCTGAGTCACCTTGACCACATTTCCTCTGCGCTAAACTCACACCCAAAATAATCCTTGTTCCCTCCCACCTGCGTGACTCCTGCACTAGTACTGCAGGGGCTGCAGTGGGGGAAGAGCCGAGGCACGTCAGGCATTGTGTTAGCTCTCCCACATTAGAGATGTGCATGGAGGAGGCAGAGTCTGCTGAAGGAAACAGGTATGCATGTGTCTCCATGTGTGGGGAAACATTTGCTTATCAAATGGTAAGATGAGGAGAAAGCCCCCTCTTTTACACTTTAAGAAATAGGGGTGACTGTGTCCCTTAGGAAGCAACATCATAGGATAAGCAGCTCTGACATAGATTGTATCAGACAGATAAAAGTATTGTAGAAGAAAGAGAGGAGAGAAGGGCTCCATCTTGTCTCAATTTCCTGACAGGATTAAGAGAAAGGGATTTAAAAAAAAAAAAAAAAGAAAGAAAAAAAGTACTTGTGAGCTAGAAATAATTTTTTTTCTTTGTTTTGTTTTCTGGTTTTTTAGACTGCACCATGCATTTGGATCAGATAAAATAATAGCTTTTTTTCTTTTTTCCCATGTCTTTAGAAGTATCAGTCTTTCATGATATCATCCCTTTGCTGTCCCTGAGTTGTAATTTTGTGTGGACTGCTGGAAGCAGAAAAGCCTGTATATCTTCTCTTCATCATATGAACTTTCCATTCTGCTTTGTAACTCACCTAGTGCCAAGAGAGCACAGGAAGCACAGAGAAAAGGATTCCCTAGTGACAAGTGTATTAAAGAAGCACAACTCAGTGAAGGGCTGACTGTGTGGCCTTTGCTTCTTTATCTGGCTGCTCAAGAGCAACGTGAACTAGGTCATGATCCTTATGTACTGCTTCTCCTCTTCATGGATTAGAGAAACACTAGCCCTGCGTTTTTAAGTGTTATCACTGATTAAGCAAATGAGTGTTATCTTGTGTGTTCAAGCTCTTGGAGTAATGAGACATTGTACTCTCAATTCATGGGTGTAAGACTTCTGATTTTTGTGGCCAGAACCAAGTCGCTGTTATCCTCTCATGTTATTATATACATGTTAGCTAATATATACCATTGAGTTCTCTGAGTTAATTTTCATTTGTACCAGACATGAGTTCTGAGGGCTGTCAGAATCTTTAAAAACAAGAGTGAGGGGGAAAAAAGTGAGAAAATTGGGGTATTCAGTCTAGAGAAGGGAAGTCTGAGGAGAGGCTGCATAACTGTCTTTAAGCCATGATTTCTTGTTTTGCCTCAGCAAATACATAGCACAGATGACTTCCTTATTTGTTGCGGTTGCCTTTTATGTATTAATATTGCAACATGATAGATGCAAGGTTTTTAAGAGCAGATTATACAGCATCTGTCAGAAGTGATCCCACAGCGGGCAGGGAACAGATGAGGACATATCTGAAGGATCATGCCACCTCTTCGATAGGATTCTGAAAGTCTCTTGATGTGCTAATCTTAATTATTTCCTTCTGAGTGATGTTTTCCAATAATGTAACTGATCAAGCAGCTCTACCATTAACCCTCTGCAAAGTATGTATATGCTGCCTGAATTGTTAATGTCAGATAGAAATGCTGCACTTCAGCAGTGGTCACACCAATACTGTACTGGACCAGTACAGTTGCCTATTACCTCTTCTGTTTATTTTCTTTCTTTTTTTTTTTTTTTTTTTTTTTCCATAAAATTGTATCTTTTTTATACTTCCAGAAATCACATTTTCCCTTCTTGACACGGTGTCCACATGATTATCAAAACTGCAGCTATTGTGTACGGAGTCCTTTATCCTATACATAAGCTCCATTGCATTTTCTGTGCCTAGATGAATGTCTTTACAGCTGGATGCATCTAATTTGTGTTGCATAGTTTTTTCTTTCATTGAGCTTGCTGACTGACCCAAGGCTGTCTGTCCCAATGGCCAACTTTCACTTTTACCATCTTCTGTTTCCCCTGTTCATTTCTCGTCTTACTGAGACTTTGTGTGCTTACTGGGACTTTTTCATTTTCTAAATGAAAATTTTGCAGATATTGTATTACAGTTCCTCCCAGGTTGCTGAGATCCTTGAAGAGCAGCAGGACAGGAACACATGCCAGCTGGGCCTTTCCACAAGTGCTTCTGCTTCATAAAAGTTCTCTCTTTTACAGTTTCATTTGAGTCCCACAAGTCAGCCATCTCTGAGCTGTTGAATGAAGGCCAAATGCATTTTTTGTCTTTCTAGTTTCTTAATTAAAACATCCTGCAGGGCAAAGTCAGATGCCTTACAGAAGTCTGTTACATCAACATGATTATCTTTAGCACCAAATTGGTAATTTTATCAAATGAAGATATCAAGTCAGTTTGACAGGATCTGTTTCCCATAAAACTCTGTTCATTGGCCTAATTTATATTTCCTAACGTAATTGTTTATTAGCTGAGCCCATGTCATGTCATGATTTCTCTCAGGATGTGTCAAGCTGTCAGACTTACAGCTATAATGGGAAATCACAGAATCATGAAATTTTGTTTGGAACGGACCTCTGGACGTCATCTTCTCCAATACCCTCAAATCAAAGGAGGGCCAAATTCAAAGTCTGCTCAGGGCCTTGTACAGACTAATTTTGAATCTCTATGAGGACAGAGATTCCACAGCCTCTCTGGGAACTGGTTCTAACGCTTTAATACAGATGTACAGATTTTGTTCTTGATTTGCAATCTGAATTTCCCAAGAGGCAAACTGGGCCCATTGCTTCTCACCATTTTACTGTGCATCTCTGCAAGTTTGCTAGATCCATCTTCCCTGTAAGACTCCAATAGACAGCTGAAGACAGAGATATGTTTCCACCCTTTTCCTTCCCCTATCCAGGATGAACAAATCCATTTTGCTTTGCTTCCCACTGTACATTATGTGCTTCAGCCCCTGAAGCACCAAGCTCACTGAAAACCACAGTGGTAAAAATTGTTGACTGTGTCACATACCTCAGTACTTTAAGAACTGGGAATGCACGCCGGGCTACATCTCTGACACTGTAAAAGAACCCCTTTGAGGGAGGTTTGTTACACCTTCCTTTGAATGGGATAAATCACTCTACCTGTACCACTCATTACCACAGAGAGAGTCTCAAAGGTTGGTTTAAACAAGAATCCTAACTTTTGCTATCTGAAAAGAGGTGACAATAATCCCACAAAAAGTGTGCATCACCTGGCTAGCTCCTTCAAATATTATGGGTTGTCCAATTCTAGTATCTACCTTTTACCCTTGCTATCTAGTATTCTCATTCTTGCAAGCACGTAGCATATAAACTTCATACAATACAACTTTTTCTCAAGTATGGGATAGAGCTGTTTCCTGAACGCTTTTTCCTACCCTGAACTGTCACATCCTATCTGGTATCAGATCCTTTGTTAGCTTTTCTTTTGTGTTGCTTATTTTAAAACAATCTGTGTTGTCAATAGTGCTCATTGCTGCATGTTTATCCTTGCAGCTTTCTACTCCCTTTCCTCATAGCTTCTGATTTATGTCGGTTACTGTTAGCTGCTCCATTCTTTTATTTGCCGTATAATACAGGCATAATACAGGCATGCCAGTGCATACACATGTGTATATATATGTCTGTAAGTCACTGCATGAGACCTTTGAAGTGCCTGCTAAGCCATCATGGTTTTATAGCCAGCATTCCCTCTTTCTAGAGTTACATCTTTTCAGTTTGGGGGAATCTAATAAGATTTCTTTTAGACACTCCTGATTATCATTCATATTTTTGCCACTGCTCTAATTCTCCATCTCTACTGGCTTCACTAATAATTGGTGTTGGCTTGGTGGAACTGCCCATTTGAAGCATCATACATATAAACCAACTTTCTATATACTCACACATACACTGCCTCTACATGTATGAACAGATTAACACACATGCACAAGTGTGTGCACATACCCATGTGGACTGTGGACATTTACAGGTCAGTGTTACCCAGTCACACTCAGCACCTTATCGGGAATTCTCCTCACTCTACCCAGGATCTCTTTCCTGCTTAGCACCGTGTAAAAGATAGATAACCAAGAAAACTTCCTGGAGTCACAAGTTAAGAATCTATGGAGTTTATAATGGTTCCACCCTACTTTAAAACCTATGAACTTTGTAATTCCCATGGTAACCAAAATATCTGACCAAGTCATCCTCAAATGTTCTGTCCCACTTAAATACAGCTTTGATTGTGCATCGAATATAGTGAAATCGGATATCTATCTGATTATCCTCTATGGTAAGCTATAGATAGATCAGCCCTATAGTAGGAAAATTGGGAACTGTAAATTATATTTTCATACAATATATGTTTTTTCATGTGGAACATTTGTTTTTGGTTTTGTTGCTTAAAGGCTGTGTCAGGGGGGTATTTTAGAAGGGTATTTCCTTCCCAAGTTTTTAAGCAATACAGCTACTCGGATAGACTCCTTTGTTCTTGCTAGCGAAAAAATGTAATTGACAGAATGAGAGGCACTTAGTTTCCTTCCATGTTTTTCTTACACTCTCATAATGCTTTTCTTTTAGCTGCCAAAGTGATCAGCTTTGGGAAATTCAATACTCTTTGTTAATATTGATCTTTTGGGCACAAAACAGAACTGTGTCATCTTTCCCTGTTCCACACCTCAAATGTCATGTCACACTGTGCTCTGAGGAATATCATAGAATCATAGAATCATCCAGGCCAGAAGGGACCTCCAAAGGTCATCTAGTCCCACCTCCCCACAGTCGCAGGGAAAATATGACCATCTTCCTTGTAAGACCAGCATTAATTATACCACAGTGTGAAAGAGGTCCAAAGGAGGTGGGATGTATGAAACAGCTGTTTTCAATCTAGCTGTTTTGGGATGTTTGTCCTCCAGCTAAGAAGCTGAGGCATTATGTTTTGTTCTTGCTTGTTGATCTAATACCCTACTGGCCTGTACCACTATGGGATGGAGTCCCCTGGTTTTCACAGGCATCTGTAGAAACCCTTTTGGACTTTCTGCTTAGGACTTTTTTTGATGATGTCCTAGAGTATTGCATGCAAATCTTTGTAACTTACAGGGGTTTAAAATACTGTTTATGGATGGAAAGACTGTGGAGCAGAGGACAAGGAAAGGGCGATAGAATCACAGGCAGATTAATGTAAATATTTTCCTTCTGGTAGCTGGTAATAGACAACCAGACCGCCTGCCCTTCCCAATTGTGATGTTTCTCTGAAAGAGATACTGAGAGGTTGGAGAGCCTTGACAGAAAAAAAACAACTTTGTTCAGATAAGCTGTTGATAGAGCTTGGTCCACGTCATGGTATTTTGGACATTGGTCAAACCCATCTCAGAATGTTGGTTTTTCTTTCAAGTTGTTTCTTCTGAGTAGTACTACAAAATGGTTGCCAGGTAAGACTCTATCCTGTTGCTGCCCTCTGTTTTTCTTCTTTTGGAGGGTATGACGGCAGTCACCAGTGTTGGTCTTAGTCAGTGACATGAATTTAGTCATGTCAGTTTCATGAGTTCAAACATCTGTCCTGAAAAGTGTTCAGTTAGAGCTCGATAAAAAAAAAACTCTTGCTTTTTTAAAAACTTTCTGATGCTTTCTAAGAATTTACACTGGGTCTGTTCCATTTCAGAGATGTTCTTTTTCTGTATCTCACATAGGTCTTTGTGGTTTTTATCCTGGGAACTGGGCTGAGAGACAAGAAGGATGAGGAAAAGGAGTTTGATACTCTTGCTGTTGTGAACTTGACGATTAAAACCTTGAGAACAGATTACGCTGAAAATGCAGTTTGGGAAATTTAACCTGATAAAATAGCACAAACTTCACTCCCCCCTGTGGGAATCACAGTCAGCAGCTATTTCTGATACACAATGAGCTGAGGTTTCCCCTCTGAGCTCCCATGTTTTCAGCTGCCTTGGTTGTTCTGTAATGTTCACAATTCTTGCATGTCTCAGGCCTTAATCCTCTCCCTTGCTAAAGAGCAGTCCTTATTGAAATTGGGGAAGCTGCATGAAAATGAACATGGAAATAAAAATGTTTAAGAACTCGGGGTGGGGGTGTGGGGTGTGGAAGAAGAAACCTGAGTGTCCTTAGCTTCTCTATACCCACTTGGATTTTGATGGCTGACGGATGAGATTTAGCAAGCAATTTTTGTTTGTTTATTTGTTTTCACTACAGGCAGATGAAACACTTGGAGGGAATCACCAGCAAGACTTTGGGAGCCCACATTTAGATGTTATTTCCTCTTGGCCTCAGTGCCTGCCTGTGTCTCCACAAGTGGAGATGCAGACTGGGAGACTGGGTAGCAGATTTCCTTGGGAAAGGCTCCAATCAGAGGAGAACAAAACCACATTGTTCCTGTCTTGACAATTACTTCTGAGCCCAACCAGTCTGATAGTGACTTCCAGACCTGACCTGGGCTACAGTTTTACTCTGCTTCTGAAAGCCATGCCCTGAATATCGTTTGTGATGACACAGTGGCCGACCTCTATTTACTAGCCTGCAAGAATTTACCTTTGAGGGGAGATTTTCTATGATCCTGCTAATATTCCCAGGGGAAATCTCATAGCACACCAACCACTTTTCCATCATCTCCCACCAGGGGATGACAGGACTTGTTTTTTGTGCAACATCTGGCTAAACATCTACTTCTGATGACGTTAATCAGAAAAGATGATGAAGCTTCTTTTTATGAAGGCCTTGTATAAAGGAAACAGCTTGATACTGTCTGCTACAGGATCAAGTAGTTCTTGTGGTTTATATGAAAGCAAGAGACATGCAAGAGATTGCCAGGATGGTAGGACTCCTAGGACCCAGACAGCAGAAGGAATGACTGAAACCATGAGCCCACTTCTATCTGGCCAGTTATTTAAAGTTGCCAGGGCAGTTGGAGCTGACCATACCACTCCCATGCTGTGGTTCAGCAGGGCAATGACATTGTCACTTCACAGGAAAGGACCCGTGGAGGCAAAACTTTCCTGGAAACTGAACTGAGGTTCTGGAGCACCTTGTTAGACAACTGAGACTGGAAACCTTGCTGTGCCAAGAAAGGAAAGTACAGTTCATGACTTGCCTTTTCCCTAATCAGTCTCTCATATTCACAATGACACAGGCAACCAGACCAGACAGTTATGCTGCACCAGGAAAGGGCAAATAGAGTGGCTGTTAACACTTCTCCACTTTGGGAATCCTTGGGAGGGATGAGAATATCACACTGAGGGGGAATATAGTCATTAGAGAGCAAGGGAGAGAAGAGATAGGACTGCAGGACACACACAAACAGACCACACGGTTCGGTCTGATTGCATTACCTAGCAATGATCACACTTACCTCCAACTGCACCAGCCAGAGTTTATGTGTATACCACAATACAGAGGTTTCTTTCAAAAGAAACTTTTCTGAACTCCCAGTCTGACTGTGGCTGAGTGTAGAGCTTAGGATCTGGGTCAGGTCCTCTTTTATCCCTGTGGATTTTACCTAATCCTCATTGAGTACTGCCAGAGCTTCTCTAACCTCATTTCTTTCCATTGGATCCCTCTGATAACATCATCTACCAGTCGTGGTTGTTTAGATGTCATAAGGAGGTGGGTTTTTTTTCCCCTAAAATAATGTATATATGAAAGGAAAGATGCCAATTACAAACCATCCCTACCCCCAAAAAAGGAGAGGTGTGTTGGAGGGAAGACTGAGGAACATTAGCAGGAGAAACTCCTGCCTTTGATGGGTGCATTTTCCAAGGAAAATAGACGAAAATATAAGAGACACCAAGAATAACATCCGATTTTCTGCTGCCAGCCCATTTTATGACTGTAAGAGCCAGTCAGTTCTATTCAGCATAGTTTCTGGGAAAGAAAAAAAAAAGGCTGGGGGGGAGGATCCACACATTTCTAATCATATTCAAGTAGGCACTGTACAAAACCTGCTGGAAGCCAGCAGTGGTGATGACTGGCTCATTACCATTATATAAATAGTATTTAAAGTGCAGCTGGGCCCTCACATGAGCAGAGACCTAATTGATGCCGAAATATGTTCATTTCAAGTCCTGTGACTTCACGTGGAAAATATTACACTGGCTAATTAATGGCAATGAGAAGAGATGATGCATTGCCTTATAAAACAAGCAACTGAAATGTTGAACCTCCATCCAAAAGGAAAAAAGGGGAGGCGGGGGGGAAAGCTCTGGAAGTTTAAAACATAAAAAGCCCCAGCAAAATAAAATGCATGCTCACATACTCACAATGACACACACATAATCAAGAAACAGAGACATTCAGGAGGAAATTACTTGCTATTTATCTGACAGCTCTCAAGCCAAATCTGAGTTTATTGAATGTCCTTGACAGAAAGACAGCACAAAGCCCTGTGTTTATATAGAAGGGTTCAGGAAAATATCAATGCCTTGATTCTGTCAATTCTGAACACTATCTACCTAATATCCTTTTCAGGCACTTAGCAAAATTGCGTCTACCATTCTTATTTAATACGTACAAATATGTGTTGGCTCAAACTGGGAATACTGGCTTGAGTAAATGGGAGAAATGAATTGGGCAGTGCAGTGCAGTACAGCAGGCAGATAATTATCATGGTCTCCTCTAGCCATAAATCTTACAAACTGAAACTGAATTGTGAAATGAAACTTAAGCGTGAATTGAAACTTAAATGAAAATTTGATGTATGGTTAGCCATACTAGAAGGTGTAGTGAGCTATGGAAAAGGTGTGGCCAAATTAATTAGAAATGTGTACAAGCCACTTTTACTGAAGGCCAATAGGACTAGATCCATTAATGGTTATTTAAGTGACTGTTTAAGAATACCAGGTTGCCCCTACCAAGATATGATCCTTCTTTACTCTGGAATACATGGAGGAGGAAATTCTTCCTGCAATTTGTTCAAAGACACAGATTCATGTCTATTTTCTATGCAAATGCAAAGTCACAGAAGTTAGAAAACCAGTACCGGGTGTCTGGCTGTTTCCTTGCCTTCAGAGGACTGTTTGGCATACATACTATCCATACTTTGTCTCAGGATGGGATCTAACAGCCCTAAATGCTGGGTTTTCCAATGGCCTCCTAGAAGACTTCGTGACAGTGCCACTGACCTCACCGTCAGGAAAAAAATGGCTCCAAATTTCTCCTTTGCTTATGTTTTTGTACATTATTCATAGCAAATTTCTTCCTATTTTCTGCAGTATGGATGTTTTGTCTCCCCTCCCTGCTTACTCAGTGCCTATTTTTCTGCTTTTTTCCCCATGTTTTTTCTTGCATCTTGAGATCTTTATCCTTTCCACATATATCATATGTTCCAGGTCTTTAATCATTTAAAGATGTTTCCTTTGAATTTCATGATCTTGTCATTGTCTTCCTTTCAAGAATCAAATTCATTTTTCTGGGTTTTAACATTTCTAGATTTTGTGGTTCGGTGACTTGATGCCATTGCACAATTCCCACTGACCTGTCTTGTTGCTATTTTACGCCGTAAACCGACATTTGCCATAAACCCTCAGCTCTTTTTTCTTTATCTGCCTTCTAAATCTTACTTTCCCATTAGCTCTTTGCGATATTTTCTTTTCTTATGGACACCAGTAAATAGAATTAGACTGCATCTTTCCTTTATGCCATTTACTGCCAAATTATACTCCCCAAATTGCCTTTCTTCTACTTTTCTTCCATGGTTGTTTTTGTAACTCCTCCCAAATTATTGCTGTTTGTAAATTTCATCAAGCGCATGATTATTTCCATTTTGAGAGATTAACGAAGATGTTAAATGAGACTCTTGCAAAATCCAAGTAGGCACATCTGTCTCCATGAAACAATGTTTATAGCTAAGCCAGCCGCAATGATCTTTGGAGTAGAATCTCAGGAAATAATTTCTGAAAAGCCAAAAATGTATCATCTGCTCAGACTAATTTCTCAGTGATATTGCAGTACTAGCAAGCACTGTTAATGTGAAGTGTCAAAAGCCACACCAGCCTAAGTCTGTTTTTCCTTCCCCTGCTTCAGTCTCTGCAACACAAGTAGGCATCACTTAGTTTATGGATAGCTCAGGGTACTACTTGCAGCCAGGACATCACATGAGACAATATAGCCCCACCAAGGGATAGATTGCATTAGCAATCCTTTTTGATTAAATCATCCGAGCTCTGCCTATCCGTCATGATGGCTACTTGTGACATTCACTATCCAAAAAACCAATGTATTCCTCCCCCACAAAATAAACCCAGAGCAAACCAAACTCACCCAGACAAAGCTTTCCACTCTATGTGCATCTCCCCTAGGGAAAAGGATAAATCACAAACACCACCAGGCAGATGGCAGCTATGTTACTTTCTGTTCTTCTGGCAGAGGCTCAGGAACAATGGCTTTGAAAATGCTTGAGGTCCAGTACAGAACACAAAATCAGTTTCTCATAATTTCCTTTCCAACAATTCAACATTTCATTTCAACAAATGAGAATGTCATCATAATGGCCATGGTGGCAGAAAGTCAGAATACCTATTTCTGAAGCATGCTCTCCCATAAAGACTTGCTTATTGATATCCATGGGCATGTATATTGTGTGCACACTTACCTTTACTCTTGCAGCAAGTGGGGCTAGTACAGGGCATGTGAGAGGGACAGAGGGAGAGTATAATTTATCCAGAACTCCCTTTGTATGATCTTGACGCCTCCCTTGTATTTGCTGCCATGCAGTCACACTTCCCAAATTCATGTCAGAAGTTGCTTTAATCACACCCCCACATGTTTTTGTTTGTTTATCAAGTGCCAACTGCATGGCCTGGGGCAGGCAAAGCAACTGAGACTTGCAGACTCACACCTGCATCTGGGATGCACTTCTGAGTGTGGTGTGTCTCAGTTAGTGACTGTTCAAGAAGCATTAATGCATAGGAGAGAGACTGGGCCTAGGCCACCTCATATAGGTGTTTACATGAAGCTCCAGACCTCTGTGTGTCCAGTGACCTTGTCTGGCAGCTCTGGGCTCCCCTGCACACTTCTCTGCTGAATGCATACGCCATTTGCAGCTACCTAAGCCTGCTGTAATCACTGTGGTGTAGAGCCTGGGTGGAGTCCAAAGTGCTTTGCCTGAGGTTGCGAGGAAGATCACCGGAGAAAGCTGTGATTTGAAGTATTATCTACCAAATTCTAATTAATTTCCCTACTGGCAAGGACCTCTCTCCCTCCTCTTGTGGTTTAATTTACACACCTGAAATAACGAAGGGAAATAGAGCAGGAGTGAGAGGAGTGAGGCTGCTGGGCTGATGCAGGGGGTTGAATATCCCCTTGGAGTTGAGATCCAGTGTGGAGACTGGCTTGCTTACGCCATTGCAGAGGCCTTTTCCAAATTCAGCTCTACCTGGAAACCCAGCTTATACCTTTCAGACCTCAAGGGTCTGAGATCCCCTTGAAGGATCACTTCTCCTCATTCTGAGCTAAGAAAAAAGATCTCTTCTATTTAGTGCTCTGTAGATGAGGAGCCTGTGTGTGCAGCTGTACATTTGCACGCAAGAAACTGTCACCCTTTGGGAGCTCTGTCTGTGAAGACAGGATGATGCCAGAAGACTTCAGATCTGATCCTCTAACTTGAAGGTCTTTAATAAGGCAGGCAGTTATAGAAAATCTGTGATGACCAAGGGACTGACCTGGTTTTATTGAGGGATAGTCTGGCACGAAGAAAGCCTTCCTTCTGTCTCTTTTTTCTCCTGTCTGTTTAAGCATTGACTTGGGTGCCCTTTAAGTTTTATCTTCTCCTGACAAGAAAACTGTTCTCCAAAGATTTCTGGTTTCACATTGCCTTTCATTGTACTAACAAATGTTAATTCAGTTGAAACAGCAGTCTCATGGTCTACCCTCGTGGTGAAGTGGGCACAAAATACCAATCTTAGCAGAAGTAAAATAGACAGGGAGTAAAGTACAGTTCAGTAAGATTTTTTACACTCCCCTCTGTCATTTTTTCTCCATTTTTTTTTAAATGACTTGGATTAATAGTTTTTAAAATGACTGCTAAGCAGGGATGTCTCAGAGCTGGACTGTATCCTCTAAACAGCTTCAACCTAGTCATCTCAGAGGGGAAGAGAAAAAGTGGCTGAAACCACCAGCAGTCTCCAGCTGCATCTATGGCTTTAGACAAGTTTGATCTGAACCCAAACACTGACAGATCAGGGCCTGTGCTATGCAATTTTGTATTTGATACTCTTCAGCTTTGATTTCTGGGGAGGGGAAAGGAAAGGGTGGGTAGGGGATCAAAGGCACCAGCTATGTCCACACCCTTACATTAAATCCAAACCAACTTGCTTTAGGATGTTAAAGAAGACATAGATGAAAAATCCAGAAGAAATATAGGAGGAAAACTAGAAGAAATAATGTTTGCAGAGAGAGATGGAAAAGAGAGGATTTGAAGCTTATATTCCATTGAAAGTTCAGCTGTGCAAATGTAAACCTTACAGAGAAACATGTACCTTTTTTTTTTCTTCAATTTTGGCATATATACCTCCTGTCATATCGTACCACTGTTGAAAATGGAACAGGAAAGTTGGTTTTACCCAGCCCTTCTTATGGAGTCATAGTGGATGGGAGTCATAGCGGATCATTTGAGTGTCAGGGTGGTATCTTCCCAACTGGCAAAGAGCAGATGTGAAACGGAGGAGAATCACAAGGTGCCACTGGAAGAAGTGAACTTGCATCAACATTTTCTTCAGGGAGACTAGGCCAAGGAGTGGGTTGAGTTCTGGTGCTCTCTTCTGATCGGTGTCTAGATATCCATGCCCTCACTGATAGATAGCCTCCGCTGTAGAAAAGTAGTCTGAGCTCACACAGCCTGCAAATCCCATCTGCCTCTGGGGCACAAGATCTCAAGCCTCTTCTAAAGTGGATTCTGGGGTGGGCTTATTTGTCCAACACTGGTTGCCAAAAGAGCATCTGGGAAATGCGGAGGCAGTTGGGCTGGGCATGGTGAATGTCCTTAAAGATTGATGTAGTAGAAGAGTGTAGCTCCAGACAGGATTCCAGACTGGAGGGATTTCAGGCCATTTGGTTGGCGTCAGAGTGGTTGTCTGACCTGGAGGGCATGGCTGGGAGAGGTGCCATGAGAATAGGCTCAAATAAGCCAGTACCCAAAAGTACAGGACTGGCTGAGGGAGAAAGGTTGGAGTACAGCCTATGAACCCTGAGAAGCTGTATCTAGATCATCAAGTAAGATCTGCTGCATCAGACTGGCTTTCTCAAACAGAATTACCCTTTGCGGCAGCCACTCCCAGGACATAAGGAAATATTCATGGGGACGAAAAGCCTTCATGGGGTCAATGACAGTTTGGAGTAATGTTTGGATTAAATAATATTTTATATATGTGTATAAGTGTAAACTAGGGATCACAGATCACTGTGCTATAGATAAAGGCTGTTGTAAAGGGCTTCTTGCACTAAACTAGGGTTTGTTCTTGCCCAGACATTACTGCAACAGCTGTTACTGGGCAAAATGCTGCCTTTAATGGAAGGGAGCCAGGAGATGGCTTGGCCAAGAGGGAGTCAGCTGGGGGTCTCCATCACTGCATCAGGAGAAGTGCAAAATGAAGCAGGTGGTGTGCCATACCGCAAGGCTCTGAAAGACCAACCTAAGAGCTTTGGAAAGGACCTTTAAGGGTGCTGAAGTTAATTTGTTAGTGATGAGACTTGTTGCTGGTGAAACATCATGAAGAAAGTTAGGGGAGGTTCTTTAAAGGTCTGGCTTCAGGGATTGTACTACTGCCTGTTTTCTGTTTAGCTGGAAATGCTGTCTGCCAATAATGCAGAAACAGAATAAGATTTACCTTGGGAGACAGGAACATTCTTCTAGAGTAAAGCCTTTTCAGCAAGAACCAACCAATCCAAACTCCTTTTTAGAAAGAACAACTTCTGCTGGGAAAGACGGAATGCCAGTTCCCTGTAAACTTTGACTCCATGAGAGGTGAAAATGATTACAGAAAGTGGTGCTGGAGGAGTCTCCTGCAATGGCAGGGAGTGTTCTGGAGATGTGATTCAAATTCTGCCTAAATGTTTCTTTCCCATTACTGCCCTCTCTGGTTTTCCTTAATTAGTCAGCTTACTTGTCCTCCAGGAGGACTTTGGAGATTGTACCCACAGTACTCCCAGCATGAGTCCTCCCTTCTTATCTGCTGAAGCTGCAAAAGCAAACTCCTTCCCTGGTGTCCTGTCAATAGTTACACTTCAAATGAACTTCATCTCGTAAGCCACTTTCCTTTAACAATCCTTTCCCAATGCTAAATTAGATAGGTTATAGGCAGTAATTTCTGGCAGAACCTTCATCAGGAAGTCATCCCTGTAGGGAAATGGAAAGATTGATAGCTTTTTATCTGTCTTAGAATCTGCATTCATGCTGTTACAGGGCCTAGAGGCCTCTGTTTGTCTTCATAGTTCCAAAAGCAACAGTACCTAGTGAAACACACACAGAGTCACTTACAAATGTACTTTTGCACCAGTCTGTAGGGTCTACCAGGGAGTTAATTCTAAATGGCATTGTTCATTCTTTGATCTCACTGATAGTGCCAGCAAAGGAGGCCCCACTTGGGAAGTCACCACAAAAGTCTTATCTGATTGCATTTATTAATAAGCTAGGCTGGATTTGAATGATTCATCTAGGAGGGAATGCATCCCACTGCATAATACAGGCACCAAGACAGGCAACCCTTGCTTTCCTGAGGTGAACTATTCCAAAAGGTGCAGGAGAAATAACACAGAGAAGGGAGGATTGATATATTAGCTGATGTGCAGTGTTCAGGATTAACTGATAAGAGAGTAACAGCTGCTAAACTACCAGCAACTACCACCAAAGACTGACATATGTCATACAGAGCCACGAGACACATTGCTCAGAGGACAGCCTGGAACCCAGACATGACGGCCTGGCATTAAGGTAATGGCACAGAGCCATTGGGTGTAAAGACCATGTGGGTTTAAGAGAATTTGCCCAGATGGCTTCTGCCCTATACCAGTACAATCATAAACAGCATGTGTTTATTTCCTCATCATCTATCACAGAGGCTTCCTTTGGCCAGAGAGAGCAGAAGATTGATTATTCTTGGCTGATCTTTTCTTGCTGGACAGAAGCTTCCTGGTTCACATTCAGATTTAGTAGAATTGGTCTTGTCATTCTCAGATTACTAGTTCAGCTGCTCCATTAGGGGAATGTCCAGGAATGAAGAAGAAGAGAAGAAGTTCCAAAATTTCAGACTGGAAAGTCTGAGATGTGCATTTCTCTTTTTTGCTCTCAGGATAAGTCTGAACCATATTTAATACAATGTCACCTTTACGAGGTCCTTGGCTCCTAAGTCCAGCTCCCAAATCAAAGCTTCCTCTGATATTGTGAACCACCGTGCGTTGCATCTTGCATTTGCTTTGCTGTTTGCATTTGCAACAAAAAGCAGTAGGTTAAAGAAAAAACACATGAGAAAGATGAAGCATGATCAGTCAAGGAAAACTCATGGCACAGCTGTCCCCCTAGTTGTCACCATTAGATATATCTGAGACTTCCAAATCCAAAAGCTCACATCAACAGCAGGGAAGCACCTCCAGTAATAAAGATCACATTCTTGATTGCTGGAATTCTAATAATTTGTTTTTCATTTTGTAGGTATTTAAGCAGATAAGAAGAAAAAAAGATTCCTTGCTGGATCGTTGCCTTGGAACAACTATTCATCTTGTTCTGTTTACCTGAGGCTAACAAGTTCCTTTCTTCACCTCTGTCTAGGTGGTACATCTAGAGACTGAGTTCCTTAAACTAAGACAAGCAAGCAGAAGGACTTAATTCAAAACCTTATGCAGGCAAGGAGAATCTTTGCATTTCCAGATGCTATGAGTTAGATCATAAACAAGTGCTGCTTTACAGTTAAAATAGTACAGGGCAGATCACCTTTGCCTGCAAAAGCAGGGGCTCAAAAGACACTCAAAGCTTTTGCCCCTCCAGAAATTGAAATATTAAATAGACACACGTCCCCAAAGCCTCTTTATAATGTGACTGCAAAAACACACTCGACTGCACTAGTGTGCTATTCATTCTTTAAGTAGTCACAGCCACATTAGTTCAAAGATAGTATTAAAAAACGGTCAGAGCAAGCGATGGAACCTGGTTTTGAATGGTAATTTCACATGTCTTTAAGCACAAATAGCAAAGACACAGCAACCCTAAATTGACTCTAGCTCTATGATTAAAGAACAATTACAATTGCACAGGTTGGAAATAGAAACAGTAGAGTTAAGGATTTAAAATTAGGATAATTTTGCTTTCATTTTATTGTCAGATTCAAATTGACAAAATGGTCTATCCACACATTTTCCACTACTTGTTACATTCCAGAATAGATGATGGATAGAAAATATCTAGCCAGAAGTTGATGTTACAATAAGCTGTAAGCAAAAGGGAGTTGTAGTTGAAAGTATTTCCATACCATGGGCACTGCTGAGTGGCTGCCATGTTAATTATATTATCCCTTCTTTTAAAGCAAGCTTCCACTTGGATACCAAGTGTAACTCCTGCCAAGAGGTCTCTGAAATGCCATCAACAATTGTGCTTTCTGACAAAAAGATAAAGTTAACTAATTGTAAGCACCCTTTGCTGATGAACTCAGAAAAACCCCACTGGTTTCTCTTCCTGGAGAGACAGCAAGTAACGTGGGTCATGTGCATTAATATTTTTGCACTGACATAACTTTGGCACAGGCCTTGGGTTCTTGCCAAGGTGCCACCTGGAACCGACAACATACATTTAACACAACACAGAGCAACAGTCATATAAAATTAAATCACAAGACCCTATCCAGCCTAGTACCTTACCTCTGGCAAAAAGAAGAGGGGATAGCTGTGGAAGAAGTATAGGACACAAGGCAGATATAGCATGATCCTTCTCTTAGCAGCCCTCCCATGGCCTCTGTATGATTTAAAGTCATCCTGAACTAAAAGTTGTTTCTCAAGTTGCTGGGATTAGTGGACACCAAGACATATCACTTATGGACTAATCATATTTTGATCCCTTGTGTAAGTTGAGTTCCAAAATACCCGGTGGGAATGTGTTGTTTGATTTAAGTACATATTGTGTAAAAAGGCACTTCTACAAGTTCAATGACAATCCACTGCCTGTTAATTTCACTGCTGTTCTGCAAACTTTATTATAATAGAAAAGTAATTACTAACTGTCCTGTATTCACTTGCTTCACACCATTCATAATTCTATAGGGTTCTATCATACTCCACTCAGCCACCTCTTTTCTAAGCAGAAGTTCTCTAGCCTGTCTAATTCCTCCTGGCAAAACTGTAGTACCGTGTCTTTTTCAGCTTTATAGTATCTTTTTTTTTTCCAGTGAGGTGGGACCAGAACTCCACTTGCACACCCTGAGTCTATAGTTGAAACTATATTCTCTGTTTTGGTCTCAGTTGTGTTGCTGATGTTCAGTGCGCTTCTGTGATTGCCAGTGGGCACTGAGCTGACCATCATGACTCCAAGATCTCTTTGTGAATAGAAATAGCTAAATTATAGCACATCCAGACAGTGATTCTCTCCCTACCCCCATGCATGTTACTTTGCATTCATCAAAACTGTATTTATGGAACTGAAATCCCTGATTCAGTTTCATTAGTAATTTAACAGCAGAGATCTTAACAGCTCATCTCATAATAGAGAGGCATTTTAACCACAGCCAGGATTGTTGTCACCTGAACAGATTAGCGGCTAATAATTCATTGATGTAGCAATCAACAGCTGCATTTTACATGTATGGCTAAGGTCATTTTTCACCTCTGCTTTAATTTGAATCAGGCTCTTATTTGCCAGGCATGTTGTAGCATAATGTAGGTGGTTTATAACTGAGCCAAAGCCAACTTTGCATCCAGATGGGATCAGCACTGCCCTGGCAACCTGGGCAGTCTAAAAAAGGGAAAGGATTTAAATTGCAAGGAAAATCTATCTTTTATTCTTCTTCCTCGCAGTGGTGCATTCTCTGGACACCCCAAGATTTAGAAAGTTTAGCAGGACTTTGCACTTCTCAGTATATGGATGGAAGACTTCATTCTACCATTTCATGGTGGCTTCAGGTCTTTTCTGCCTCCTTTTCTCTTTAGCCTCTTCCATTTTCTGATGCCTATTTTGAACACAAAACCACATTCATGAAATCATCAGCTCCTCTAAACTTTCTTTTGAAAATCTAGATCACTGTATGGCTGCAAACCATTCCTCTGCACAACCAGGTATTAAATTAAGTACAAATTGTTCTGGTTACCCTTCATAGTGTTGCCTCTTCATACTAACATGCTTTCTGCAGACATTGGGACTCTGGATCAGGGACTTCCCCATTTGTTGTTGGTTTGTACAGAGCCTAGCCCGACAAGTGGATTTTAAACATTACTCGTTTTTTTTTCAAGATAATGTTACAGCTGCCACAGAGAGAGCTTGGCTAGTGTATTTTTGGAGAAGTGATAAAAGAAAAAAGGGGCAGTTACATTGCTTTTCTGTTATAGTAATGCCACTGCCATTATGTTTCTCATCAACTTCTCAGCCTTTCCCCACAAACTTTTAAACTGCTTATAACAACAAAGAATCCTTTTTTTCCCACTAATCTTCTCCCCTCTTCAGTAATTTTCCTATAATCAACCAGGGTGAGAAATGGCAAACATGACACTGTGTCTTCCTGACTCAGATGTGTTTTCAGTCTTCAAAGATTGTCGATTTATTCCTATCTTTGCCACCAGCCTGGTGATATTGCGCCAAGATGTTTCCTCCTTTGGAAAATAAATACAGTTATTTTGGAATCTCCTTTGCAAGTCAGTTGTGAGATCAGCTGACACAACACACTGTATAAGAGCTGGACAATATTATGATTATTGTTGTTATTCCTCCCAAAGTTTTAGAGCTGATTTGCAATCCCTCCTCCTTCCCCTTTTTCTTTTCACGGTGGGGGCAGAAACTGGCAGCTGATGGAATCTAGAGGATTTTTTTTTTAATATTGATCCTTTCCAAAGCCTCAGCAATTGTTTCGTTCCCTTTCTAAAATACAAACACAGCTCTACGGACAAGTCAAAGGCTGAAATGCTATTTTTGAATGGGTTTCTATACTTATTTTTATTTTATTACTTTTTTTCTGTCTTTGTACCCCTGCCTTAACAAAGACAGAAGTGAATGGAATTCCATTTTGGAAAGAAACAGATGCAAACATGCATGCATCCAACAAGGCATTCTCTGAAATATCTTCAATTGGAAGAGCAGATTTAGAAAGATATATGATGCTTGTAGTCTGTTGAATTGCTACCAACAGGCACAGCAGGATAACTGTCCGTCTAGTTATATAAATAAGCAAGTAAGTGCACATCACACACAAGTGAATATGTATGTATAAAATTGTGTATATATGTTCCTTGGAGCAGAATTCCAGAAGCTGGAACTAGGATAAGCAGTCCCTGCACATCCCTTCTAAAATTTTGTTTCCTGATTAATATGCTTAATGCTATTTACAGAGCTTTTATAGAACAGTTCTGTGGTTCTCAACACCTGCCTTCCCTGCATTTTCATAGGATCTCATTGCAGACTTAAATACGGATATTGTAGGACTTCTGTTAAGCCTGGTGAAGGACTCATGAGATGGGTGAGATCCCTGGAGGGTTTTCATGTTCTCAGGTTTCCAAATGTTAGCAAGAACTTCTCAACAGCCCTGCCTAACTCCATAGTTGTTGTCATATTTGGAAGCAGCTCACTCTTTACCTGGGGGATGTATGTGGAAGTTTTGCCCAGAGAGGTAGAACATCTTCACACATGCAAAAAATGGCAGTCCAGGGTTTTGAGCATTTTGTTGTCAGGCTCAGCAAATCTGGCCTCTGGTGGATCTTAGCCCCAAATCCTGCAGATCTGGCCGACTTCATCTGCAGAGCAAAACAATGGGAACTTTCTCCATCTGTCAGGCTGAAAGCTAGGGGAATCATCTTCCTTGGCCTGACAGCCTGGGGGCCAGCTGAGATGATGAATATTTGTACTCTCGGAACCAGGCTGTGATTCCCATTCATTTGTGTTTCAGTTGTGAGAAATTTCACTCACTCCGGTCCAGGGAGGAGCTGAACTGGTGGCCCAGCAGTGAACCATGTTTTTCAGAGGATCCAAGCAGGAGAGCTGTCTCTGCATGAAGGATTGTAAATGCGACATTGTTGAGAGGCCCCTCTGGAGACCCTTCTGACTTCTCATAGCGAAAGGGAAGAGGTTGAGATGATGGATCCCATAAACTCTTCAGTGTCTGATGCTTTATATGCAGCCCTGTTGGATGGTGTTTATCCTGAGCAGAGATGGGACATTTCTGTGGGCCTCTCTTGCTTGACAGACGTCAGCACATCAGTAGTTTACTGGAATATAATAAGGCACTGTGATGTTGCAGTCAGACTCCATGCCCACTTCTGTAAATACAACTCGCTGAGGTCCAGTTTCCCAGAACATTACTCATCTCATCCTTTGCTGGCAGGAAAGACCCCTCTGCCAGGATTTGGTGTTTTGAGGGTTGGAGATTTGGTCCTGACAAGGTCAGGGACTCCTGAGGAGACAGGTTGCACAAAATGCAGCAAAGAGCCAGATCAGGCAGTGACATAAAACAGCAGAGCCCTTTTCATTCTCTTTGGATATCTTGTGGAGGTCCTTGCCAAAACGACACCTCAGGACACCAGATTCAAGGCTGAGCAGGAAATAGACCTTTCCTTGGGGATGATAGTAATGGGCAGAGTTAGATCAGCAAGGAATAAAATGACAAATACTAGAAGATCAAAAGCCCCTTCTCCTTCACAGTTCAAGTCCATCCTCTGGGAAGAGACATAGGTAGGACTCACCTGTGTAAGGCTCTTCCACCCCTGCCCCTGACAGCCGGCTGAGATATTCTTCACAGGGCGGTCAGCCAGCCATTGTCTCCATGGACTTCCCCAGCCCTGTGATTCCTTGCCAATATGAAAATGAGCCCATCGTCCCCTGGCTGGTCTGGAGTGAAGAGAATTACCTTGAATGGCTCTCATCACCTGCTGTTCAGCTTCTATACATGCCTGTACAAGCTGTGAGGAGCTGGAGAGTCAGTCCTTTACTCTGCCTCAATTTCCTTGTCTATAAAACAGCAATCAAGACCTTTCAGTTCTCCCACCGGTTGTGGGCTAGAGACCTAGTGTAATAAAACAATACTGTCATGGCAATTTTCTGTGATGTGACAGCCTCTATTATTATAAAAGTTCTCATGTTCATCTGGGGTCTATTTTCTAAGCTCTAAAGAGCTGTTGTGATGTGGCATATGTTTTCTTACCTTACCTAGATGGTCATATAAAGACACATCTCATAAAAAGCATATTCTGGAACTGAAGGAAAGAACAGATATTGCATCTAAATCTGGTCTTCATCTCTATTTGGGAAACATGTTACCTGTTCCAGAAAACAGAACTATAGCCTTTAGTCCTATCACTGGCCTCTTTTTTTCCTGCCTGAATTTAACTTTACATTATACTGGCTAGCAATATCCACCAGGCGACGCTAAAGTAATCTGAGATCCTGGGGCACATCAAAGCCCTGATCACACCCTCCCGTGTCCTAATCCTGCTCCATACTGTAACTGCAGACGGGAAGGTCAGCAAGGGGCAACCCTCTACCATGGAGAAGCAGCTTCCCACCTCCAGAGATGCTGTTTCAATTTGTTGGTCCAGTGCATCACAGCCCCCTCACCCCTTCCAGCCTGAGCATAGTGTCTAGGTGACAACGATTTTACTGTGACTCCTTTGCCTGTGTGGGCTTTATGGCCAGAGGGCTGTGAAAAGGAGGAGTATGTGTGTCTGGCATGCTGAGTGAGGGAGGGAGCTCCGGGCACAGGTGTGATGACAGTAGATGGTGAAATCATTAGCACGGGATTATAGCGAGAGATGGGGCCTTAGCCATAAGAGTAGAATCTGTATCCAGAACTCGGGGGTGGTGGGGTTGGGCTTGGTCCCATGTCAAATTCAAACTTCAGTGTAGAATTCAGCAAAAAGACACACCAGGCCAAAGGGAGAAAAAGCAACTTATTCACACACAGAGATTAGCAACAATAGTGGAGGGGATGCAGAGAAATACCTGCCAAATGCATTTTTTAAATATCTCTCCTTTTTATTTTTTTTCTTTGTGTTCTTTTCTTTTTTTTTTTTTTTTTTCCCCCAATGAGAAAGCCCCTCTCCACTTTTATATTGGAGCTGGCCCTTGATTTCCTTTCCACTGAGACATTCCATCCATCCCCAGCACAATGAGCAACAGGGCTCTGCTGTGTGATAAACATGGTGACCCAGATCCCCAGATACTTCTCTTGGAGAGCAAACATCCAGCCTGCTTTGGAAAGGACAAACTACCCATCAAGGCAAAGGAAGCTGCAGGATGATTCAGGGCCACAGCACACAAATTCAGCCTCTGCTGGAAAAAAAAAAAAAAAAAAGTGAAAATAAAGGTCACCTTTAGATTTCAATCAAGATTAGAATTTCCCAGGTTCAGTCTTGTTTTAATAAGGGGGCTGAACCAGATCACTAAACTTAAACTTCCAGGCCCACTGGGGATATTTCAGCTTTGGAGTAAAATCTTGTTTCGAGCTCTGTGAGTTTGAATTCTTTCCTAGTGATAACTACATACCCTGCTTGAATAAACCAGTGGTAAAGGTGGTGGTTGGTTAAAGTTGTGGCTAGTTCTGTGCCTTATGACAGTGTCCCTTGCAGTGTTTAGGGAAGAGGATTACAAAAATTGAGTAGTCAGCAAGAAAGGCTTGAACACTAAGTGCAGCTCTGGTAAAACATGAAAAAAAAGAACTGCTCTGCCTTGCCTCATTTGTCGAAGATTTGTTTTATATTTTTTTAAATGCTTCTAATGTAGGATGCTCCTTGTTTTACACCTTTAGAAGGACTGTTTCAGGAAAAGAAAGTTGGTGGTAGATATGGTGCACTGAAGACCACCTGTGAGACATGAGCACTTGTAATACTTTGATGCACTTCATCATCCTTCTGAACAGAAGTCCACCCTTTTGAGGACAAAAGTCGAAGCCAAAGAACTCTCTTTCTGGGTCATTAAAAGGCAGCTGGACTGCAACAAGGATGCTATTGACACAAGCATTTCCACCTTAGTCTTTACTTACTAGGTATGAACTGATTGGGCAGTTTGTGCCTTGCAGGATTGGAATTGCTGTTGTTGATGTTTTGATCTATTGCTCATGGAATTTGTTTCACTGTGAACGTAAGAACAGCTATTGCTGCTGAGGCCAAACAACTTTCTCCATCCACAGAAACTCTCCCCAGACACTAGACAACAGTGGGTGTCTGGAGAAGAGCATGGGCAGGAGGCAATCCTGTAGCAGTCTTTCCTTTGTTATCACAGCTTCCAGTCACATGGATTACACTGTATGCAATGGCTTTCCATGGATTTCTCCCTCGTGAACTGATCCAGTCACTTGTTGAATTTGGTGGCCTGAGACAAGTTCCACAACTGAGTTACGTGTTATGAGAGAGCCACCTTTTTTTCTGTTTTGAACCTGCCTCCTACTAGTTTAATTTGATCTTTGCCTAGCCTCTCCTTCCCAGCATGAGCTGCACAGGGGGAAAAACAATCTTGCCTGGGGTTGGGGTTAACTGGGGAGATGACCTCCCTTCATAAACCCCAATGGAAAATTTTCCCCATGGTGCTTCTAAGCTGTCATGAGATGAGTTCACAGAGTGGTATGGGTTTGGATCAGAGAGAAATCCACACAGGGTTTGAGCATAGAATTAATGCATGGGCTGGGCTGGGCTGGCACAACAAGATGGCTACTTATACCGTCTTCTAGTAAATCTATTTTGAACTTGACCTCCAGGGCATTAGATTCTACTCTCACCAGGAAGAACCATTTGCTGGTTTTATTCTTCCAGTAAATAAATCAATCCAGCTCAGATTTTGACCTTTTACATAGTTAAACTCTAAACAACTACCCAGAGAACTTTGAAAAGATGGAAGATGTGGGAAGACATCTTTGCAAAATACGAAGACATTCATTTTCCAACTGAGCAACTAAGCTTTCAGGTTTTGTGGACTACATGACAGCACTAATTGGCAAGCACTGATTGGCATATTTAGAAACTAATCCTGCAATGCAGAAGTAAAATAGCCATTCAGTAATAATCTTTCTTGGAACAAAGACAGGAAATTCAATATCTTTGCAGAGTCCAAAGTTAGACTGGGGCCATGGGTTTAGTGAATGGCTTCTCTGGGGATTGCATTTGTAAACCATAAACAGATTAAGAAAACCCACTCCTGCAAAATAGGCTCATCACAGAATTTTTCCCTTACTTAGACTCTATCTGCATTTGTGCTGTAAAATCTCCAAGAGTCATGGTAGGAAAGAATCTTCTTGCGATGTGATGTATTGCTGGATCAAAGAAGTGAGAAAGGAAAGAGCAAAATGCAGAGAGATATCCTGCAGAACAAATAAATGGCAATGCTTGGTTTGGGTTTGTTGGGGCTTTTTCCCCCAAGAGCTTTCCTAAGTGTTTCTATAGCTCTGGGAGTCATGGATTGTTTGCATATTCTTCTTTGCTGTCAGAGATTCCTCCCCAGCTATGTTGTTAGAAAATACAAATATAATGAATAGAACAAAGACACTTCAGTGATTGGTTAGAAACCTAGAGAAGGTAGAAGAAAGAACAACGAATTCGTAGCTGCAAATCTCCCCTGGGACTGGTGATGATAGTCACGTAAATGGAATATAGAGCCAGAATGATCTTTCACACACAAGTTGCAGACACATTCCTTGGTTTTTTGTATGTATCTTTCAAACATATAAAGATCTGTTCTTCATGAATATTGGCTTAGCAAAGTAAAAGATGTACGACTGAGGAAAATTGTTGTACCCATCATTGAAAATGATATCTGTGTCGCAAGCTACAACTATAAGAAAAAAATAAAAGAAGGGAAAAACTCCAAAAGTTAAGAAAGCTGGGAACACATGGCAGATCTGCAAATGTATATGCAGGGTTATATAGAGAATTATGTGTATTATAGATAGAAGAAAAAGCTTTAATGTAAAGCAAGAACTGTTTCAGGAGGCCATGCAGAATTCTTCCCAGTAATCAACTCTGAATACCCTGCTCCCCAAAGAGTTGCTTGGATCACCGAGAAGAAGACAGAGCAAGGACCTGAAAGGAAGGTTTAAATACTCATGTTTTCAAACGAATGGAGAAAACACTGCTAAAGAATTAATGCTAAAGAACATTTCTGATGGAGGTTTAATAACTTAAACATCTTCTGATGTACACACCTGCTCAGTGGGAACTGTACTGAGCTCATTAATTCATTTCACAGCATCACTGGTGGGTAGCTATATGTAACAAAGCCCAGGCCATGTACATGCAGATGCTGGGTTCATTGCCGAGAAAAGACTTTTGGGGACGATGTTCAGATAAAATGTTTATATTTTTTTTGCTTAAAGCAGTTTTAAATCAAGAAGATATTGTTGATAAACTGCCTGATTCAGTCAGGAAGGGGATGCAGAATCATAGACATGATGATTTTTGGAGGTATTCAGCTGGCCAAGTTCTATTAATTTCAAAGGGAGTGAGACACCCTGAAATCTCTGAGCACTTTGTCATTTTTCTATCATATCTGAGAACATTCTCATTCTTCATGCACTTACTCAGCTAACATCTTTGTAGTAGCCTTCCTGGATCCTTATTCCTAGGACTTACTCATTGTATTCTAAGTCTCTGTTGTATCATGTCTTTCACTTGAGTTTATTGCTTTTTTATATCTCTGTGGTATCATCTTGTCATGTCACTGGAACATTTTTTTCTGCCTAGTAATCAAACGGTCCTTTCTATGACATTTCTGATATGTTTCCATGACCTGAATACAGAGAAGCTGCTTGACTTATTTATCTTTTAAGGGCTATCAGTCTTTCTGTTACAGTTTTTTAGAGTCTGTGTCTCCAACAACAAAGCAGGAAACAGGAAAGGAAATGTTATTATACCCATTTTAGGAAACTGAGGCAGGGAGAGAGAATGAGAAACCAACTGTCCACATGAGTCACCCAAAGACAACAGGACACCGAGCTCCAATATGTAAGCCTAGCTACTGAGTTTTCTTTCTATTCAGCAAATCATGACTGACATTTCTGGTAACATCATGTCATTACAGACTTCATACATAAAGTGTCCAGTGATGGGGAATCCACCACTTTCTTAGAGAGATTATTCCAATGGTGATTGTTCTCATTGTGAAAATTTTTCCTCTTGTGACCAGTTGGAATCTCCCCAGGAGAAACCTGTAGCCATTATCCCTCTTTTTTTCCCATGTAACCTCCTGTAAAAAGGGAGTCTCCATCTTTTTTTGTAGCCACCCTTTAAATACTGGAATGCGGTGATAAAGTTTCTCCAAAGTCTTTTCTTCTCAAGGCTGAACAAACCCAATTCTCTCAGCCTTTCCTCATGTGGCAGGCTCACAGTCCTTTGATCATCTTGGTGACCCTTCTCTAGGCGCTCTCTAGCTTGTCCACATCTCTTTTGTATAGCAGCGACCAAAGCTGAACTCAGTATTCCAGGAGTGGCCTGACAAGCACTGGGTAGACTGGGATAATGATTTCTTTATCTCTGCAGATGATGCCCTTGTTGATGCAATCCAGCATCCTGTTAACTTGCTTTGCCACTGCAGCACACTGTTCATTCTTAGGGAGCTTGTCCACCAGGACCACCAGGTCCCTTTCCCCAGAGCTGCTCACTCGGTGCTGCACTCCTGGATTATATTTTCCCAGGTGCAAGACCTTACACTTGTCCTTGTTGAACTTCATAAAGTTCTTGGTAGCCCACTCTTCCAGCCTATCCAGGTCTTTCTGCAGGGTGGCTCTTGCTTCCAAAGTGTCCACTTCCCCACTCAGGTTGTTATCATCAGTAAACTTTATCAGGGTACACTAGATCCCAGCATCCAGATCACTTTTTGCATACCGACTCTTCCTTCACTTGAGGTGCGTCTGTGTTTACATCAACCTGGATTTTTGTTCCCAAAACCTGGGACCCAACAGTGCTGGTAAGCACAGATGTGAAGAAAGTGTTGAGAAGCTCTGCCTTTTCAGAGGTGTTGTAACTAACTCACCTTCCTTGATTAACATCAGGCCAATATTTTCCTTCTGATTGTTGTTTACATTTCTTCAAGTTTTTCCACCTCTGGCCAATTCCAATTCCAGACTCAGAAGGTCACAGTTAAGCCAAGGGGACTCTTGCTCCACCTACTTTCCTTACCTTTAAAAAGAATGAACTGGCTTTGTGCATCCAAGGGAGCATTTTTTAAAAACTCCCAGCACTTCCTACCTTCCTTATCCTCCATGGAAGCTTCCCACAGAACCTTTTCCAACTGAGCCTTGAGTGAACTGAAGTTTGCTGTTCTAAAATCTAAAACCTTTGTCTTAGTACAAACCTTCCTCATCCATATCTAGATGCTACTAGCTGATTTCATCAGAATTCTGCTTCAAATATCGAACCAGCCTTTTGCATTTGGAGCAACCAAGTATCTGTGAATAAGTTTTGATGGTGTCATGACAAAGGAGGATACAACATCCACCAAAATTAGAGTAATTCTCTTCTGAGTGTAGTTGGATAGAGGATGCTAGTGGTAAACAAGATCAAGGCCAGTGTTAAAGGCTGGATGAACAAGGAAAGTCCTTGAACCCTGTGAGCCTCATAGCACCAAGGAGCCTTTCTGTTGAACCAAGCCAGGGGACAAAAACTACTGTAAGAAATCTGGAGAATATTGCATTGCCTTTTCCATTTGTGATGGTATGTTGCTTAAAAGTAATCCTCTCAAGTGCATCTGTGAAGTTGAAAGAATAATTGTTCCCGTGCAGTTTTTTGAAGTAGTCTGAACGGAAAGAGAGTAAAATAATTCCAGTTATGACTAGTTCTCAAATAAATTGATTTACAGGTTCTTTTTATGTTTAAAAATTAGTTATTGGAAGCACAGAGTACTGCATGCAGTGATCTTCCATGTGTAACAGTGTATGTCTGGAATCACATCCAAGGGTTCCTCGTCCTTTGCTTTGCTATCTGCTGAATAAAGGAGACTGTGAGAAACACTAGGAAGTACATGGATGGTTGCATTCTGTTTTCCTAACATCATAAATTGGCCAAACATTACTTAAAACTTGCCCCAAACTCTCCTAAAACTGCCTGGCACAAGGCTCCCTAGAGGGCATCCTGGTCATGTTTCTTTGTATTAGTCATCTATGAGGCTACTAAAACTTCACAGTCCCTGCATGCAGAGATCCAGGAGTTCAGATATTATTTATGTTAAAAAGCAACGACACCCATAGAAGATAATCTGAATTCTTGTTCCCACCTCCCCTTTCTCCTCTCATATACCTGCAGGTGCTTCTGAAATAGAAATCTTTTGGATGCATCCCATGGGAGTCAGTGGGGGAAACATTGTCTCCTGTGGGATTCAGGCGCCAGCTCTTTGGGGATGTTCAGATCCTATGTCTAGACGAGATAACATCCTTCTCTGAACCCTGGAGCTAACCCCAGGGGGGCAATTATTCATGTATAAAACACCAAGGGAAACTTGCTTCATACAGCTTCCTTTTTCTTTCCCTCCTCCCCGTGGGAATTTTCTTGGTTTAACCCTTCCATCCCTATGAGGCAGTGGCTTCCCTGCTCAAAGCCATGACTGTTTATCCTTCCACCCTTCAGGGTTCAGGACTTTGCACCTGCAAAAACAGCATGGCTGGCTGAACAAAGCCAGGTGAGCCTTCAGCACTGGCTTTAATGTGAAGTCCAAACCCAGAGAGATCTCATCCTTTCCCCATAGAAAATAAAAATTCTTGGACTAAATCTCCAGCCCTGTCAATAGTGCTCAGATAGCACAAAACACCTGGCAGTGTGTCCTAAGGAAACACCTGGAACTGCTCCTAAGACAGAGGAATATCCAGAGCGTAAAAGAGTAAGAGTAATAGGCATATGCAAGGCACAGAAGGAATACAAGGCAAGGTATTCTTTTGTGCTTTCAGTGACATCATGTCCCTAGAAAGTCTCATGAGCTAGTGTAACTTTGGAAAGGTTAAGGAATGGCGTGCATTCTGAGTAACAGTAACTGGTGGAAAGCATCTCCTAGACTAAGGAAAGTGTAAAACCAGTGAATGCCATCCAGACATGCACTTATCCCTTTCTGGACTAACCAAAGGCTGCACACATCTTCTTTGTGTTTGCCATGGCCGGGCATAGGTAATGGACAGATATTACTGATTTTACATGAGCTAGTCTGATTGTGTGAATTCAGCAGCAGATCTTATTGAGCCTGGTTTCATGTCTTTTTTTTACTTAGTCTCCAGCACTGAATTGTGACAGCCATCAGGTTCTTGCAAGTCCCTTAATATGTGGAGGCCAATTTAGTGTCTCTGCTTTCTGGTTCTCCTCAGTATATTGTTCTTTTTGGTTAAGGCTTTAATTTTGGATTATAATGGTCAGAGTAGGAAAATACAAATCAGCACAAAACAGTCTCCCTGCAAAGATCTTGATCTGTATCTTGCAACATGGAAAGAGACATCCATCTACAGAAATATTTGTCCCAACAGCTCAGTTGGTTGAAAGACACAAGGCAGTTGCATGTCTTTGTGAGGTCAGGCTGGCAGGAGAGGAGAAATTTGGTCCCTACAGTACTGCTATATCCACAAATTATTTGGATCTTCTATATTACTGATCATGCGTATTTATTTATGAAAAGCACCTGCAGTCAACAATAGTGCAGTCCTGCTCCCTATTATTGCATCTTGGCTCTAAATTGGATAAATCACTGCTAAACAGGTGGTGTGTTTACATTCTGTGGATCCAGCACCTCTCTCCATTTAGATGACCAATGAAAGGATAAGTGGCAATGGACCAAGGATAAGAAAAGGGGATCCAGTAGACATAAATTATATTTAGTAAACAAAACTAAAACTAAAACAATGTGGTCCCTTCCCTTCCCTTCCCTTCCCTTCCCTTC
>VZRU01016594.1:234497-422519 GCA_013398155.1 Pedionomus torquatus | reverse complement strand
CCTTCCCTTCCTTTCCCTCCTGCATTGAGAACTGCAGGATTTTCACAACATCACATTTGATTCATCACAGTGATAGAGGGTTATGGCTATATCAGAGTAGTAAAATTTTTTGCTAGGAATGAAGTAGAAAATTAAAACGTTTTTTAAATAAATGTTTCTACATTTTGAAAGAAGTGGGATGTTGGTTTCCTGCAACATGAGAATAGTGAACTCAGGTCCCGGTCCATTAGTAACTAAGCATAGTTTTAAACAACTTCAGTGGCGATAAACATTTTGTAATCAGCAGGCCTAGATAACTTGCACCCAAGAGTCCTAAAAAGGTTGTCTGAAGAAGTCTCTAGCCAGTTCATTTTATTTTTGCATAAATCTTGGCCTACCCAGTAAATTCCAGTAGATCAGAGCAGCTGATTTTGTGCCAATCTTCAAAAAGGCCAAGTAAGATGACCCAAACAATAGTAAGTCAGTTACCTTGACACCAGCCTTAAGCAAAATAATAATAAAAAAACCCCAACAAACAAAACCAGGAGTCAAATAAATAAATAAAAATTAGAGAACAAATATACTTAATGTCATATTTTAATAGAAATCGGACATGTAGACCCAACACGATTTCATTCTCTGATGAGATCACAAGTTGTGCTATCAAATGTCACTTTGGAAAGATAATGGACCATTGTAAGGACTTTATCTTGCCCAACATGCTAATTTTAAAAAAAAAAGTTGCTCTAATTCCAAAAAATTCCTCACTAAATGGGAGCTGATTAAGCAGCTGTACAACAAAAATTTATGAAACAGGGCACTTTTACAAATGACAATTTTCTGGACAAGTTAAAAGAGGAGATATGGGAATCAAATCTTTTCCCAGTGTTGTCTAAAAGTTGGTCAGATAAAACTGCAAAGAAGTAACAGGACTGATCGCTATTTCTTTATTTCTGTTATTTAAAAGCACAGATCAATCCTCCCCCACGCAAATGTGCCTGCCATGCAAGGAAGAAATGAAAAAGATGAAAAATAGGTAAAAATCTGAATCTTAGCCCAATTTTAACCTGACTGAGAAAAAAACCCAAAAAACAACAGTATTATTTCAGTTCCTTGCAAAATGTTCTGAAGATATTTTTTTCTCTTGAAAATGAAGTGAGACTTTGATTAAAAAGGCAGAGATGTAATGATCAAGATGCTTGATAAACCAAAGCTATTCAAGTGAAGTGCATAAATAGGAACACACAAAAGATTTTGGAGATAACTTCAAGAAAGAGGACTGTTCTCTGAAAAGTGTTGGCTCTGAAAGGATCATAGTAGGCAAGTAACTGAACATGTGGAAAAGTTGTACTCAGAGAGTAGTTATCAGTGGTTCACTGACAAAATGGGAGGATATAGGTGTAACGTTCTACAGGGATTTGTTCCTGCTTCCTCTGCTATTCAATATTTTCATTAATGACTGAATGATGGAATACAGAGATTTGTTACTATGTTTGTAGATAACACCAAGCTGGGAGTAACTATAAATGCTGGAAGGCAGGATGACAGTTTAGTATGATTACAAAAAATTGGAGAAAGGATCTGGGGGGAAAAAAATAAAAATAAAGGTTGGTCTTTAGTGGGAATGAGTACAAAGGTTCACTCCTTATGCAGCAATTACCATTTTCCATATAGGGTGGATAATGCTGTTTGGGCAGAGGGGATCTGGAGTTGCAGTGGAGCATAATCTGAACATGAGTCAACAGTGTCATAATATTGCAAAAAAGACAAACAGTGTGGGGGATGTATAAACACAAGTGTTGCCTGCAAAATATGTGCAAATAATCCTTTCCTGCAGCTCAAAACTGATAAAGCCTTAGCTGGAGGCTTTTCCAAAGCCCTATGGGTAATTTTGGACCTGTGATGCCAAACAAGATGCAATTGACTGAAGGAAGTTCAGAGGTGAATGATAAGGTCGGAGGACTAGAAAACATGACCTGGAGAAAGAGACATTGCTTTTCCTAGGCTGTAGGTGTGTAAAAGGATGCTGCAGAAAAGAAATGAGTGCTTCATTTCTCCATGCTTTGACAGACCAAAGTCACGGCTTAACAGGAGAAGATCCCAGATAGGAATGAGGAAAAAAAAATATCTAATAAGAAGGTAGTGAATCACTCCAGTGCATTGCCTGGGGTGTTTCTCCCCTGGGAGGATTACCAGAGGGCTTTAAGGACGAATTAAAGAAACATCTGTAGGGATAAAACAGCTGGAATCAATCTTGAATTTGGGCAGAGAGATGGAATGGATCTTAAAATCCATGTGATTTATGAACATTTTAATGAAAGAAACAATGCAGTAGATCTTATAATATTACAGAAAGGAGTGTTAATTAGAAGTAGAGTCATAGCTCTTTATATGGGGATGAGCTTTGTATGCAAATAGTGCCACTACTCTTGCTTTCTTCAGCAGAATGATGTAAACTATAAGAGAGAAAACAGATTTCATTGAGTCTTAAGGTTTGCAAGAGAAATGTAAGCTGTCTGTGAACCTTATTCCTGTTTAGGTAATAGTTTCAGTCAAAGGAAGTGGGAATATTTTTTAAATTAATGAAAAATTTTGTTTTGACATCATCAAATTATTTTATTTTTTGCTTTGAAATAATATTTTATTTTAAAGTAGATCTTTTTAAAGACAAAAGTTTCATAGAAAATATAAAAGCTGTTGAATGACTTCAAAGCCCAATATTTTTCACTGGTCAAAAATTAATTTAAGTATTTTGTTGTCCAAAAACAAACAAAAAAGGGAATGTGAAAAAAGAAAAAAAAATGCTCAGTTCAAAATAAAATGGTTTTTCCAGCAATATTTTGTTTGGTGACAGAACAGAAAAAGCTTGTTATTCCCTAGTTCTATTTGTCAAGCCTTGTGAGACCTGGGAGAGCCTTGATTCATAGCAGCTGTGCACCAGCCCATTTCAACTACTTCTCTCAGGGCAGTCTTGATTAAGACTACTCTCTCTCCTTCAGGCTACAGACTCTTTCTCTCTGGTCTATTAACTTAGAGCAGGCAAGGAGGCAGCTAGTATACTCCTTTGCATCTTAATACCACCCAGAAAGGTATAAAAAGCAACAAAAAATTGGAAAGGGTGAAGACAAGTGCCTTGACAGCCCAATAAAAGAAATAGCAGATGAAGTATAGTGGTCTCTGACACATAGAAAAGGATGGTGATATTTTCTTTAGATCTCAAGCTGAATGGATCTATGATCTGTCAACATATTTTTTCCCTTCTTTCCCTCTTTTCCATCACACACATATTGCGGATTTTATCTCCTGTCAAATGTATTTAATTTGCCACTCTTCTGTGAGGAGCAAAATGGCTTGTTCGGCCTGCAAGCAAGATTGTAGCAAGCAACCTCAGGAAGATCCCTTCCACTTACTTCTCTAATCAACTTTATCCATACACTTCACAGCCTACTGCTGCTCTTGACGCTTAAATCAGTTTGCATCAAGGGGTTCGTGGGGATTTTTTGAGGCCTCATATCTGTTCACCTGTTTTCATCTCCCCCAGATCACCTCTCAGTCAAGCATCTCCATAAAGAGATATCAGACTTTTCCTCCCACAGTAACTAGGCTGCTGTTCTTCAGGCAAGAACCTGCTTTTGAAGTGAGGGTATCAGAATCTGTCCAACAGCCTGCAGAGACTCCTGAAAGACACTTTCTGATAAGCAACCGTGTAGAATGCTGGCTCTGTATTTGGGGACCAATTTTATTTCTCTAGTTGTTCACTTGTGCCTTTAAATGTGAGCCTTGAAGAGGGCTCCTGCTTGGGGCAACTTCTTTGTAGTTGATTTATTTATTTTTGGTTTTTTGAAGTACAAGGTGCCTGTCTTCTCTCAGGCAACACACGTAAAATCCAATGTCTGAGTTGGGTCTTGCTTCCACCAAAACTCACTGACACCAGCTGTGAAGCTCTCAGGGTATCAAGCCACCATAAACATGCTCAGAATGATGCCTCATGCTTTTCTAGGTATCTTACAAGACTGAATAGAAAAAGGAACATTTAAAAAAATTCTTTAAATTTACTTCTCAAGGCAATCTGTAAAGCCTATGTTCTTCCTCCCATGCTTATTGGATGTGGCTTGTCTTCCACAAGCAAGGACAATTAATCCAATTACTTGTCTTTGAACAACCCTGCAGCTGTCATAAAATTCTGTGGCCTGTTAATTCAAAGACCCCCATTCATTTTAGCTTTTCCCAGCATGTTATGGAAAGGATTCAGTTTTGAAGGCTTCTAACTGCAAGCACATTTTAGGTCCAGCCCAGGGAGTTTTCTTGAGCTCTATTTTCTGAGTGATTCCTGCAAGTTCAAGTCCCAGAAATAACCTGTTCTGGAGACCAACAGGTCTCAGCTGCAGATGAAGTGTCTCCGAGTGTCTGTAAGGATTTATAATCCAAATGATTCCTGTGTTGCCCTCTATTCACTCTTCTGACTTTACTACCTCTTGCTGCATCTGAGTGTATCCATGCTGTGAGTTGGGACTCTTGATGAATATGTTGAGCCCTGAAGCTTACATCTCTTCCAGATTGCAACCATGTCAAGAGACAAGAATGAACAAATACCTTTTACTGTCCCAAACAGAAGGAACTGGTGTCAGATCATCAAGGTTTTTTCCTCCTCCTCAGCACTGTCATCTGGAAGATGTGTGCCACCACAAGACAATATGAATGATCTCAGATGATGGAAGGATCAATTTGTTCTCCTGACCTCCATCACCTTGCTGAATTATCCAAGGACCTTAAAGGCAAGTTGTGACAGTGAAGTAAAATTATACTTGAGTAAAGGGGGGCATAATTTTTCCTTCAGAATGGCTTCAAATTGAAAGAACAAACTCACCAAGGCCAGCAAAAGGATTCCTGAGGATTAATCTGGCACTGGACAGGGGGTATATGTTTCACTATAAATTCTGTGTGAATACAGTAGATGGCACGGAAAGTGTCTCTCCAATATAATTTATATCTCCTGTGACACTGTATGCTGTTCCATTTCTCTCTGAATTAAAAAAAAAGAAGTAATTCAACCTACCTGAGAGCAACAGCAAGGTGCAAGGAATCTCTGTCTTCAAACAGGATGAGCAAGTGCTAATGAAAACCAAGAGACCAGTATGAGTGTGTTACAAAGAAAAGCTTTGCCACTGGAAAGGGTTTCATGTTTCCCTGAAGCCAGGAGTAGCTGCATTTGTACCAGCTCCACAGCCTGTCTGATACTGCTATGTCTGAGTTGTCTTTGAAAGCCTGGCTCTTCTGACAGATAAATATAAACTCAGATTATTTTCACCCATCTGCAAGAGAAATCATTATGAAATTAACCAGTGATCAACCAAACCACATGGGGAGCTCAGAAAGGGTTTTTAGGTTTTTTCAAATGGCTGGCTGTTCTCTCTCCATCTGGTTGTGTTTAGCTCTGAAATATAATTTTTGGTGCTGATCACTTCTGGGTAGACCATACAATTAAGGTATTTGAAAAACAAACATTTCTAAACCACTGATCGTTTGGGAGATGCCTTAGAAACGACAGCCCATTTTCCAAGAAGACGGAACCTGAAAGCTTAAGATAACATTGAAAGGGAAATAGAAGAAGTCCAGGGAGGGGAAAAAATACAAAAGGAGGGGAAAAAAAAGAAATCCAACAAACAAACCCACCCTCACAAGTATTTTAACTGCTTCTCTAGTACTTTCTGACTAATATTATTTGAATGTTTTAAGGAATCTAGCCTGGTTTCTGTGTATTTCTATGGATTCATGCTGCTACAGGAGGAATGTATTACTGAGATTTGGAACCTGCAATAGTTTGAAAACAAGGGATACTTGCAGCAATAGGAAGAATTTCAGTTCTGTAAATCTTTTTCTGGACTTTACAATATCAGATTTCAAGCAGGAAGGATGGCAGGACGGAAGGCCCAGAAACAAATTTGTGCGTGCCTCTCCCTTCTGGTACCCTGCTGATTCCCACCTAAACTCAGCTCACTTTGGCTCACCTCCCACTATCCTCAGGCAGCTGCATTTTTCTTCTTAGACAATTCCAAAACTGTTCATTGCTGAAGGTAAGTGCCTGGTGCATTCTCACCTGAAATATGATTTTAAGCCAGGAAGTTTCGTTCTATTTCAACTATTTTATCAGTTAACTGAGAAGATATGAACAGTAAAAAATAAAGACCGTAGCATTCGGCAGCTGATTCAGGAACACAAGTGTTCAGAAGCGAGCCAGAAATGAACAGCTTTGAACTCTTGCAGAGTTCAGATATAGGTGTGAATGCCGCTGAGGCACTACTATGTAATTCATTTAAATCAAACCAAAATCAGTATCTACATCTTGGGGAAGGCTCAACACAGGCCTCAGATGGAGAGGGAAAGCCCATTGCCAGCAGTAGTACCAGTACTATAATCAACAATGTTTTGAAAATAATTAGATAATATAAGGATAGGATGTATCTGGATTTCCTCGAAGTCAGTGGCCACCTTTGGCTAAGGAGAGAAAAGCGTTTGGATTCTGCAAAGGAAGGTGATGGAGAGGCCAGCATAGAAGCCTCCAGAATCTGAGATAAGCTTTGGCAAAGCCTTTTAATACTTGGATGGTTAAGCAAAGATAACCTCCAAGTTTTTGGCAGCCCTGCCCACAACTAGCTGAAACACAGAAGGACCAGGTAATTATCTGATGTGGTAAGAGCAATTATGGGAAGTGTGTAAAAGGTAAGGCAAATTCTGCCTGGCACCAGGATTTGCTCTCACATTTGCAATATTCATACCCAGTGTGAGTTCTTTCCTTTCCCTTTGGATTTTAATGTTTGCTGAAAAGCATTTACTGGTGAGGTGAGCCTTAGCATGGCTTTGCCTTGTTCCCACTCAACCCTCCAAAAAGCTGGAATGTCACGGGCTTGTGGAGAATGAAAAGTCAAGTCCTGGCTCCTTCTCTCAGTCTGTTACTAGGATGGGGAGGTTGTAATAATTCTTAATTTCCCTTTTTTTGAACTGTTGTTACTCAGGACGTGGTTATAGCCAAATCCACAGAGGTAGACCTCCCCAGACTTTGGGAAGACTCCATCCCAGCATGTCAGCTCTTCTAAGTAGTGTGCAGGAGTTGCTGAATCCCTGGAAAGCACCTAGGGAGCTTCCATAAACAGCTTTTAAAATTATAATGATAGTTAATGACCTAATTTCCTAGCCAGCCAAAATACCTGCGGAATCAAAGTCCCATATCTGAATTAATCTAAAATCCTGGGAGGTTTTGTTCTGGACTTAATCCTCACAATTACTGCTTTCTGTCTGGCATTTTTGGGGCAAAATCAACTGAGGACCTCAGTTTAGAGACCCACATAGTCACAGATAATTATTTATTTTCTGTAAAATACCAGAGATCTCAGTATTGTGTGACAGGAAGGAGTCTCAAGAGAGACTATTTTACTGCCCTCCAATTAGGGAGCTGTATATGTGGAACATATTGTATAGACAGCAATCAGCCTCAAAAAACTTCAGCAAGAAGAGAGCATATGTCCTCCTACATGTCTTGTTCCCATTACAGTGATGTTTTTCTTAATTTCAAACCCAAATTTTTCTTTCTGTAAATTGGGACTTTTTTCACTTATCTTTTCATCAGTTACTATAGTAAAAGAGTCACCATCAAACTATTTATAACAACTTGCCACATACTGAAAGATAACTTATTGTGTCTCTCCGTGATTAATTTTTTTTTTCTTTCTTCTTTAATCTGGCTTGTAGTATGCAGCAATTCCTGAATTTTACCTGTAACTTCTGCCTGTTCTAGAAAGGCATACAAGATGCCTTACTATCAGTTCAGAGGGAGACCTACCGATGTGGGATACACTAAGCAAATCTATGCAAACTGAAAAATCAGCATATTCTGCCTGCTCTTGCATGACAGCCTTTTGTGGTGAGTTCCTCATAATTATCAGTTAATTGTCGTGGATCCCATGTTGCCAAGAATTTAAAGATGTGAAGATTGGATGCTGGTACAATTTCCAGCTCACAGGGTACTTAGCTATTCCAGAAAAAGACTTCAGCATTGCCCTACAGCCACATGTCTACAATCCTGAGTTCTAGTACAAATGACATTAACGGGGTTTCTGACTTGTGATATCATCTCCCCTTCCTAATAACACTGGATAGGGTTGATTGGTTTGATTTAACATTCCTTTTGTTGGAAATGCTCATTTACAAAAGCATCTGTGTAGCTATAGTCCTTAAAAGTGCATGAAATGTTCTTCAGCAGCCTATGACATGGATATAAAGTCCTAATTCTAATCTAATGGGAGAAAGTATGTTTTCTCCTTCCTTGACTTCAGTTTTCTATGACCATCAGAAAAATAACCACCCAGCTGTACATGACAGGTGTCCTTTGTGTAGATTGCTTCTGTTTTTGCTGGCCAGTCCTTCTCTTCTAGCACTTAGCTACTTTTGCTGAGAAGAGAAGGATTTGAGACTAGCTCTGGGTTGTAACCATTGGGCTACTTACACACCATGTACCAGGGAACAGATCAGCCATCTCCAAAATTGTGCCAGTGAGATGTGGCAAGTGCGGTGTGAAAGTCCCCACACGTCACTCAGTGGGAATACATGCCGTGCAGAAGCTTGAGCTATATCCTGTTGTGCATCCTCCCTAGAAGCAGGGCCATTTCTCAAGGCCACTCATCAAATTCTGTCTCTGCACCCAGAGAGGCAGAGCTTCCCCTTTGTGGATCTTAAGGGTACATCAATCTTACAGTCTGGTCACTAAAATCTCTGCACAGATTTACTTTTTGTTACAACCTAATTACAATGCTATCATTTTTCCTGTGTCTTCAGAACCTCTCACATTTCCTCTGGTCCATGTAGAGAAAAGTATTTTCTCTTACTAAACTGATGCACTAAAGTGCATGATGACATTTTTAGTTTCACAGGTGCTTAACCTGTTTCCAAATTACAGATGAGGATTAAGTACATTTGCTTAAGAACACATTGATTAGGAGAGGAATGCAAATAAACTACATACAAATTGTCTTTATTCAGCTTTGTTTTAAAATCCATCCAAATGTGAAATTATATAGATTGCACCCAGAAAAAGAATAAGGAAAGAAAGATGATCTATAGACCACTAGCATTTTGTAGAGGATAAAATAGGTTTCTATACACATGTGGAAATCATGAGCTCAAATTTACCACACCATGGATTATACTTTATGCAACTGTATTTATATTTATTTGGTAATATTAAAAAATACAGAGGGGTCCAATGGAATCTCTAAAACAGCAGGACATTAGGAAACAGTCTGCTTGGACAAACAAGTCCAGGACTTGATTAGCTGTTTGCTTTGGTACATGTGAAATTGATTTTTCTTCACTCGCTACCATTGTATCTTTCCCTTTTTTTTCAGTCCAACTCAGTTTTCCTGGCCTTGATCACAGTGAATCACCAGGAACACAAACATTCAGCCAGCATACATGCTACTTTATCTGCATTGCTTTATGAGTTTGAAGGTGCCAGAACAAAGTTCAAATGTTTCTTATTCTCAGTTTCACAAATATATATATACACATATATATAAAACCAGGATTGCTCTGTGGCCCAATATATTTCCCATTTAGGATGAAGACTTTTAATCTATTTGCTTATATGAATCTTCTGACTCTTTCTAAAACAGTGGTAATTCTATGTCTATTCTGCATGAGCTGCATTAATGCAGTATTAGTGTTATTGAAATAATTGACAGTTGAGTCAGATTCTGAACTCCTTTCTTAAGCTAAAATCCTACTGACTTGCATGTGAGTTTTGTTTGACTGAAGACATCAGATTTTAGCCCTTTTATAACTTCAGGTTTTGTGTATTTTATTGCAAAATATTTTAAAAACTAGTTATATCTAGCTATTAGCTATTCCTCCACAGATGAAATACCATGAGTGGGATGAGCTACAAGTCATTTGGAAGACTGCATAGCAACATTTTTCTGTGAGATATGACAGGGAACAAATAGCATTCGATCTTCAGTGAAAGTCTGGGTAAAAAGAATCAACTTATCAAGCTGGAAAAAAATATCCTTACAGTTTAGTAACCTTTAATCTTGACACCACCACTAAAGGAGACCAGCTTCGCAAAATATGCCACAGCTAGTCACACCAGGTTGCTGATAGAGAGGCCACTACATAGACCACTACCTGATCTAGTGGATGATATCCCTGCTTATGGCTAGAACAAGATGATCTTTGAAGTCCCTTCCAACACCATTTTATGAATCTATAAAATAGAAGGTTAGGTTTGAAGCTGGAAATAATAACAGTATTGACTCCGGCTATGCAGCATCCTTTAGGATTGGACTGGGAACGACACTCACTCAGTATTGGCCACTACCCGGAACTGGTCAGGCAGTTGGACTGGATGATCACTATAGATCCCTTCTAACTGAAATAGTCTCCCTTCCCTTCCCTTCCCTTNCATCATATTTTTAAAATGGGTTTTAGTGAAAAGATGAAACAAGGTGAACAATTTACACACATGTTGAAAAAGAAGGAAAAATTTCCCATCCACTTATTCCCCATCTTCATGTGGCCTAGTAAGGGTGTAAAGAAATAGAAAAAAGGAAAAAAGAAAAAGAAAGAAAGAAAAAAGGAAAATGGAAAAGAAAAAGAAATGGAATAAAGAAAAAAAAAAGAGGTTTGTGGAAGAGTGAGGTGATGAGACAGACCCCTGTTACTATTGGCAAAGATTTTAGTGTAGCTTTTAGGGGAATAACAATCTTTTGGGTTGTGACTGGCTTGCTGAGCACTTCTCTTGTCATATAATTGCCCATGAAATTTTTGCCCATACGGTTAAAATATTAAACAGGATAACATTACACTTTTTAATCCACAGCTGAGACAAAGCAGAGATCAGGAATAATCCTGCTCAACAGCACCACGTTTACTGTCTGATGTGGGAGATGTTGATTAGCTTTTAAGTAGAACCATATTTTTAAAGTTACATAAACTGATGCTCAGATTTCCCCCTCCCCCTTGAAAAGAATTAAACTAAATATTATGAGAAATTAAAAAGTTTTTCAGTCCTTTGGTTGTGAGGGGAAGGGGGTGCACCTGCAGCTGGGGCTTTCCCTTGCTCCCAAACTCATCACTCAGTGATGCATATTTCTGCAGTGTGTCGTGTATAGGATCACACATTCAAGTCTTCAGAATCTGACTCAGCTGTTACTCAGTATTTCCTCTGGCAAAACCAATGGAAATTTGCCCAAACAAAGACTGGGGTTTGAGTGAAAATGGCAGGAGATATGAGGAACTGAGACACAGGAGCTATGAGGAGAAAGGATCTCTTACCTTGTTCATGACCCACGATGACCTGTCCCAGGAGCTTTGCTCCTTGAGACATCCCTTGCTGGGCACTGGATAAATTCCATCTGGTTTTCCTTATCTTTTTTCTGGCCTCTCGCCTATAGGGCTCCTTTTGGATATAATTCTTGGACTCACACTAAATCAACAAAATGTTGCCTGTTGTTCTTCATTCAGGTAGCAAAAGGCAGGGCATGCGCACTTTCATAGCGGTTTTCTGGTTCTCCCTGCTACCTGCTGTCCTGTATGCAGATTGTGCCAGGAATTGTTCTTGGGTACTGGCAGGAGAAATAACCCGAGCAAATAACATTCCCAGTTCTTGGTCATATTTCTGCTTGGAGCACAATGACTGAGGTCCTGGAGCAAAACATTCCCGCTGTGGTTCTTAAGGTAACATACAGAAATCAACAGAGTGAATTAATGCTAAAAATACATTTTAGAAATGTTCTTAATTTGGCATAGCTAGCCTAAGCTAGTCAACATTGTTTAGAGAACTAGTGGAGCCAAAACAATTCAGAATGGTTTGGATTAGGCCAATAAAGGACCCTAAAGTTGAATTTGAACCTCTGTTATAAGTCATCTCAAGTTAAGGATACTGCTTATTTTCCATTTTTTTCCTCTCCATTTTTTTTTGCTTTGAAATGTAGACAATCCTGCCAACAGGCACCTAAATAAAATTGGGGGGATTTCTCAGAAGTGCTGAGCACAAACAAATCTAATCAAAATCAGAAAAAGCTGTGGGTGTTCAGAAATTTTAGGTGCCCAAACAGGGATTTGGCTTCAGATAGTTAGACGCCCTTGTGTGAGAACTTTTGGCTCAAAAATATAGTACCCAACCCATTGTACGAGTGTAATGTTCAGTGAAATGTGAAATGTCAAGCTCTGTTTAAACCTCTGGGAAACTAATAAAGTCCATGTACACTTCTGCAGGGTTCACCTGGGAAACTGGCCCTTTTTCATTCCTTTCAATTACTTAGGAAACAAGACTCAATGCAAGAATCATAATGTTGCTTTTTGTCCATTTTTTCTCTTTTTCTGTCTCTTTTTTAATATTATTTTTTCTTTTAACATATATACCTGTTTATTTCTTTTCCTTATTTTCATCATTCTGGAATTTCAAGCACATAAGACATGCCAAAGTAATAGCCTGAAAGCAATTTTCCAGGTTGAACTCAGAGGTGAAAGATTACATCACTCACCAAGACTGGGCTCTGGGGCCAGCTCAATCAACATTACGAAGAGTCTTCTGAGGACCTGCATCAGCCTCTCTTGCAGAAGCGCTTTGTGTAGCGGGCACAACTCATTTCTACAAGCTAGATGAATATCAGCATAAACCAGAAGACACAAAAATGACTCTCATTTTGCAGTGACTTTAGACATTCAACTTCCTATGGTAAAGCAACATCAAATCCAACGTGGTCTAAATGAGAGTCAGTCCTTTCCAATGCAGGGGGAAATACTGTGCAGAACAGAGGGGTTTTGCTTCCATGTGCAAGGCCCCATTACAAGAGGATCAAGGGCAAGAGGTTGTGATCTTGTTGGGTTGTTGGTGGGTTTTGCTTGAGCCAAGAAGAAAGTGGACTGAAACTGGGGGATAAGAGCAAAATAGAAAGAAAAGCTGAATTTAAGGTTCTGTCAAAACGTCCAAGCAGCTGGAAACAGGGTTTGGCTAAAAGAAAAAGGACAAACATCAATCAATACAGATGTTATTTCCAAGCTTCCGAGAGGGTATTGCAATCCAAATTTCTGGCCCAGGAGTTAGACCCTTGCCCAGTAGCAGCTGTGTTTTATGTACCCAATCCCCTCTTAACATTTTCCATTTTAGTCAAGTCTCTCCATACTTCCGCTCTTGCTCTCTGAAATTCAGATGAAACAGCTGCAGGACACACCATGCCAGGCAACTCCTTCTTTAATTTTTCTCTCTCACAGCAATAATAAAAAAATTAAGCTGGTTGACGCTGCATGAATAAGAAGGTTAATCAAAGCCAGATCCTGGTGGCCCAGTTCCAGTTCAGCTCAGATGGGTGGCAGGGGTAGAGCCGGCTCCACGCTAACTTTTGAATTAAGATGCAGATGGTTGGACAGGGCCTGAGATGTATGACACTGCGTTGAGAGATCCCTTGTATTCTATGCTTTACCAAGGATAGGCCCCAATCATGTTGATACTCATCACTCTGCACAGAACATCTGACTCCTTCCTTCCCAGCTTCCAGCCTGAGGTGATTGCTCATTGGAAAACCACCCACTGCTTGTCGCAGTTAAGTATGAACAAGCATTCTCAGAAAAGGGCATCATGGGCCATGGGGAACATATGTATCTATTTATTTTACATTAGTATTAATTACATTTTAAAAAGCCAGGTCTTTCATTCCTCTCTTTGGTTGGAACTAGCAGAGGCAAGTCTGTGTCTGGGAAGCACAGTTATAACTTCTAGTGTGAGCACAGACGTGTTCAGAGAAGAAAGTCCCAAGCCTGTGACCCAGACCCAAACCTATGACCAAATGTTTCCAGACTGGACTAACAAGCTCTGAATCAAATTCCTTTTCCTTACAGAAGCTCACTGGAAGAAACCATTAAGGATTTGGGTTTGAGAAGTGAGAGTTATCTACGTACCCAAGTGAAATCAGCAAAAACTGGAAATACTTAAAGCACCCAACTCTTGGACCCATAGGCAAGGGTTCAGGCCTTTAAACATTAGACGTCAAACACAAATGTCTGAGTCAGGTGTGTAATGGCTGAAGGCTTTGTCTGTGAAAGAGGTATTGGCATAGAAGAATTCAGAGCTTTGATTTTCTAAAATGCACTTCAATTTAGATGTGGATGGAATTTACTGCTCCTTAGCACTGTGATCAGGAAAGTGATGTTCAAGCTCTTGAGGTCTCTATTCTTCAATCCGTACCTGCTCTAAGTTCCTGTTTCCAACTCTTCATCTGGAAATGGCTATAAGAGACAAAGGCTGCATCCTGCTATGCCTGCATGGAGCCTAATACAGTAGTAATTACTACTAAAAATTGTAAGTCATTAAAGTATGAGAGAGTGGGGCGTTCTTTCCTTTTTCTCTGAGGACTTGCATGATGTGAAAGGGTTAAGCCAGTTTTTTAAAAAATGTGCAATTTACACATTTCACTTGTAATATGAAGGAAGAGAGCTGAAACAATGAAAGATACGTTCCAAAAGTCGATAATACAAGAAAAATTTACCAGTTTGGCTTTCAACCCCCAGCAGAGACCACTTGGGTAAAATAAAACAAATCAAATCAAAACAAAACAAAATAATGTATTCATCTGGAATTCATTGAAGGTCATTCCCAATGGAAGGAGTACAAGGAAAATAGACCAAATCATATAGATCTAGAAGAAGAAAGATGTCCCACAGAACCATTGAAGAAGTACTCTGTAGGCATAGTCCATGAGTAGTTAAGGAAGACAACTACAATTTTTTACAGATCCTTCTTGAATTGGCAGATACCTTAATAATATACAGACAGTTTTCACCTTTAGTGGTTTGGCTGCCTGTCCGAGAAAGAAAACACAAATCATGGAATTTTGTGTAGCATATCCCAGCAGCCTTCACTCAACATATGTGCCCAGCAGCAGAATCATATGCTCAGTCAGGACCTTGGCAGCTGTTTTTGCTAGCTCAAGTCTCCTGTAAAGAGGAGGCCTTGAACAGTATTAATATTTTCTGTACTTACCCTCTGGCAGCCCTTAGATCCATCATTAAATTGGTGCATTTCCCAGCTCCTCTGGCCAGGCTCTTTGGCAACAGCAAAATCCCCCGACCTAGTTATTCCTAATCCTCATCCCTAGTAAACTGTCAAAAAAAAAAAAAATCTTTGCTGTCCTGAGGATGTCTTCAGACTTCTGAGAAGCATTTGTGAAGACCTTTACCCATCTAGTGCCTTCCTTCCTGCTGTGCCATGGGGAAAGGGAATTCCAGCATATTTTGTGCAATTCAGAGTCTCTGAAGAGTTGCCTGCAAGCCACTATCTGCTAAGGCAAAGAACATTTCATGTGGTCTTGGCAAGGGACTGGCAATGGAAACCTCCATGATACCTACTGCTACCCAGTGGATGTGCTTGTTTTCCATTTGGAAATATTTTGTTGAGTAAAATCCTGGCTAGGAAAACTCCCTGGCCATCTCTTTTATATTATTTTTCAGAACAGAAGGAAATGTTATGTTCCTGCAGCATGGCACAATTGAAGAAGCTGCCTCTGCCCATTTCCTCATTAATTCCCTTAGCAACAGGGAAAATCAGGACATTTCCATACCAAATCCCTCCAGAAGGGATTTATCTAAGCGGGTATCCTTTACCCAAGAGAACTCACTTCCAGGTTACTCAGAAGTTACTTGGTGGTAGCTAGGTGACACACTCCACTTCCTCCTTTGTGAGGATATTTTCTCTGTCTTTCAGAACTCCAGCTACAGTGTAAGAGTAAACAGGATTTTGTGGAGGAAGTCTGAAAGGAGGTCCATGGAAATCAATGCAGGTACTAAGGGAGAGGAAATGCACACGTAATATAAGTTACAATTGTTAGCATTAATGACTGCCCAGAGAAAGAGCCATCAACAAACCCCTCGTTCTTAATTTTCCCCTTCAGAGACACCAGTTTGCATGTTTGGGCATTGATATTTAATGTTTATATGTAGGTGCCTACAATGTTTATAAGTAGGTGCCTTCCTAAAGGTATTTAAGGTACCTCTATTGATAAGATTTACATTTACTGGATTAAAGATCAGAAGTTAACGTGTAATCCAAGCAAAGAGTAACATTGCTTTGTCCCTGATTTCCTCATCTAGGACAGTTTGATGCTAGTTAGTTGCTTGGTGTCTTGGTGGGATGTTTCTAAATAATAACTATTCCCTGTAAACCAAACTACTTCTTGTGCTCTACCAAAGTCAAAGCTAATCCCATTGACTCTCCACCTATAATGTATCTGTTTTTGTGGCTGGTAACAGTTCAGGATGGGTGAATGAACTGGATATAAAAAAGGGAGTGCTACAGGGACATGACTTATAAATTCCTTTTAAATTTGGAATTCAAAACAAAACAAAAAAAAATCCCACAGTTTCCTACCAGTTTAACGCGGAAACAAAAGTTCTGGTTTTCTTTTTCTCCCTTTTTTTTTTCCCCTCTTCATACATTTTATATTTTCAGACATTTTGAAAGTGTTTTTTAGAAAGAACTTGAAACTTTCCCCCTCCATTTTAGTCTTCAGAAGTTGAAAAGGTTCATTTCAGACTGAAAATGTATGAACTAGACTGTTGAAATTGCACAGAAAAATTCTAGTCAAGAGAAAGAAAGTCAATAAAATGTCAGTCTTGATGCAGACCTGCCTCCTTTTTTTTTTTTTCACAGAACGAAGATTCTTAAAAAAATTTCCTCTCTTCCTCTTCCCTAAATCCTGCACAGTCCCATTCTCAGAGGGATATGTCATGCTCTGCTCCCTTTTTCAATTAAAGGAACTGTTGGGCCATCCCCTTTTACAGAACTGCTAGCACTGAATATCACTTTTTACTGTTTAATTGCAGAACGGGTAAGGTAGCTTGTGATGGCTAGTGAGACTTGGGTTAATGTGATGTTAAATGATGCTCATTTGCACTATCTTGTATCCAGCACAGTGCAGTATAGTGCAAATGCCTAATCTTAATTTTAAAAATAAATTGTACAAACAAAGGAAACAGCAAAAATCCAAAGAAATAACCACCAGCAATGTCAGCCTCACATACAATTTATTTCCCCTGTAAGTTACCTAGCACCCATCAGGTTCAGTGGAGCTATCTGTTTTTATCAGCTCTGATTTGCTGGAATTTCAAGTATTTCGCATAAACCATCTGTTCTGTAAAAGTTTTTTGTAAACAAAAAAACCTGTTTCCCAGAATGACAAAGCCATGGAGAGAAGTTTCTGAAATCCTCTGTCTGGCTAAGTTCCTGCTGGAATCGTTCATCTAATGCTACTGGAATTTCCAAACAATGAATTAATTAATTGGCCATACAGTTAATTAACTAATGAGTGAGAGCTTTGGAAAAGTACATGCTGCATGTATACATATTTATACATACACATATACATGCACATAAACACACATATATCTATATCTCTTTGTATATCTAAGTAAACAGCAGACTACGCCAGGGCAGTTCAGGGCTGAAGAAGCTGTTTATGCATCAGTGGCCTTGAAAATTCAACCACAGAATCCTAGGGAGAGTGGTAAATCATGACAGGGAAACCTGGACCTGATGGTGAGTTATCACTGGTGTAGGATATATTTTGTGAGTCAGAAGTGAGTTGCTTCAGCAGAACTGGCTTTAGGAAGAAGTGCTCAGCACTCCTTTAGGCCTGTTCCTAACAAATCTTCACGCTCTCTCATTTTCATGTGCGTCACTCAATAATGTTTTCAATAATGACAACATTCCAAGGCCAAACAATAAAAGTATATCATCCTGTGAAAAGGACCAGAACAGAAGGTGAAATATGGTAGCAATTTAATTCTTGTATATCTGCAGGAAAGCTGAATGCCTTCCAACCCAAACAGAGCCACTCACCTTTGTCTTCAGTACATTGTTATTGTATGTCGTTCAGCATTTTGTGTTAGGTCTTGTTGAAATATTCTTTTCTAAGCCTCCTAATTTGTTCCAACACATGCCATCCAGCTTCCTGACAATTAGTACTTAGTAATACGTTCTACTATCAGTGCAAATATTAGTACAAATACTGCCTCTCCATGGCACACATTATTGCTTTTTCCACTAATAAAATCATCAGTCTTAACTCAGCATTTTCGTCCCCCCTTCACAAATGGGTCAGTTGGGAAACAAAAAAATTTGCATTTGATTCAAAGCCACAAAATTAATAAACTGCCCAGAGACTTTGTTTGAATGTTTCTACAGTAATGGGTCCTCTTCCCTTTTGCCCTCAATCACAAGCCTAAAAAAATTTTGAGAGTCTGAACATGAGACTCACAGTGTTTTCCCATGTTTTGCTTTCACAGGCTGTAGAAGCAGGCTGCATGCCTTCTGCCAGTGCAATCCAAGCACAAAGCCTTGAAGGTTATGTCTGTATTTTTGAAATGAGTGTGTGCCAGGCAGCTGGCTGAGATGTGGCACACTCTTCATCTGCATTTTTTGTGAGTAGATCACCATCAACATGACTTCTGGTAGTCCTTTGCCTGATGTCCTCTTCTACTCTGCTCCAACTGATACCAGATTTCCTTAGGGAGGAGCCAAGAAAACTTTCCTGCATGTTTCTGGTTTCCTAAAGTTGCAAGGAAGTAGAGGAGATCATGCATAGATAGAAGGATGGTAGGGACCAGCATAAGGGATAACACGGGCCAGGCTCTCTCACCATCATACTCCAGAACTCAACTAAAATCTGTTTTTGCGCTGAGTTTTCTGTCTAGGTTGGACACAGAAAGTGCCACAAGAAGGTGGCTGTAGGTGAGGGGAATTCCAGTATAATTTTGTTCTCTGAAGAGGTAGCAGAGCTCCAATCAAATCCAAGATAGTTAACCAGCAAGCTGGCATTATGGCTTTCAGTTAAAGGCACCAGGAAGACTGGTCAAAGCGGGTGGCAGTTGGCAGACACTGGTGTTATGACATGATGTGATGACACTTCTGCTATGATTTTAGGCCCTCAGGCATGGAAGGAGCCCAGCCTTTGACCTCCAGCATCTGAACAGAGCTGCCTGCAGAAAATCACTGCAAAGAATCATGTCAGAACAGGGATCAAGCCTGAATATTCCGCTTCAAAAAGCAGAGGCCAGCACAGACAGGTGTGTGATCCCTGTTGAAATACGAAGTGCACTCCAGGGACAAAGACTGCAATCAAAAGAGGGACTTGCCTTGCTTTAGACCTGGACTCTGCATCGTATCTCTCTCCTGCTACTGATTAAAAATGTTCCATCCTGCCTGTGATCTGTGCTTAGTCCCCAGTCCCCTAATGTATATTTTAGAACCAGTAGTAATAGATTTCCAAAATAGGATTAAAATAGGGCTAAACAGTATTGGCCCTACAGCAGAGAGCTGTGGTCAGGTTTAGTGGGAGGGAGGGGAAGCCTAGAGATTGGGAAGGATTAGGGTTGCACCAGTATATCTGGTCATCATCTCACTGTTCTGCTTTGATGTGGTTCTCCAGAGGAGACTGCAAGAACAGGTTTTTCAGCTTTTGCTAGACATGAACTTCTGAACAAGGAGGCAAAATGTGGAGTAAGGACTAAGGAAAAAACAACATTCAGCCTCTTAGAGCTCTTTAGTGCATCTGGCTCCTATTTAGTTTTGTAAATGTCTGGGTACTGCAGCAATGGGCACATTTTCCTGGAGATGGACCTTACATGACGTGGGTTTGCAAAGGCGAAGTTTGAAATGCTCATCACTTGTGCCAGCTCCAGTGGCAGAGCTGGCGATGTGCCTCACCTGGAGTATTAGTATTATTTTTCTGGCACTGTGTTGCATTATGTTCACATCTATGTGTCTATATAAGAAGCGCATGTGGAGGGGTGCTTACATGTATGTAAAATAAACAATCTCGAGGTGTATGCCTAGCTGGATTTTTTGTAATCTGTACATTGTATACCAAATCTGGACAATCATTTGTGACAGAGGCTGGTGGAGAGCATCCTCTGGACTATACATTTCAAAAGAAGCCCAAGCAGGCTGTCTGCAGGCTCTGTGCAAGGCAGCTGAGCGGCCAAGAGCGAGACAGAGCATGCCATGCCCAGTTGCTCATTAACAATGCCGCAGGCCCAGGCCCAGGGTGGACCAACTTATTCAAAGATTTGGGCTAATTTCAGGACACCTGCGTAGGCTGGTGGAGGCGGCAAGATGGGGCAAGATGCCCAGTGCTGCCTGCTCTAGAGCAGCACACCACCCTGTGGAAAGGAAAGTGTTTCTTTGCCCAACTGCCCTACCACAGGGATGACGAGACATGCTGCAGGGAGGCAGATTCATCACAGCAGGAGATGGGAGAGGCAGCACCTTTTTGCATCTCCACTGCTGCTAAACCCCTGCCCCGTAACACTGCACAGAGATTGGCAGCTGTTGTGGACAGGACTGTCTGCTCCCTCTCTTGGTGTGGTCAGGGCCCTCCCTGAAACACAATCTCATGCCTCCTCTGCACGACGAGCACCTGGGGAAGTACCTGGATTCAGGTCATGACTAGTTGGGCTGTGCTGACCACAACCCAGGAGTTACCGTCTAATGAGATCAGGAGACGGATGGCAGATTTCCTTCACCTTTCTAGAGAAAGGGAACACAGCCATAGATTGTCAAAGGCGTTTAGAGAGCTAAGTCCTGGGACTGAGACCAACAATATTTACCCAAGGAGCCTAAAGCAGAAACCGGGCTTGAATCAGATCCATCTCACCCTATAGGTGCTGCGTGAACCTCAGCGCACCCAGTTTTCCAAGTACCTGTTAAAGGCAACAGCTGTTCTCAGTGCTGGAAGCATCCCTTTTTAATTCCCTTGTTACATCTGTTAACTCGTTTGCCCCCCGTGAGAAGGAAAATGAATCACGGATGTCTTTTGTTTGCTAAATGTTAACAGCCCTGTGGAAAAACCCTCATAAAATATTCATCCTATCCTGTTCTTCTAAATTAGGCAGTTACAGTTCTAACAAGTCCCAGAATAGAGTTCTTAATTCTCCCAGTCAAAGGTACAGTCAAACATTTCTGCAGGCTTTTCTGCATTCTGCATCACCCCCAGACATAGTTTCTACTCCTGCAAGATCTGTGCTGCTTTTATTCTAGTATATCTTTATGTTTATATCACTACAATAGGAGAAATAAAGGATTCCAAATGCATTCATCCACATTCCTGCTTTAATGGTAAAGAAAGGGAATATGATTGCTATTGCGAATGCAAGGAAAGATTGAGGGAGGGGGGCATCAGGAAGTGAATATTTCCCATTTGGATAAAGGAGAGGGAGGTGTCTAAGATGTTTTCAAGCCAGAAAGTAATTGCTAGACCTTGGACATTACACCATCCATTGCGTTTCTGAGTGAAGGCAAATGCTTTTACTCTTGGGAGTGCTCCCCCTCCCTCTTGGTTGTGTCAGCAAGGCAGAACAGAGATGCCTTCAGAGCCATTGTGTCTTTATGTGTTATGCTCCATGCCTTCCTTTCCCAACCAGGTACACAATTCCACAAGGAGGAGGACTGGCACAGCTGAATGAGAGCAGGTCTCTGCTCCCTGCCCCCTGCTAGCCTTTCCCTGTGGCTCCACTGTGCCTTGCTCCTGAGCTAGTTTCTGATGACTCACAACAGGAGGGAAACAATCCTCAGATACTCTTTGTTGCTTGCAAGCACCAGGGAGTGAGAGAAAAAGGGAGGGGGAGAGATTTGGACTGGAGGAGAGGGAAGAGGGGGTTGATGCCAGCTCCCTTTCTGAATACTCATTATGGGTAATGACTTGCAGATCTTCAATGTGGTCCGTGTTACTTCAGGCTGATTTGTTCCATACAGTGACCTGAGCAAGCCTGTGAGACTTCAGGCATGTGGCTTACTTCGCTTCAGTCTCTTATTGGAGTCTGAAGCAAGAAGTTGCTCTGATCAGGCTGATGATGACCTGGCTCTGCTGTGTGCTCCTGCCTGCAAGCCAAAAGGTTTCCTGGTGAGCAGGGGTAAAATATACAAAGCATGGGGTGCTGTTCATAGTGTGGGGAGCTATTTTCTTCTCTGTGGTGCTTGTTACCACTGGTCAAGGGCAAAGTTGGCTTTTCTCACAATAAGCAGGCTGCCCCGCCTCCCTTAGCCCATCCACCGTCACCACCAGGGAAGGGGAGAAAAGTTCAGCCTGATTTGTGCTGGAGGAGAGGACTCGGAGGGGTGGTGTGGGTTTTCCCAGGCCATTCTTCATAGGCCATTTTCTGGCCACTACCAATAGTGGTCAAGAAGCTAGTTGTGAGCAGTTTGCATGCAGAAATACGTCCTGGTGCTTTCTTCCTTCCCTGCGAAAAGAACATCATTGTCAAGGGAAAACTGTTGGCTGGCAAGTGCTGTCAGCTTTTGAGGGTTGAAGGGGCAACAAGGAGACAATGGTGCCTCTTTCCAAAAGGTGAAGGTAGTTTGCCCAGGCAACTTCCTACTCCAGAGTAATTAGCAAAGTAGAGATGTGTTCGTAGGAGGAAGCTTTTGGAGAGAGTGGTGTTACCTCCTGGGGCATGAGCAAGTGGTTGGGTCTCTGCTCCAAACCATGGGCAAATGTCATGGGCCACTGGGAGAGCAATGGAGACACACCAGGATTTGCAGAAACAACAGGAAGGATTAGGGAGTCAGTCCTGGGGAAGAGTTCGTTTCTGAGGCCCTGAGGCAAACTTCTCAGTTTGTAATTGGGCAAAAGTCAGTCAATGTCCCCCATCATTTTTGCTGGCAGGATTTGATCTCAACTGGGAAAACACATAAACTGATGGGAAGAATGAAGTAAGTTGTGTTTCAAAGAGAAGGAAACAAGTCTCTTCCCTTCCATCTGAGCCACTCATTCCTGTGTGTGCCTTTCGTCAGCAAGTGACTTTCCAGACTGGCTGTAGGGCTGCACTGAAATTAGCCAACAAACCCACTGAACTTTACAGGAGAGGGCTGGACTGTCAGACATGCCAGAGCTTGAGAAACAAAGCATGTATTAAAAAAGAATAGCCTTAAATCCTCCAGGAAAAAGAAAAAAAGCTCTGGTTTCACAGGGCACAAAGTGTTCTTGTTTCCCTAGCACATATTCTATATGTGAAAAGCAAAGAAAAAAAAAATTACAGCCAATAAATTTTTTAAGTGCAGAAAGGTTTCTTTTTTACATATAGCAGTGTCCAGTAGCACCACTAAAGTTAAAGGTCTGTCAACATTTTCATTAATAAACCCCCAATTTTCATGAGTTTATTACTCAGCCATAAAAGCCTGTTTCCCAGTTCAACTTGCCATATGAGTCCTCAGCTGCTGCCTTCTCTCCAGTCTGAAGCTCAGGGAGCACACACAGATGTGATTCAAACCCTTACTCAACCCTGATTTTGCACCACCAGAACACTAGTAGAAAGATTCCTTATTTGTGTCTGAAAGAAACTGAAAAAGCAGGCAAACAAGTCTCCGTGTTTGTATCACAGAAGAACAGTGTTAGACTTAGGTCCTTTTTGACAATACAATGAGATTGGTTTGGCTGTATTTAGAGCTGAAGGAATGTAAAATGGAACTGGAGGCAGATTTCCAGGGTCGTGTTTCCTGTGAAGCAGTCTGACTTCACGTAGTAATTGTGGGAGAGAGAGAGGGAAAGAGAACCAGCCTGACATTTTCATGTCTAATGTTCTATTATTTCCCCTACTTGGGGATGCTTTGAGCTTCCTTTGCTACTCAAAAGTAAGGGATGGGACTAATATTAAAAGAATCTCGAGAGGCTTCTGACAAAAAAAAAAGAACCTACCCAAAATCAAATCACCCCAAAATCATTCAGATATCCTAGTATAGTGGTCACAAGTATAGGAAGACAAGGTCCTTCTTCCAGCTGTCTCAAAGGCTTAGGAGGGTAAAAGGTGAAGAAGGGAAATAAAAGCAATTTCAGATTTTCAGAGTCAAAACTATCAGTTTGAACAGGATTAGGATTTAGTTTATCTGCATCCCATCCCAGTGTTCCAACTATCAGAGAGTGTTTCTTTGTGAGTAGAAGTCTACTTTGGAGTTTTAAAAGACACTTCGCTGCTTGTTATCCACACCTAAGAGACAACAAAATCAAGACACCAGTGCATCAGGGCAAAATCACCTTGGTCTTGCAATTTCTTATGTATCCACCTTAGTAAGCCTGGTCCAGGATTGCCAAGCATCCTATTCCTGCTTTCCTCTAGACAAGTTCACCTTTGAAATGTTTTATACAGCCACTTGATCTGACCTGTTGAAGAAAATTTGGCATTAGACCAGGTACCAAGAAAATGTCTGGTTTTACTTGGGATATGCAGCCATGAAAGACTCTTTGTGCTAGAAGCCATGGTAGCTTATCTGCACAGAAATCAATAGTCTTTTCTCTAGGATATTTACTGAAGGAATTAAAAGTATTAGTCCAACTCCCACTTTTTATGAAGCATCTTGGATCCACATGTCCTAGGAGATGTTCTATATCACTAGATTTTAACTCAGGCTGCTTTGAGGTTGTAAAGGTCTCCAACTAAGGGCTGGGCTGCCCTATGACTCCAAAGTGTTTCTTAGGGATCTCCTACATGATTGTAGGGCGAACAGATATCCAGCTAACCCAGATATTCCTTAAAGTTCATATTCAAATGGTTTAGCTTTATAGGAAAGAATTCAGCATCAGGGGAATAGATTTGCCAAGCCAATAACCACTAGTTTGAATCCCAGTGAATATCAGAAATGGTTAGGAACTGTAGATCAGCTTCTCTGTGAAGGACTGAGAAAGGCATCCTCTAGAACAGCCAAGCTCCTGATTCAGACATGTTTCTGTTTCTAGGAAATATGTGTTCAGGCTCCTTTAAGTGTCAGGAACCTGGGTATTTGCTCTCACTATGGATTTAGTCAGGGGAAAATGTCTCTGTAGGCATCTGGCCACATAGGATTATGTCTGGGAGACCTTTTGAAACCTAACCAAGTTAGAGACTGGACTTCAGCGGGCCAAGTACCACGTGTTGCTTTAGGGTTTAAGGAATGGGTAGGATTTCTTGGTGATCCTTTGTACCATTTACCTCTGCCAGGCTTACCTGCTCCTTTCTGTTCCCTTTCTTTGGCAATGTGATGCAGACACACAAAAAGGTGGCTATTCATGGCCTGGCAGGTGGAAGATTAATCCTGACAGAGGAAGAATTTCTTGATGAAGTGACTTCAAAGGCAAAATACCGTGGAGGGGGAGGGAGAAGCAGGCAACACTTGCACGAAGGAAGAAGAAGGAGGCTGTGCCAGTTGGCATCAAACACTAGAATAACCTTCATCCTCAGGGCTGACACTGGCGGCTCAGCTTAGTGCATTGGCAGCTCTGCTTGTATTGCAGTTTCAGCTTCCCCCAGCTCCTGCCTGATTCACATCCAGGGGCACAAAGGGCACCTGGCCCATGTCCAGTGCCTGTGCCAGGTAGAGCAAAGAAGTCTTTGAAAGAAACAATAGAGGCATGTAACAAATCTCTCCTGGGAAAACTGAGCTCTTTATCCCTCCTTCCTGCTCAGCCTATTGTAGTAGAGCTGACTAGATCCCTGATGGCCTTGAGGCCTTTGTGTGAAGTTTCTCTCCCCAGTCACAGGTTGTAGTAGCTAGTGGATTCTTTCTTTCTTTCTTTCTTTATTTATTTATTTAAATGCATAGTCTTCTTCAGGCAGATGAATGAGCTTATCCACCTGCCTTGATGTGTGCCATGGAAAACATCTGACTGACTGCTATCTTCCCTTCTGGATCTCCTTCCAGTGGAAATTTCCCTCATGAGGAGGGAGTCTCAAGGATATTATAGTGGCATTTGGAATGGTAGGAAATATAGAAATGCCAGAAAGAAATCCCTAGTAAAAGGGGCCAGTATCTCATCTAAGTGCAGAGTTTCTACAAGGTATTCACACAACCAAAATTAGCAGCCTGGAGGATTGGAACAGGAATTAGATGTGACCCTTTGAAATTTTTCCACCAAAGCACTCTTATTCTCTTTCAAACCACATTCCTCCATGTCTCGGATGTCCTGGACATATATGAAGATAGCCAGATATGCAGTCCTGTAGAGGTAGCTGTATTTCATCCTGAAACATATTATCTGTAAGGATCATGCAGCTATCTTCATTGTGGGAAGAAGCAGCTCTTGCACAGCAGAGATAAATGCTTATCGTACTCCAGAGCAGGAAGTGAAGCAGAATGTTATATCAAGATCAAACTATGTGGGAAATTGAATGAGACAGAAGTTACCACATTAGCAAACTGGCCAGGGCTTTGAAGCCCATCTTCAGCCTCTGTGAAAAGTGTGTTTTAGTTTCCTAATATGTTTTAAAGTGTGTTACATAAAACACCAAGATACTTTAAAAACCTCAGCATAGTTATTCTCAGAAGTCTTTCATTCAGGAGTTAAGCAGGCTCATTCTGGCTTAATCTACAAGGTTGTTAGACACATGCAAGCCAAAATCAGTTAAGGCTCATCAGCCAAAGAAGTCATTGTCTCAGGTGACTTGTTAACATCACTTCACCTGACCTTCTTTCCCTCCTTCTGTTGAAGGATAGTGACTGACTGGTTTAGACAGTAGAAAGCCAAACAACAGACTTTGAAAAAAATATATCCTTGCAAATCTGCTCTGTAGCTTTTCTTACTTACCAAACCCAGTATTTGGGATTGCCTCAGAAGCTGGGTTCCAGAAATGGCAAATTTCTCTGAACTGGACTGAAAGTGGGAAAAGATCAAGGAAAATCAACATCAAAGAGTCATGGACATCCCTTTCATCAACTTTTACTACTAGGTCAGAAAGAAGTTCGTTTGCCCTTGTGGATTATGAAAATGTTTAACCAGAGTGGTCTTTTGGTTAAAGCCAAAGGAGCAATGCCAAGTGTGTTGTGTCTGATAGTGCCCATGACCATATAAGAGAATAAGAAAAGCTCTGGTGGTACTGAGCAAGACAGTTATTTTAGAACAATGAAACAGAAGTTCTAGATCTCCCTTCAGCTTTTATAGTTGGTTTTAATACTCTTTATCCAACTGCAAAGGGCAAGATAACGTGTGAGGTAGAGGAAAAACAGGGCTGAGGCTATAAGCAGCTAAGCCTTCAGTCTGGTAAGACAGACAGTACTAGGTACACCACCTGTAGCATGATGCATCCTCAGCTGCTCAGTCTAGCCTCTGAACCACAGCACATTGCTCACTCCATGTCATATCACCACTGCTGCTAAGGCCCATGCTCTGAGCCCTTTGTGTTGCTGTTTAGGGCATATTTCTTTCCTATCATGGAGAAGAACAGGAGGACTGAGCAGCTGGAAGTGAGGGGGTGGGATACTCCCAGCTTCAGTGGAATAGTGCTTGGAAACAACTTTGAGATGCAAAGCAGAAAATTCTGCTTCTGACTTCTTCCATTCTCCACAGATGTCAGCCAGGCAGACTATCTACCGCAGCTTTTCTAGTGTGCTAGTGGCAGATCTGAAGCAATTGTAGCTCAAAGGAACTTGCTGTACTCCTATAGCAACCTCTGTAAACACAATGTCACAGAAGTGAGGCCGGCAGCCAAATTACCAGCTCACTGTCAGGGAAAGAGCAGCCAACACCTCTTGTCCTCCTCCAAGAATGCCACAAAGTCCCCACTGACTCCTGTTGCTTCCTTCAGTTTACATGATTTCTTCCATTCATGTGTTGTCTTAACTTCCAAATCTAGCAGCGGCACAAGCTGGTGATAGGAGTGATCCTCAGATCCCAGAACATACCTCTCTCTACACGTAGACAGAAAACACTCCAAGAGTAAAAAATGGGCTACAGTCATGTCTTCAGATATAATCTGCGTCATAATCTGTCTTTTCTCAAGGGTCAGAAACTCCCATCTGGCTCATTATAGGTATGGAGGTTAATATCAACTTCCCCTGAAATTCAAAGGTTTTAAGGGCCGGGGCTTAGTTGTCACTTCTTGGAATAGAGCCCAGCAGGAAGGACAGCTGTTGCGGATGTCTGATGAGTGATGGTGGCTCCTGGGAGCCTGCAGAGCTGGGGGCTAAAATGTGTTTTCTCCTGCTTACCATTACCAAGAAGAAGAAGATGAGGAAGAAGAAGAAATTGTCATGCATAGTAATGTCATACATACTACATAGTAAAAGCAGAGTTTTGCAGGGTATGGCAAAGTTGTGATCCAGTTGTGTGAGCTTGATTCCAGCAAAGCCAAACAGATCCCCAGGGCTATAAAGAATCAGAGCATTTCTCCCAGGGAAAGGAAAGGCAAATAGACAATTTCTAAAACATTTGCAATTCCAGACAATTCCTAAAACATTTGCAGGCTGTGATGTACCTTTCCATAAAGAAAAGATGGTTCACAGTTGCCTTGTGTGTCTTCAGCCACATGTGGATCAAAGTTCAAGGATGACAGAAACTCAAAGGAGAGACAAGATGTCGAAACAAGGAGGGATGTAACACAGATGGATTAGTGGGGACTGCTTTAGATCATCAGTGAAAGGCTTCATTCTTTTAAACCTTTTATTGCATGGTATTGACACACATCCCATTTATGTTCCCTGCATTCTTACAGTCTCTCCTCCATATTCATCCATATATTTTGCCCTCAACTATGCCAAAACTCAAAAAGAGGCCATCCTGAGGTTGTTGACCCTCTAAGGGAAAAACCCTCTCAATCCTCTGTGAGTACATAACACAGGCCTGCCTTTCTCCTCAAGACACTCTCTCTTCTGCTAAAAAAACCATAACCAACCCAAAACAAACCTCTAGCATTTTGAAAGAGATGTGACAGTTTTAAAGGAACAGCGTAAATAGTTTATCCCAGAAGGACAAATGATATTTTTGTTTTTCTAAATGAGTTGTCTTGGACAAGTGGAATTACTGAAAAAACACAGGAATCTCATGTTTGAGCTGAGAGATCCTTTGAGACTGGACTCCCAAAGGGCAATGCTTTCAGTCCATGGCTTTCTGAAAGCTAACTTAGAGAAGTCAGTGTGCAAAGTCTTGAGTTGACAACTCAACTTAGATCTGTAACCACGGGACATGTTTTAGTCTTGGGAAAAAGGGGGAGCAATACATTCATAGCTGGAGGTTTTAAAGTACAGATTTATGCAGCACCTGTCAGGACTGATTTAAGCATTTCTGATCCCACCATATGGGATAAGATGGACTAGAGAACACCTTGTGAGCCCTAGTGGTTATATTGGCATCAAGTATTAGGTAGAACTGCAAGCTTGCCCTCAGAGTGTCTTGTCACCACTGTGGCTTAAAGAGACATTTCTCCACTTTGTGACTCTGACAAAAGCTCTGACGCCAGTATCATCACAGATTTATGTTGCTTTTCAAAGACTCCTAATGATTGTCCTCCAGTTATACCCTTAACTTGTGAGCTACCAATTTGTAACACTGGCCAGCTGGAAGGGTGTAGAGGCTTCTCTGGCCTTCCTTTCCGTTGTCTTTCCTTTCTTGACTGTATGTTTGATGGTAAATTCATAGATGCAGTGGGCCTTAACTGCCCTTTTTGTCTTAGGTCCCTGGACTAGCCCAGATGAAATCAACAAGGCTTTGCTAAAGTCCAGGGCTTCAGTAATGAGAAGCTGAAGAGTTGCCTCAAATGACTATCTTCACCATTGCTTTTCACTACACCTTCAGTTTAAATCTATTGCATTTTATTGCTCATTTGTGGGATGATTACAACATCCTTGTTCTGTGATTCCCTCCCCTCTGTATTTAAATTCCTAATGTGCACTCAACCTGAGGTCCAGGTTAGCATAATTTTTCTATATACAAATATATATTTACTGAACATCTTTAAAAAGCATTTGTGTGGGATGTAAAATAACATTGAAATTCCTTTTTTCTGGTGATTTATAAAGCTATTTTCCCCCTGTCTAGACGTTTTCAATATTTGCAGTTAGCTGATGGAAAAATAAACGGTGGAATATTCCTTCCAAACCTCCATCACAGAGGGGAAAAAACGGTCTCCATCATGAAAAGTAAATGCTCTTCTGTCAAGTCAGCCAGGTGGAGGCTGCTAAGAGGCAAAAGACACAGAGGATGAGTCTGGTTATTGCTGTATTCAGGTATAGAACTTGGATAAGGATGGGGAATGGAGTTTTTTATAGCTGCAGGGAGAAGGAGGAGAAAACAAGCTATTATGCCGGAGACATTTTTCTTGGGCTGATTGCAAAATTAGCTGGAGCTGAAGTTAATTGATTGTGTAGGCAGATGAAACAAACTTGAGATGACTATAAATAGCAACAATCTTGCTTTCCGAGCAGCTGTAAATCTGAGCTGGAGAGCCGCCTTAAATTCCCTGTGAACATTTGCAAACAAGAGAAGGAGAATGAGTTAAATAAAATAAATAAAATAAAACAAAGCGTGGTCAAATAAAATATACACACAAACAGCCCAGCACAGAGAGAAATTGTCAGGGTCAGCCCTTCCAAGACAGGTGGTAGATAGAATTTATTGCACAGATATTATGACCTGATGCATTTTACCCTTCTTGCCCCTCAACCAAAGCCTGGGAAGGGCAGAATGCATCTATTTCTTTCATTTGTCTTAATCGGATTTTACGTCAGACAGTGTTGCTGCCCCTTCATCAATGAAGAGTGTGAGGGAAGCAAGAGGCTAGGTCTGTTTGTCTGGATACTGACAGCTAGAGCTGCCAGAGAGAATGCCACATCCCATCAACAGCTGAAAATGGGAAAGTTATTGTGTGCTCTATGGAAACTGTGAATACATGTGGGCAGACACTTGCTACGTGATGTTTTTTATTCTCTTTAAGATGGGGGAGTTGTTGATTTTTTTTCATCAGGATTAAGATTAATGTTTAAACTCTGTTCTACCAGCTCTGATGAGCAATACCCTGATGAGGGAGAGCTATGTTTGAAAACCCAAAAGAGACATGACTGTCAAGGTTAGAGCCTCCACTGAATGTGGCAAGTGGCATTTTTTAGTATCTGTACCTCCAGCTTAGCTGGTATCAACAGAAGGTGATCTCCCTGCAGTCTAAAGACTACAGGCATGGATGCAGCCTAGAAGGCTGTTGGTGGACCTAGCCTTTCATCCACATGGGTCTGTTCTCGGTCATTGTCTGTCCATCCACAGGAGGGGGTCCCCCTGTAAATACCAACCGACAACATAATTATCACAGTTGAAGGCCAAAAGGGCAGAATGCCATCAACTGAAATTACAGAGTAATTTGAGTAATAATTGTATTACTAGAATTCAGTTAGGATTAAAGATGTAATATTCAGACTTTTTCAAAAGCGGTCCTCAGGCTTTTACTACTAGCATTACCATTTGAGTCACACCTGTGGGCTGCACTCTGCTCTGTTGTGTTGGGACCACACAAGCTTTAGTAGGAGAAACTTCCCACATTGAGGAGTTATGGTTTGCAGATACAAGCCAGACAAAAGGCTAGGAGGAGAAAAGACAAACACAAAGGTTTACCAAGCCATTTCAGCAGGTGGCTGGTTACTTCCCACCTCTCTCACTGGAAGGTGACTGGAGTGACTGTTTTACAAGCGGGGTGAACGAGAAGCGCTTGTGTGGTCAACTGGATGTGGGAGATGAGCGCTAACTTTTACAGCTTGGGTAACTCCCTTGGTTGGCCACACTTCTGCTGAGTGATAACAAGGCAGTTCAGGTATCAGTGAAGGCTATGCAGAAAGGAAGGACAAGCTGGGGCAGCAGAGCAGGGCACCTCATGCTGCCATGTGCTCTGCTAGACATAGCTGGCCCATTTGATGTACCTGAGAGACATCACCCCGAGGAGAAGACATCAGTGGCTTGGTTATGCTATCAATGCCAACAGGGCCGAGTCCAGCTCAGCAAAGAGCTTCCTTAGTGTTCTTCTGCTAAATATAGTGTATTCTTACAAATTTTAAAACTGTTCACCTCACAGCCCTCGGGAACAAGCCTATTTGCTTCCTCTCGGAACAAGCTCACGTGATTGTGATGTGACTGTGGTTCCTCTCTCTGACCCATTAAAGCATGTCAGAGGTCTGAGATCTGTCCAAGGCTCAAGGAACACCTGAATGTTCTTACAGAGAGTATCAGGCAGAGTTTATTCTCCTCGGCTCATTCATCTGTTTGGGTTTCACCCAGACTGCTGGGCAAAGTCACCCCTACTGTTACTACATGTTGCAAGGCCTACTCTATCAACAGCACCAGCTGTAGTGAGTAAACCAAGGCAGTGGTTTGACTGCTAAAACACCTAGGAAAAAAACCTCTTGGATCTTATTTCTTATGTCCTTGGTTTGCTGATAAGCAAATGGCAATCCAAGAGCCTAGGATGAACCTCTCCCCCCAAAAAAATCATGCATGCACTCTCCATCTGACCTGTCACCTCTCTTCTGACAACTGAGCACATCTGTGTTTATCTTCTTTTTTACTGGGTTTCAAAAGACAATGCTCTGCTCTCATGGGGGATTCTTTTATCAGTTTTAGGGCCAGGAACCTAAAAGGAGTTAATCTAGAGGTCATTCTCCAGCCATTTCACTACTTGGTCAGAAGAGTCACCTTGGAGCTTCCAAGTTTAATGAAGACATTTTTACAGCTTTTCTGCTAAAAGGAGAGGTGCACTTTGATTGAAGATAAAATCCATCAAATGATGCAATTCATTTATTCTGGCATCATGGAGTCTCTCCATCATGGAGAGAAAGGCTTCTTTTTGGAGGGTGGGGAAAGGAAGATTGTTGGGCCTGTTCTTCAAGTCCAGTTTTAACATCTCTGTCCTGCTGAACCCCATCTGATGGCTATGAGGAGAAAACAAGGCAAATAGGTCCTGTTGAATATACACTGCCCAGGTCTGTAAATCAGGTTTGGTCTCTGGTTTCACCAGCTTCTATGACCGTACTTTTCATTAGGAAGACTCTCACCCCTTTAGTGACACTATCATTTCATGAGACATGGGAATCAGTTATATAAACCCTCATTTACTTGCCCATATCTGCTAGTGTGCTGTATCCTTCATATTCTACTTGTAAAAAGCCTGCTCACCCTTATCCTGGTCACAGAAGTGAATGGGAAACTTTGGGTCTGCTGTGAAGTCCATGTCTATGCATAGCCATGATCAGAGCTACTGATATATATATCAGAATACTTCTTCTGTAGCAAGAAGCATTCTTCTAAGTTTTGACATAATCTAACTTCCATCGCACACCATACAGTTCCAGCTCCAAAGCAGGTTAACACGTACATGTCTGAATGGGATTCAGGTGTGTCCAAAACTCAGGGCCCCTACAAGGGTAAGAGGAGAGTTGCAAAATCCCTGAAATACCTGTATTGACACATTTCAACCAGCTGTGCAGCAAGCAACGGGGAAAGGCTTGTTTCATGCCTCCTACCCACTCACACCTCTTTCATGTTTTGCCCAGTTGGACATCTGGTATGTTTTTTGCTACACACCCAACGCTGAGCTTTCCTTTCAGGTGACCCATTTTGATTCTATCGGAGCTGACTTCTGCCCTTATACATGCATGAAACTCAAGGCTTGTCTTGAGGCAGAGCCAAACACTAGAAACGTTGCTCAGCAATGGGTCAACCTCAAAGGTTTGAAGCATCTGCTCTTTTGTGCTCCCAGGGATTCACATGCCGATGCCCACAACCATCAGTCGCTGAGTGAGGCAGATGGTGTTGTCCTGGGTGTTTGGCCTAGCTGATTCCATCACTGTAAGATTCTTCTGCAGTTCATCTTACATTTGTTTCCCACTAGAATCACACAAGAAGAGACTTGCTACGGGTATTATGTTAATGGCAACCGAATGTATGCACCTGGTCCATCCTACTGTACTTAACAGGCATCCCACCCAAGATTGCACAGGGATCTAAAATAACCAACTGTTGAAAGGTCTTGCAGAAATAAGTTGCAGGAGGATCTTATTTGGCACAGTAAAAGGGAGGGCATTATTTCAAGTTCTGAAGTGAATGAGAAATCAGTCTGTCAGGAGGATAGCAATATGCTGAGACATTGAGACTGTTTAGCTATACACATCACAGCAATTCAACAGCAAATGTGTATCTCAGTCCCTTGGTTTCCCAAAGCAAGGGACTTTTCTAATTGTAACCAACACGGACAGAATTAGCTAATCATCAAGTCATAGATAATATAGATCTCCTCCAGCTGTGTTAGTTCCAGACGGGTAAGAATTTCAGATGTGCTGTCTAATTATGCCTATGATACCATTATTGATATTCAGAAATATCATGTTATCTCTGGTGAACATAAAAATACTCTCTTAAATATTAATTCATCTTTGTTCACCTTACACCCTAGTGCCTCATCTCTGTTAAGAGCAAAACTTTGGCAACTTCTGACTTCAAACATGTAATAAAGAAGCCACTAGAAATGTCAGTAGAATAGGCTGGGTCTCAGGACTGGAAAAGGAGGATCAGGGATCTTAGTTCAAGGCAGACACAGAACCCTGAGACGAAAGTACAGGGGAGTGTGGAAGCTGCAAGACCAGCCAGTAGACTGGGTGGAGTGGAGGGCAGCTGGGAAAGGGGTGACGAAGTCAAAATGGAAAAAGTTGCTGGGTGGATCAAAGTCCAAACAAGGATTTATGAGAGGCATAAAAGAAATTTGGAGAATGAATACCATGAGTAGTGACAGAATTCAGCCATATTATGAAGATTTTGGGGTGGAGGAAGAGATAGATCTCCCAAGAGAAGTTTGTCTTCCCTGCTCCTTTACCTCTGCACTTCTTGAGATCTTGACATTTGTCCCTGCACCAGAACCTCCATCTTCACCTTGCTTTGTGGCCTTTTGCCTACTTGTGCTTCTAGCTTCCTAGTCTCTTGCCTTGCTGCATGTTCCTACCAATGCCAGGGTGGCTTAGCACAGGCTTCTCAGTTCACCCTAGGCAGGCTCTCTCCCTTTTATTCATCCATTTGCTCATATCTGTCTGCTTGAGGGCCAAGTGCCCAAAATTACAAGGGTTCCTTTTTTGTGTTTCTTTTCTTTCCTTTAGAGATCAAATGCTGCTGTGGACTCCCAGTTCTAGAGCATACTGGTGATGAAAGTGGAGAAGGATTTCTGTCATGTCTCATTCTCCATCATAGCTTCATGATTCTTCTACTACTGGACAGCGGCAGGTAGAATGACAGGAGTAAAGAAAACAAATCACTATAAGCTTAGAGAATCTTAAGTACACTTTAAATACCTCTGCTAAAAACAAAATTCCTGTGACTTCAAAGAGCAAGGAATTAATTCTGCTAGTGCTTCTTGAATAAGATATCTCCCCACCCCAGCCCTGTCTTCAACAGGCTTGGAAGGCGCAAGCTGGCTAGTTGAAGTGAAAGCAATTAATGGAGACATTTTTACTACCCTTATTAAAGGGAGAAGGAGGCTTTGATATAACACAATATCCACTAGATGATGCAATTAATTTATTTTGGCTGGCCAGTGCTCTTGCTGGAGTCTGTGTGTTATTACAGGGTGGTGCAACGGTTGTTCTTCCCACTGCCTGCAGGCCCTAGGGTCAGGTTCTGCTCCACCAATAACATGACTCATCTCTTCATAAAACAATTCCTCAAGTGATACCAAAGTGACCGCAACATCAGTCAGCTTCCAATCATTTGAATCCCATAATGACGGCTACTTCCCCAGAATCCTCTTTAGAGCAACTCACACACTTGTTCCTAACCACAGAATGAAAGTCAGCAGGGAACATGTTGGTTTTCACAAAATACCATGTGAGAAAGGTCCAGAACTGGATATCATTTACATCATTACATCATTAAGATGTGCCTCCTCAGGAATTAATTAAGCTGTATGTCCTTGTAGAAAAATACACTTGTCCTAATGTGGGCACATCTTGGACAAAAGGGATGGCACTGTGGTGGTAGGCAATCCACCTGGCTTCAGCTACCCAATATAATTAAGTACCTCTGAGTTTAATGCAGAGAAATGGCCATCTCAGTAATGATCCTGTTGCTAGTTGCCCTCAGTTTGGACTTATTTGCTGTGAAAAAGAACCAAAGTTAGCAACCAGACGAATAGACACCAAAAGCTTATGTGAAAACACTTCTGCTCCTGAGTCCTCTCTTTCTTCTCCACTCTTTCTTCTCTAGCTTCTCTTAACAAAATGTCTTCTAGGTCAAATCTGTGAGAGACCTAATTAAGGATGATGAGCCAGTTAAGACAACCAAACTTCATCTTGGAACCCTGGAATAATTAATCTTAGAGCATTTTCTCTGTCAATTTTCCACAAGACTATTAAGAAGTAAAGAGACCTCAGCCAACTCCACCCCAGGTAACATGGTGCCACTGCGGGGACAGCCCCACTGTGTTTCTCTTGGCTAATGTATGCTAGGGAGGGGAAAACAATGGGATGGAGAATTTGCATCCCCTGCATTGAAGAAAGCTTTTTGAGGCAAGTAAGTTAACTGAATTTTTTAATTAAATTCTTATGGTCTGCATAATTAGAACTACTAGTAATGAAGTAGCTCCAAAGTTCATTAAAGAGGGTCAGGTTCTTTATTACATGGCAAATGGACCAAAAAAAGGAGTTGTGTTGTCAGAGGGTCATAATCTGAGTTTAGTTACAAAAATAATCTCTGGCTCTATAAAAAAAAAGTATTTTCAGCAACTCTGTATCAAAGTCTTACTTCTTCACTTGCAGCTAAAGAAACAGAGGGGTCCATTGTATAACATTTCCTGTATTCAGGTTATTTCTCTTCTCTGTGGTGGAGACAATCTATAAGGATCTATGAACATGTCCTAATACTTTCCCAGTCTGGCACTGGTTACGAACTTCACTTTCTCCTGTGATAGGATATAACTTTATCACGGGAGTTAAGAACAATATTCCTCTTCCTCATTATGTAAAATACTAGACCTGATTTTCTCATGAGGGCAGATCTTGTCTTCTAGAGAAAGAAACTTCAATCGTGATACTGTCAATAGAAATCCTGACAGTTGTTAGAAAATATTCCTCTTTTCTTGAGGTTTAGAATGGGATAACCTGCTAATCAGATTAATAGATAAGCTTGGAGGAACAAATGTATGATTTTTTTGGATTTGACTTTATTTTACAGTGATGAATTTGGTTCCCGCCTGTCAGAAACAAAACTAGACTCAGCAGCACAGAGTCCAGTTGGAGGCTTGTAGTTTGGAGTGTTTCCAGGGGTCAGTACCGGGTCCAGTCTTGTTCAAAATATTCACCAAAGAACTCTGACCCCTCTGGATGAGGGAACAGAGTGTACTCCCAGCAAGTTTGCTGATGACACAAAACTGAGAGGAGCGGCTGACACACCAGAAGGCTGTGTCACCGTACAGGGAGACCAGGACAGACTAGAGAGTTGGGCAGAGAGGAACCTATTGAAGTTCAACAAGGACAAGTGTAGGGTCCTGCACGTAAGGCAGAATAACCCTATGCATCAGTACAGATCAGGGTTTGACCTGCTGGGAAGCAGCTCTGCAGAGAGGGACCTGGGAATCCTGCTGGACAACAAGTTGATTATGAGCCAACCACGTGCCCTTGTGGCCAAGAAGGCCAATGGTCTCCAGGCGTGCATTAAAAAGAGCATGGCCAGCAGGTCAAGGGACCTCCCCCTCTACTCTCTCCTGAGGAGCCCCCATCTGGAGTACTGTGTCCAGTTCTGGGCTCCAGTTCAAGAAAGATGGGGAACTTCTGGAGAGAGTCCAGCAGAGGGCTACAAAGATGATCAAGGGAATGAAGTGCCTTTCTTAGGAAGAAAGGCTGACGGACTTGGGGTCTGTTTAGCCTGGAGAAGAAAAGACTGAGAGGGGATCTCATCAATGCTTATAAATATCTAAAGGTGGGTGTCAAGAGGATGGGGACAGACTCTTTTTAGTGGTGCCCAGCAACAGGACAAGGGGCAATGGGCACAAACTGGAACAGAAATTCCATCTCAACACGAGGAAAAACTTCTCTACTTTGAGGGTGACAGAGCACTGGAATAGGCTGCCCAGAGAGTTTATGGAGTTTCCTTCTCTGCAGATATTTAAAACCCACCTGGGTCCAATTGTGTGCTTTGGCAGAGAGATTGAACTAATTGATCTCCAGAGTTCCCTTCGAACCTCTACAATTCTGTGATTCTTCAGTAAGGCAAATGAATGTGTTCTGACAATAACATCTATAGGACAGGGACATGTTTTTATCCAGGAAACATACATCTTTTTTTTTAACATTTGTTGGTTTTACTTTTTTATTATTTTCAAGTATTGGTATTTGTTCCATGTGGGGTACAGATCTGACAAAGCCACAAGATTCAACGAAAATTCATTCACTCAAAATGGTCTGGGTACTTTAAGTTCTTTACCACGCTGCATTCAGGAGCAGTTCCACTTTGCAGGTAATTATCATTTATTTATTTCACTGGGAACTGATCTGAGATTCTGCCAAAATCATTGCATATTTGACAAAAAAGTAATGTCCAGAGGTGAAAGGTGTCTCCTGCTGGACAGGCATGCATGAATCCCTTTGTAGTGGCAGGATATGATATTTTGGACTCTCTCAAAAGCAGTGCCAAGTTCACAGTGGACACACACAACATTTTGTACTCTCCCTGCCGTGGTTCAGGATCAGTGCCAGAGGAGAAAGAAAAGGCCAAGGCAGGGGGTGGGGAAGCGATCTCCTGCCCGAACTTTTCCTTGTAATGAATATGTGTGAGACTAACTATGATCTCATGGAAATCTCTGTTTTGTGGTCATTAGATATTATGAACATGTCATCAGTCTGGCTATATTACCTGCTTTGTCCCCTCAATTCACCTCCAGCAAAATCATTCCTGTATCAAAGAAGGAATCTGCTTGAAACTACTCACACTACCACTTGTACCTTAGCCTCTTTTTTACTACTGTTTAATTCATAAGATGAAAGATCAGCTACAAATGAAATGAAACTACAGACATGCAAACAACATCTTCCAATACAGAGCCAATATTTGCTTCACACAGATCCTGCACTATTATGGTGCCAGACAAGGACTAGATAGCTGCCCAGCACCCATGAGAACACCAGGTACTTGAAGTATGAGAATACTGCTAATATTTATACTGTCTGAAAGCTACAACATTACTGTCTTGCTCTCTGTTGGGGAAGATGCAATTCTACCCTGTTGTCAACAAATGCCTGTGGCCATAATTTGGTAAATATAGTGTGAATGAGATCGATGCAGATTTGGTGTTTAAAGATAAATGTAATACATTACTTACTTTTTACCATGGATTTGGATTTTAATTACACTGCTGAGCAAATACACTTTGGCTATACTTTACTGCCTCTCAGCCAGATGAGACCTGTACAACTAAAGTGGACTCTTGATATGCTTCTGTTCCTCCCACCTATCTTCAGGGTCCTCGTAAAGCTGCAAAATTAGAGGGACAGTCTTTTGAGTCTCCCTTCATAGTCAGCTGAGGAACGTTCATCACAGCTAAGATCTGAAGCTCACTCTGAAAAACCGTACCTGTGGCCAGCAGGCCTAGGGAAGTGATTGTCCATCTGTACTCGGCACTGGTGAGGTCCCACCTCAAATACCCTATCCAGTTTTGAACCCCTCACTAATAAAGACATTGAGATGCTGGAGCATGTCCAATGAAGAGCAACCAAGCTGATAAAGGGTCTAGAGGACAAGATTTATGAGGAGCAGCTGAAAGAACAGGAGTTGTTTAACCTGGAGAAAAGGAGGCTGAGAGGAGACCTTAACAGTCTCTACCTGAACTACCTGAAAGGAGGTTGTAGCAAGATGGGGGTCGGTCTCTTCTCCCAAGTAACAAGTGATAGGGCAAGAAGAAATGGCCTCAGTTTGCACCAAGCGGGGTTTAGATAAGGTATTATGGCAAATTTCTTCACCAAAAGGATTGCCAAGCACTGGAACACGCTGCCCAGGGAAGGGTTGGAATCTCCATCCCTGGAGGTATTTAAAAGACATGTACATGTGGCACATGTACATGGGGCACATAGCTTAGTGGTGGACTTGGTAGTGTTAGGTTTACAGGTTTACAGTTGGACTCAATAATCTTAAAGGTCTTTTCCAACCTGAATGATTCTATGATTCTATTCATAGACTACAGAAGCAGGGTTTTGAACACTTAATGGGATGAATCTTTGCATTAAAGCAGAAGTTCAAAGCAGAATGGAGAGGTTGTGCTCAGGAGGATTACTTGAATTTTGAGATCTGTAACCCAGCAGCAGCCTGTTTAAGAGCCTTATACTACAGCGAGGGCATCTTAACATGGGTGCTTAATCCTTACTAGTTTGCACTGCTCTGCTAGACTCTCTGGAAGGATTCTATCAACTCACTGGGTTAAGATCTTTACAGAGAGTGGGAGCTATCATTAAGGAATGGTCAGACCGAAAGTACTGTGAGTGCTCCAAATCTCAAGGCAGTAATTTATGAAATCTTAGGAGAGACTACACAGACTACTTTGCTTTTGATACTTCCATGTTAAGGTAAGCAAGCATTGCCTTCTCATTGAAGACCACGAAAACAAGGAAGGTGGAGATGAGCAGGAAAACTGATGAGTGTCTGACTGGTGTCACAAAGACAAGATATCACAAAGAATTACATAAAGTTCCTAAACCTAGAAATGCAAGCCCAATTTGGAGTTCCTGTGGTATTACAACCTTCACATGTGGTAGTGGGCAGGCTCCTTAGAAGTTCATCCACATATTTTTAGATATATCAGCCATCAAGTGGGACTTGTGCCATCCTCTTGGAAGCAAGTGGTCTTGAGCAGAATGAAAAATTAGATTCCCAACAATCTGCCTTCAGTTTCTTATCAGAAATGCCAAAACCAGAAGTGACCTTAAATCCTGCCTCCTGCTTTGAGCATCAAGAAAACACAAGGATTCCCAACTTCCCCTTCTTTCCCTTTTTTCATAAGCAGATGTGCCATTTTTAACTCGAAACTCAAAGAGAAACCAGTTTCTACAGAAATACTGTTATTCTGTTAAAATGGTAAGTGGAATTGGAGGAAAATCCATCTTCACTGGGAAAAAAAAAAGAAAAAAAAATCACTGACTCAGGAAACCATATTTAATTTCTGAATTGGCCCAAAACTTTTTGAGTCACATGAGTTCAGTAATGAATTACTTTCCAGTAACAGTGTAGGATCACAGTTCAGGACATTTTCTCAGTAGCGGAGACACTCTTTGTTATCCTACAATGCAATGCAGATGTTTCTTTTTTCACTTTGTGCAAGGATGATTATCTATATGGGTTTTCAGACTCTTTAGGCAACTCACACAATCCAGGCATGGAGACTGCAAAGAGCAAACTTCCAAACTACGTATCCCAGAAAGCTGTAACACAAGTGGAAAGCACAGTTCGAATACTGAAGTGTCTTGAGACAGAGCATTTTGGGGTCATTTTAACACAAAAGAAAACATGTTGATTTCAGGAATGTTGAAATGTTTTGTTTTGATTGAAAATGTCAGGCAAAATGTTTTGACTTTGCCAGAAAAAAAAGTTTGTTTGTTTTGTGCTTTTTTTTTTCCCCAAAAAATTTCCACGCAGAGAAAAAATCTTGACATTTCAGCTCTTTGTTCCAACGTGGGATAAAAACAAACATTGAAATGTCAGGATTTGCTACAGGATGAAAATTCTGAATTTTGCCCAATTTTTGGTGTAATGCCTTGGCCTCAGCATTTACATTTTTCTTTGAAGTACGGGTGGATGTTCAGAGGGTGGGAGGGATTTTGTGAGAAAGGATCATGTGTTCCAAAAGAACCTAGAGACCTATGTGTTCCAGTCCATGTGACATTTTAGACTGTTTCAGAATTGAAATTAACAGGTAGTTGCTGCAACTAAACTGGAAGACAGTGACAGCACCATGTAAGATAGAAGTTCATGTCTCTTGACTTTTCCCTCTTTCTATCAGCAGACAAACTCCCTTTGGTCTATATCTGATTTTATCTTGATTAATGAATAACAGGAAAAATTGGAAGCTCTTGTCTTGAAGTCATTGGGAGCGTTGCCTGAATGAGGTTTCATGTAGGATAAAAAAACCAAATCAACTTTGGACAGCTTGGCCCAATGTAAGCTTTGGAGACATCTCAGCAAGTATGGCAAATGCGGTAACATGCCATATTTGCTGTAAGTAATTAAGCAGCATAAATCTGGATTACTGTCACGATTCCCTCTGAACAAACATCCTTAGAGGGATTTGGTTCTGCAAGCGTTGAACAATACATCAGTGGAAATGAGCTACAAGAGGATTATATGTGGATACTGCTTTATGGGGAACGGGCACAATGACAATAGGATTTATGGTTTTACTGCCTTCACAGATTTCTTAAAAAGCCAGCCTTTATATGGCCAAACTGACTCCAAACTAAAATGATAAAGTAATGCAGAAGAGCTAGACGTTGTTTTCAGTTAACTCTGGATAATCAAAGTGTTCCAGAAGCAGAACGTTAAAACCTGTTTTGGAACCTCACACATGAGCAGCCAGAGGTGGCAGTATGCCAAGGTGTGTTTCAGTGCAAAAAAAGCACAGGGTTGATGAACATAAGAGCATCCTTCTTCAGTCAGCCAAGAGCCCTACCTCCAAGAGGCCTAAGGTAAATATTAAGTTTAGGACTGAAGGAAATGCAGCATGTACAGAGAAATTCTTCCCTCTTTCCCTTGGACATCCAGCCATTTGGAGTGGGAAGCTCTGATCAGGGCATCATACTTGGAAGCCACCAGTGGACCTATTCTTCATGAATTATCCTCACCCTTTTTGGCCGCAAGTGCTGTTGGCTCTGAGCATGTGTGAAGTGATTGTTGGACTTTGCATGATTCCTGGCAGCCACTGCCCATTCCTTGCCATGCAAAGGTGGGACACTGGACAGAGTCATCATCTACAATCAAGAACTGGCTAAGAGGTACCCACTTGAACCTCCCTATATTAAACAGTCCCTTTCTATCATATGATAAATAAAGTTGCTTTACCTCTCTATTTAACAGAACTTCTTGTATCAGCAGGTTCATGGCCCAGGACCCTAGAGAGATGTTGACTTTTGCTGAACAAGAAGCGGTAGCTCTCACCTCCTATTTTAAATTTATTGTGTTACTGGATTAACAGATCTGACAAGATCATCTAATCAAGGAATTTCTAACATGTACAGTCAAAAATGATACAACAGGTACAAGGCATGAAAGACCATCTGAGGTATTTTCAACATGCCAGATGGATTTTTTTTTAAAATCTTGAACAGTGAAGTCTCAGAGGAGATCGTTTTGAGTGCACAGGGGACATGCAGTTCTTTGAGTAATTTGTGGAGGGTGTATTTCACAATGCAATGAAGATGATAGACAAAGTATGAGTGCTAAAAATCATGTCAAGGATACTAGAATTACACCCTTATTATTTATTTCACAATATCTCTGAGATATAGGATGAACTGTCTTCAATGTTGTACATTTACATTAGGAAAAACAATCCTTTTTTTCAAAAAGATTTTTTTCTCCTGTAATGCAATACAAAATTTTTGTAACTAGACACTAGTTTCCTGAAGGATGATTGATCCCAGCTAGGCATAGAAAAAGACCAACATTCCTCCAACTCCACAGTACTGTGCTCTGTCTCCAACAGATACCAGTGGCTTGGGCTGCTATGTCCTTCTGTCTTTACATCTTCTTATAAAGAAAGAGATGAGGAAACTTTACTAGCTAAAAGAACATGAGCACTCTTGCACTCAAGGAAAAAGCTGAAGGTGAGTGGGACTTTCAGAAACAGAGGAACCTGACAAAACGTTCTCTGAGTTCATGGAAAGCTGACATTTTAAAGACAGTCTCTTCACTACAGCAATCTAACTGTGAGGGAACTGGACCACCATTTCATAAATGCCATTGCATTTCTCAGGAATGGCATGACAAGAAAACTCACTGTTAGGAGGCCATCTACAAGTGTTCATTACTTCACATTAATGCCACTCTCACTTGGACAAACCCATCACCTTCTGAGGCCTCTCAACCCCTGAAATGAGAAAACCCTGAAATAGTGCCTATTCCGCTCTGGGTGCTATCCAAGCCCTATACATTGGGCTGCCTCACAAGTACCTCCAGCCTGCCTGAAGTCCACCTCAGTGGACATGCTTAGTCTTGTTCTATGCAGCTGGCAGATTTGACCATGCTGAGTCTTACCTGCCTGAAGGGATGCTATCCAGCTATGCAAGCAGCCATGGCTAAAGGCTTAGCTTGTGGGCAAAAGGCAAGCACAATTCTGAGGCCATTATTAGCCAACAGTAAGTACATCTCCAGAAAATCTAGGAGAAAACAGGAAGGACACCATCTCTGAAGACATTGGGTTAGGACCCAAGCTAGTTAGCCATTTTAATATGGAAGCCAAGAAAAGCATGTACTACAGAGCCCACACAGTCCCTTCCCATTAGCCTAAAAGAAAACACCGCCAAGTCAGTACCTAGAGCATGAAAAGAACATGTCTTCTATCCAAGATATCAATGCTCTGTCTAACAGCAAATTTTACTTCTCCCCTTCCCTTCTGGAATGCAAATGACCTCCAAAGATGCAAAATTGTTTTTAAGGATTTCCATATATCATTTGTAAGGCAACAATTAGCAGTCTGGATTAGGCTTTATCCTCCTCTTTTCCTAAGACGTGTCAAATCTAACTCCAAAGGTTTTTGCTGTTTACTTTTCTGGACATTTAACATCCATTGCTTCAACTTTGCACAACCTTGCTTGACACCCATCATAACACTTTACATTTCCTAATGAGCCCTGCACAGCTGCAGTGTCAGACTAATCCACAATCTGCAGTCATTATCACAAGACTGAGGATCTATGGCATCTAGATAGCTGGATTCCAAGCTGATGCTGGAGGCTGGTGAAGAGCAACCAACCCCTTTTCCATTAAGAAGTAAACATTGGACAGTCTTACGTCAACAGAACTAACCAACCCACGGGGAAAGAAAACAACAAAAGGAATAAATATTTTAAAAATCTATGCAGTTCCCACTGCTTTTTCTTCAACTAGAATGAACGTTCCCAGCTTCCTCACAAGGGAAATGATTTTATGCAATAATGTTGGAGGAGACGTTTAGAGACTGCCTCAGTGAATGGAGTCATGCAAGGTAGCATGGAAAAAGGGGGAAACAGTGGAAGACTGGTGATAAAAAAACATATAATAAAAATAAAAACAGAGAACACAAAGGTGTTAGCAGCTGAAATATAACATGGCTTACCAGAAAGGTTTTCAAAGGGAAATTTGTGTCCCTTTTTGCCTCAACTCAGCTAATAGGCTGTCTTGATGAAGCAGAGAGGAGCAGTGAGCAAGGTACTGTATTTGGACTCAACTGATGAAGGTCCTACTCCTATTGTGTAACCCAAGGCAAATTCCTCCCCACTCCTGGAAATCATCTTTCCTCCTACTTCTCACCTGTCTTCTCTACTGTAATTATGACCTTTGGAGTAGGGAAGGAGACAATATTCCTGAGAACATCCTGGGAGTGGTTTACTTCCACAGAAGCCCTCTGAGCAATCAAAGGCTCGCTGGCGGAAACAACCCTGTGTCTGTAGCCTCATCAGCGTCTTGATGGGAAGCAGCTGAGCTCTTGGCAACTCTATGTGCTCCAGGCATTCTCAGTGGCACCAGGAAACTGCTCTGAAGAGGGGGATTTCCCTGAATGGCAGGGATTCCCCCCACATTTTCCTGGGATCCAAGACAGTAGCATTGAAATTCTGAGACTTCAGGAAAGTTGGCTGATTTTATTTTTATTTTTTTTTCATTTCTTTTAGTCTCATTGTCCACTTCAGAAAACAGTCAGACAAAGATCTTTTAAATTCTCCCATCCTTCTCTCCTCTAAAAATAAATAATGAAAATCAAACAGCAGCCTGCACTGCATGGGAAATGACGTCTGCCCTTTTCTTACAGAACTAGAAAAGAAAACCATTTTTTAAAAAACTTGGAAATCCTCATGAAGTCATTCTTGCTTAGGGCTATGGAGTAGGATCCTTATGTCCCTCCTCAGTTTTTCAGACATGAACATAAGAGCAGCAATGTCAGGATAAGATCACAAGTTCAGTTGTGCTGGCATCTGTGACCAGTAGATACCAAGTGACATTAAGGATCCTGCAAACACCTTCTTCAAAGCACCCTCCAATCCTCTGCACCTCTTGCTTAGTCAGAGGTAGTGTTTAAGAAAAGGTATTTTCTTCCTAAAATCTCTGCTGTCATGTTTTGAACTCAGTTAAACAACCTGTGGCAGTGAGGATGGCTTAGCTATGCTGCTGGTGAAGAAATATCTATTTTCATTAGTGCTGGTTTCACTGGCATTGACTTTGAAGGTTGTGTTTAGGATTCTAGACTCCATTTATCGTCTATGGAGATAGATATGCACCCTCAGGGAGCAATTAATCTCATCTTGGGCTATATCTCAGGCACAGGTGAAAGGCTCAAGGCATCCATTTCTCTCCCCACCCTTCACCTCCTCCCTTTACTTTCTAAAGGCAGTCTAGGGTAACTAGCTCAGCCTTAGAAAACTAAAATTTAGACATTCAGGCTTAAGCAATGCCTACTGCTTTCTTCTACAAGTATTCAGTATCTGTGACAGCTTTACCAGCCATCACCAGATCACAGGTAACAACACAGACCAAGAATGCACCGTATTTTTATGACTGTGCTTTGCTACTTTGCTGGCTGATGGAACAGATATCTGTTGAAAACGAGAGGTGTAATTAACAGTGTCTCAAGTCCAGCTGCAAGATGCAGCTCAGAAAATCCCTGAACTACAAATTGTGGCAGCTGGGAGGAGACCCCAAGGGACAGAACTCAGCCTCCATTTCTTACTCTCTTTCCTTCCACTCTCTGAGACAAGATGCAGGATCATGGATTGTAGGTCTGACTCTGTGTTAGTTATTTTTTTATTAATTCTCGTGTTAGCTCACCCAGTAGCTAACAGGACATAAATAAGTTTTAATAATGATAGGCATATTCACCAACATGGAAGATACTCCATTCAAGTCCTTACTGTTACCAGACATTGAGGACAGAGACGTGCATAGAACTAAGTGTCTTAAACTCCAGCATTTAAATCACTTCATTGTCTTCACCAAAAGGAGGGAAACAGACTTTTTGCCTTCTCCACTCTTAGCCACCACAGATCCTACATCTCTCAGATCAATAAGGATTGCACCCTGAATTTCACCATGTTAGGGCTGGGATGCCAGTTGATACAGCAGAGATAAATCTCCACAGCGCAGACATGTCCAGAAGGGGCTGATATGCAGATTTGCATCTTATGAATAACCAGCTCTTGATTGAAAGAGATTCAGCCATACATGCTGCACAATACGTTGAATTCTCCCCTCTTGCCTGCTTTACTCTAGCTCAACACTATGTTCTTTTAGGAGTCCATTTTTTTGCTGATCCAAGCAGTTACTGACACAGGAGGAAAGCTCTGAACATACAATAAATGTAACATAGCTGAGCACTATTAAAAAGGTTCAATGAAATAGAAAGATTCATGACATAGAATACCTATATTTCTGTATTAAAATTCTGCTTATTCTGATAAATGAGATTTTAACAAGACCTGGAGAGTAGAACTGGCGCAGCAGAAAACATGGGGATTGTTAACAAGGGTCTAAAATCAAATAGAGGCTTCATCTCCTTTCATCATTCTGATCTTCTTTCTCACCAGCAGCTGCCTGAACTACTACCATACCACTTTAGAAATACTCAGTCCTTGAGATGGCTCTCAAATCCTTCTTTTGGACCCATTCCCCATCTCTATTGCTAAGAAAGTCTTCACCTCATAAGCACACAGCACTTAATTTGATTTCCCCTTCCCCCATAGGATTTACATCTTTGATGTAATTCTGTTAACGTCAAAGGCGTTATGGCATGGATTCATCTGGGACCATGTGTACAGCTGTTGTGTTCCAGGCTGGAGGAACTCACATTCCTCCACCACACCCAAATCTGCCCTGGATTATCAATACTCTGATAAGCAACTGAATTACCTTTAGACTGGTTAGGGAATTTCTCCACTCCTTATTTTCATCCTCCATTCTCTCTGGGCTACTTTACCTCCACTTTGATTTTTCACTTTTCAGGCCATGACATTCCTGACAATTCCTAGATCTCTGAATTCCTGCCTCCTCCTCCCATTGTTGCTAACACACAACTCTGTCTGGAGCCAGATTTAATTAGACCACAAGAAAAATGAACCACAATGAAGTTACACTGAGGGTGTGACTTCAAGCCACAAGAGCCAGGAAACACAGAAGACTGGGGGGGAGGGGGGGAAGCCAAACCCAAAAAACCAAACCAAAGAAAAAAAAAAAAAAAAAAGAAAAAGATAAAAAAAGAGGAAAAATTAAGACCAAACTTTGTCCTGACCCTGTGGTGTCCCACCTCTAGCATAGCTATGCTGTTCAAACACAGTTTACACAATAGGGAGTTATTGAGGAAAAAGCTGGAAGGGGAAGGAAGGGCCCTGAGAGGATCTGCCGAAATGCTTTGGCCCTGTAGTTTTATTGCGTGTGGGTTTGATGCTGTGCCAAGCTCTATGACACTTACATCAAGGTTGTTCCCCACAGTGGTGCACCATCGAAGCTAAATCACCTATCCACGATGGAATGTAAAATGATTTCACTGTGCCTTGGTTGAGAATACGTTATCATTAATGTCCCTTTTTTATTACCCCAAATGCCTTTCCAACTCACAGCATACTCTGTTTCAGGAACTTTTTTGCCGCCATGATTGTACGTCATTGTGTAAATTCAGCAATGAATACAGTAGAGACCTGGTCTATCCCCAGGCCTCCAGGCACTGATGTAATAGAAACAATAAAGCATAATCATAAGGAAGAAAATGTAGCTCTGCCGTGTGGAGTATGGAAATGGATACGGGTGACTGACGCTGATGCAATTCACTCTTACCAAATGAAGGCAAAGGGCCCAGAAAAGGACTCCTCCTGCACAGCATCAGCAGAGTTATGCCAGCTTCAACACGACTCTTCCCTAATTGGAGTGATCCATCCTAGCTATTGTAGCACAAATGAGTTTGAGGCTGTGCCCTCTGAGATCTGAGGTTTGGCTTTTTTCTTTCATTGATTACTTGCAAAAAAAATACTTTATTTTACCTAAAGGAAAACAAATAAAGGATACAGCATTGTTGGATACTGGGTAACACATTGGTGGGGCAGGGATCTGTTCCCAGATCTGAATCAACCACTTTGTGTCTCGGCTTTCCTTGTCACAAATGAAAAATGGGTAGAAAGGCTTACAAGCTTTGCACCTCCATGGGGAATTCTGAGCTTAAAAGGATGTAGCTGGTTTGGAATAGTAAATACTCAAGTGTTCAGTTAGAAATTGTGCTATGTAAAATGCAGAGGGCTAGTTAACTTTCTATTGATTTTTAATGGAATCTTTTGGTTTGGTTCTCAGATTTAGTTGGGTCTTTGCCCGTAAATTATTCTACTGAGAGCTGAAACATGTAGTCATTGATCATGTCTCATTTCATGTAGGACAAAGTGTTTCTCCCACCTGGGAAAGTGCTGTGAACCCAAATCTGAGGCTCATAGTTTTCTGGGACAGTTCTGTATCTGGAAGGACATTTTGGTGGGAGGTTCAGGGTTGCGATTGGGTAAGCTCAAAACTGGAAATATGGAATTTCTCTCTAATGAACTCTTTAGTGGAGTTTCCTGGTTAATTGCATCCCAGGTGAGTTTAATGGCAGGCTGATTACAAACAGAGGGGAACAGGGAGGTGAGGCTGGGCAACTGGGGCATCTATAAAAGCAGGCAGAGTTACACAGCAAGCTTTCTTTTCAGCAGGGCTCATCTGGTAACTGGCTGGAGTTAGCAGGAGATGAGAGAGGCTTTGTTAGTGGTATATACCACCTACTTTAAGATACAGCTTAGTGGAGAACTTTCTTTGGTGGGTAAGGGAGGGGTTTGGCTTTTGCTAGCCCTCTCCTCGCAGATGGAGTCAGGCTCTTCAAAGAACAAAGTTAGTCTCCGTATTATCTGCCCTTCGGCACTTCTGCATGACTCATTGGTGTACTTACTTGAATAGGGAACAGTTATCAAGTCAACCACAGGATTTTGCAAACCACTTTAGCATCGTTGTAGGTATCTCAGTCAAACACACCTACTCTTTCTGCAGGTACAAGGGAGGAAAATGCTAGAAATGGGTAAGTGATCTCCTGTGTCTCTGCTTGCTGCCCTGTGCAATGAATCAAGGGAAAACCACTGAAGCTGAGCAATATGTCACTATATGCCTCCTTTCATACTTTGAAAGACAGAGACTGGAAAAAGATGGCAATATAACCTGATCTAGAGGATTTGCTTGTGAGGAGAAACTGAAAAAAGTGGGAAATTGAATGTGCTGCTTGTTCCTTGAGTCTGTAGACAGATGTACACACACACACAAGCTTTTACAGCAATCAGGAGTAAGTGATGAGTTTTCTGCTATTAGGTATCTTTTGCCAAGCACAACAAGCTTTTGAGAAAGCATGAATCTTTCGGCAAGTAACAGAAACATTTAGAGTTAGAAATATGCATCAGGGAAAAATGAGATATTATGGAAGAGATGACCCCTGAGATACATCAGACTGAGAATCAGGGAAGCTAGTTTCTTTTTCTGGTTCTTTCCCTGACCTTCTGGAGGACTTTGTATAAGACTTTTCCCTTCTGGACTTTTTTTTACTTTGTTGAAACTTGCAGCAGAAGGACCTTCTCTATGTGTACAGCACCCACAACAACCAGCTTTATGATTTTTCACTGTAATCTCTAAACTCCCCAAAAAGTAAAAGACAATCTTCATATTTTCCCTTTTTGTTGGGGCTGGAAATCTATTTCTCTCCTGGGCAAGCTGCTGTTGTCTTTCTCTGAAGCATCTCTTTTGGCTGCTGTCCCTGTTGTGTCCCTCAATGCAGACAGGAGTAAGCCTATTCTCACAGAAAGTAAAAGCCCTTCTGGAGAAACCATGTGGTTTCAGCAGGAGAGATTTGAGAAGAGGTCCCTGAAAGACCACCCCTTACACTTCCAGGAGAGTACCTGGGGAATGGTGTGTGCTGCCTAATGTGCTCCAGGTGGAGGCTGGCAGAGGAGATGGCAGGCAGCAGTTAACCAGGAACATTCATCCCTTGAGCCTCCTGGTGCCACCACCCATGGATCCATATCCTTGTCCCTGCACATTTTGTCTATCTTGTAGACCCCTGTGAGACACCAGATTATCATCTACTAAAGTAACTGCTATTTCTTTGTCCCGCTAGCCTAAGGGGTTGTCTTCATACAGAGGGAATTTGTCTGTGCTGAGGAGAAATTCCAGAAGCAGCAGTGGGCATAAAAAACAAGAAAGGGTTTCAAGGGTTGTGGTGCCAAATCCTGGGCTCTGAAACTGTGTCTGCAACAGGGATTAAGGGTGCGTCTGAGCCTGGACTTGCTGACCGTGCACACTGTTTGCACACAAGAAGGCACAGGCCAAGATATAAAGTGGTCTCAAGAAGAAAGCTCAGACTCAGGCTTGTTGTCGTAATGTGGGCCCACGTGCTCCTATCACGAGTAGTCCAAGCAAAACTAAGCATGCTACAGCTCTGCATGGCAGGAGATGGGCAGAGCCCCTGGCACAGCCTGCCAGGGGCATGGAGGAGTCAGGGGCAAGCACCCTGCCAACAACCCAGCAACACTGAGAAAGGAGAACAGACCTGCATACGGGGGCTGCATCTCCTGCTGCTTCCGGAGACTATAAAAGAATTTCTTCTCAGCAGAAGAAATTGGGAGAGGCTCTGTAAAGGGATTGGGCTGGTTTCCCTTCCCCATTCTACACATTTTTGGTGGCCTTAAAATACCTTTAGAAAGTGCAGGATATGGGTACGCAGTCAGAGCATTTTTCTCCTGCTGGAAATGAGGTTGTTCCTGCACTGAGCTGCCCTCATTCTCCACTTTCTTCTCCCTTCTGAGATGGAAATGCGCGAGTAAGCGTATGTATTATTTGCAGACTTTGCATACAGGCCAGATCTTCTCATGGTTGGATTACCAGCCAGCCGCTCAGCCTGTCTCAAAGAAATGCTTTCTCTCATGAAACTTTCCAAGCTGGTTTAATCCACCTTGGGTGGCAAACTCCATGTGCTCTTCCCCTGCTGGCACACACTTTGCATTCACCAGAGCCTAAATTAGCTCTGGGTAATTCCAGCAATGCCTCGGTCTGTGGAACGGATTCTCCAGCTGAATGCGTCACGCAGCGTTCTCCCTCTCTACCTGGGTAGTCTCTCAGTTCATGGGCTGGGGAGAAAAAGGCCAAGAAGGAAAGGGGGAGCTAATATTTCCACTTCTTTGGAAAGATTAGCATATCCTCTCTCTCTAAGGCAGGAGACTCGGTGGTTTGAATCGGAGATGCCTCAACAGCTGTATCACAGGAGGCCAGCACAGCTGGGGATTCCTGGCAGGATCAAATGGTTCTGTGCTCTTTCCTTCTAGACAGAGGTGTCTCTTATTTTCCCTGTTCCCTCCAATCTCCAAAGTGTCACCTACACTTATCACCCTCTTCTGGGATGGTTTGCAGCTGTATCCCTCTTTCCCTCTATAGGGCCAGAGATACTCTTATGACAGGATTCACCAGAGGGTGCTATTACACATAGCCTTTCACGTTTTTCCTAGCCTGGAAGGACAATGTAGCCTTTTAAGGGGATGCTGAAATGTTACCACTTTTAAGATGCCAGCTCTTCATCTGAGTGGGAAGCTGCAAAAAGTAGCAGCTTCATCCTCTTCTTCCTCTCTATTTGTTGGGGAAGGGGGCTACTTTGGAGTTTATTTGTTTTGGTTTTTGTTTTGCAATAACTGTCCAACAGGAATCAATTCTCATTGCAGTTTTCATCCTCACCTAAATTCTTAATGTTTTGGGAGGAGTTTACTGACTGCATCTGTTCCAGGACTGCTGTAAGTAATGAATTTAATTGGTTTTGCACTTCTAACCTGCATGCCATGGGCTGGGTTTCTCCTGTGATAGAAAACACCTGCATTCACTATGGATCCACAGAAGGATTCTCTAGTTTCCCTTTACCACCACCATGAAACTTCTGCAGTTTTGTTTAAACCCAGAGGACCAGCTTCATTCCTAGCCAGCTGAGGGAGTTAGGAACAGGCTGCAAGAACTGTCCTTGCTGCAGCATGGGGACCAGAAGCCTGAAGCAGGTCACATTTATCAGTTCCACCTTCCCCAAGAAGAGGAAGAAGATGGCAAGGATGAGGCTGAGGGACTTCTGCTCCACTCAGCCAGGGCAACTTGACGAGCACAGTAAGAAGCATGTTGCAAACAGCTCTCAGACTTGCAACAGAGACCCGTTTGTTTCCCCTGTTTAATTTGGGAACCATGCATCCAAGCACACTTGGTATGTCTCCATGCGTAAGCCTATACTGCAGCCTATTGATTTCCTTCACCCTTGGCAAGAATATCACAGCGGATTTTGGCTTTGCCTGTAATCTCTTGAGCGGATGAGGCTAGAAATTCAAATGAGAGCTTAACTTTCTGACTGTCTGCACTGCCCACATGATGGCTGTTCCTTTGGCTTCAGTCTGGAGCAAGTCAGCTGCCTGTTTGGGCAAGAAAACTTGGGTACAGGGCAGGAATGGTTGGTTCCCATCTGCACTCTGCATCTACAGACTGTGTGGATGAAACTGATTCCAGGGACTTGGCTCTGCAAACCAGATCCGGAACATGAGCACATCTCCCAGAGGCCGCCTAGGTACAGGCTCTGTTATTTTTGATATATATCTGGTTTTAATCTGGATGCAAGCCCCTGGATGCAGCCACCTGGCTCCCCAGCAGTACTATGTGTTGCCTAGCAATATGAGCCGAAGATACTGGATCCATTTCTTCCCTTCTCTGTGCAAGAACCAACCACAAAAGAGGAGTTTATGGTGAGGAACTAACATACTTTTGGGATGGCCTTTTTATTACCATTTGGCTTTAGAGGGAGCAGTGGCCACCCTTGCAGTAGAAGGTTTGGTTCTCCAGCCCATGGCTTATGCGGAGACCTATTTTTTGATTATACAACTTTGTTTGCAATTTGATTTCCTCTAAGCTTTTCAACTTGGAAGTGCTGTTAATTGTCTTGGATTTTCCTGCCCTGATTAAAATTAACTGTAACAAATGAAAATATAGGCAAATATACGTTTGTGAGAAGGTAAGAAATCTTCTCCAAGTCAGCTGATATGAAGGCACCAGTACCTTCCATTCCACAATTAGTATGCTAACCAAAACAGATTTTTCCAAATAACTTCATAGCTTGAAAGTCCACAGAAACCAGTGTCCTAAACCATCAGTAACAGAGAACAAGCAGTAATCCTAACGGTGGTGGGATGTTTATTAGCTTATATGTGATTTTATTTATTTCTTAGAAGAATAATGATTAAAATAAAGGCAAGATTCAAGCTGACAGATACCGTTCTGGCTGATTCCAGTTGGGAAGGGAAGTGATGTTTTTGAGCACTGACATATAGCATCTTCTCTGCTTTGAACTGGCTCCAAAGAATGGACCTGAGTTAACTCTTCCTGTATTGGTGAATTTCAAATATCTATTTGTGTCAAGCCTTTACAATAAATGCATGGTTTCTCCAGTGGTTGCACAGTGCTTAAAATCACTGCAACATTTGTCAGGATGTCATTTTGACTGGATGGAGAACTAGAGCTCCAGCAGTCAGCGCACAGGGGCCTGAATCACTGCGGCTGGAGAGAGATGTGGAAGGAGGAAGTTTGCCTCTTTCATGTGAGTCAACAGATGATGCTGTCAGGCTCTGAAATGAAATCATGACAGTCACATGCCTCCAGGAAATGGATCGGAAAAGACTGCTGTCAGTGAGATTCATTAAATCCCCATTCTCCCACATGTTATGACCTTTCAAATAGTTTAGGAAGTCAGGAAATTATATTCCTGAAGGGGTTACAATGACTTAACAATATTATTTTAACAATATTGAAGTGAGCACCTTCATCTATAATCTTTTAAGAAGTTTGAAAGGTTTCATTCAGTGCTACTTAATGAGTGCTGCGCAGCCAACAGAACAGACCTCAGAAAGGTAAAACATCTTAATATGTTCCGTGATAACCACATGGGACAGAGAAACAAATAAAACCTGGAAGCTCCAACTTTTTTTGGAAAGGAAAGGCAAGGTTTTTAGAAGTTCTCTTTGAGATGTATCAATCATTACATTTTCTGCTCCTAAGAACCATGTTAATGGAGAGCCTAAAGAGAGAATTTATTAGGAGAGCCTACTAAATTCTGTTTGAAGAAATTGGAACAATCAGCGTTGATGTACCACACCCAAATCAGGCTCAACCAACCTGATTGCTCTTTGTGATGAAATGATTATGTGGACAAGGGGAGAGCAGTGGATGTAATATACCTTGATTTACTAAGGCTTTGGAGACAGTCTGCCACAGCATTCTTGTTATGAAGCTGAAGAAATATGGGTTAGATGATAAAGCTGTCAGCTACAAAAATTTTCTGGAGTGCTGAGTTCAAAGAGTAACATTCAGTAGATTGGTGTGCACCAATGGTGGCTGGTAACTAAAGAAGCACCCCTGGGGTCTGTACCGTGGTCACTATTCCCATCAGTGATCTGGGTGATGACAAAGAATGAATTCACATCATACTTTCAGGCAATACTGAGTTAGGGAGAATGGTTGATGTTTCAAATCACAGAACTTTTGGGTAAGATGGACAAATGTGAGGGCTGCGTGGACAGAAAGGTTGCAACACTCAGGAAGGAGAAGTACTCATAAAGCAGAATAACCTCATGCATCGTTACTATCTGGGAAGCAATTGGCTGAGCAGCAGCCTGCCCCAGAAGGAGCTTGGAGCTATGACTGACACCACATTGAAGATATCCCAGCAGTGTACTGTTAATGCAAATAAGGCAAATTGCCTGCTGAGCTGCATTAGAAGGAAAGTGGTTAGAAGCCTGAAGGAAGCTGGGGGGATATATGCATTTCAGGAAGGCTATAAGAACTTGATCTTCACCGTTCTCTGCCTCAGCCCACCTTGGATGCTCAATCCTCTATCATCTGATACCAGCATCATTCCAGCTTTGTTCATGTGGTGACATAGGGCAGTAAGATCAAAGCTACCTTGAGTACCATTCTGTAGGTTCCAGTTACAACTATGGTTGAAGTGGAGACATATTTACATCTTGATTTGCTTCTGGGAGTTCCCTCATATTCCTCTCTCACTTCTCCCCCGCACCTCAGAGCCTGCAGTCAACCTCAGCTGAATACCAAAAGACACCAGAAACGTGAGACAGCTGCTCAGAGAAATGACCTGAGAAGAAAGAGCCAGGTGATGCATCCCAGGAAATTGATTCTGTCCTAAGAGGAAAATGCATTCATCATTCAGATAACTTCTGTCACAGAAGAGCCATCTGGATAAACAAGGGCAGAGTTACACAGCCATTGTGCAGATCCTCATCTCTTCCTGGCCAGTTGTAGAAAGACAGATGCATAACACAAGGCTTCGTGGGCAGAGAGAGGAGACCGTGGGGGAAGAAAACACAGACTGGGATTTCTGGGGCTAGTGGCGAAGACAGTGAGTGCTGTGCTTCCTTCATCGGATCCTTTGCATCGTGCACAAGACTTGTAGTGGGAAGTTGGTCAGTGGAGGTCTCAGACCAACAGAGTTATGTGACCAGGAGACAAGATCAAGAGTAAAGGGGAAGTGGGATTCTCAGAAGTCCACCCATGGACCATGGACACCCACTTCTTCCAGTTTCTCCACTGCTAAACAAGTCAAGGCTAGGTATCATTGTAGGACCTGCTTTCTTCCTGCAGCTCAACCCTGATACTGTTCAACTAATCTTTTTTTATTTTTTTTTTTTTTTAACCTGCTGGAGTCATTGGCTGACCACCTTGCATCACCTGACCTCATGCAGCAGTCCTGTGTCCCCACATCTCTCCTGGCTGACTCTTACCCTGCTCCCCAGCCCTTCAGAAAGAGCTGAGGGATTTCCAGATCTCTCCTTCATGTCCTGTCTCTTCCATGAGGAAAGAAGTTGTCTGAGGTGTTTGTTGGCTTGAGGAGGCAAAGGAAGAGTCTGCTGGAAGAGTAGGAAACCGATATTCAGTAGAAATAATTGGATCATTGTAATGATTTTCTAAAAAGCCAGTTTGGAGGAGGAATAAATTCTGGCTAAAGATTCACAGGCTGACTAGAGCCTGCATTTTCTGCACTGTTCCCATTTATAGCTCAAAATAATATGAGAAGCATTAACCAAAGAAAGCCAAATGTCTCCCGCTTCCAGTGGAGGAGCAGACCTTTGAGGTCATGAGGAAGAGTCATGTTCAGTGCTGATTTTTCAATTTGGAAAGGGTCTGTACTGAAACCTAACCAACAGCCTCAAAAAGTGGATGAATCTTATATAGCCCAAAAGACAAGCAAGATCTGAGTACTGCATGGATCTCACTCCCTCTCGCTCAATAGGGAATGCTGTAGGCCAGGCTGAGAAGTCATAGCAAGCTGCGTGAATTCACAGATTGGGCTGAATCCCTCATAAATAGTGGAATGTTGTCCGAGAGAGGACATTATGAGAACAGGCTTGGAAACTAGCTAGAATATGGCAAATCTATTGAGCAGCTGAGATAACAAGAACACACGCAGAAGAGTTAAGGGCAGAAGGAAATGGGTGTACAGTGTGTGCAATAAATTACAAAAGGAGAATAAGCAGGGTGTGCATGGGAGACTGAATGCCATGAGCAAAGGTCAGGATCAGACACTAAAATGAAAAGGTACATGTGCAATACAGCAGAAGCTATAACTTAAACATCTTATGGGAAAATCCACAAGGAGATGGGAAAGGAAATATTTTTTTATTTACTTTCGCCCCTTCCTCCTGCTGAATTCTGTGGGTCAGTAGCTGGGACAAGCTCTGTGGATAATGGAACAGACTCTCCAGAGACCAAATTCTTACATCCCTGTTCTGAGGCTGCCAGTCAAAGCTGAGGCATCTCACAGGGCCACAGCATCTCTAGAAATCAACATTTCCTACAGGACAGGCCTGGGATGTCTGGCTGCAGTGCCTGCTTCTGTTATGGACAAGCTGGAGTGGTTCCTTATCCTAAAAACGAAGGCAGTGGGGTGCAAGGGAGATGAGATACTGGGGCTAGCCTAAATGATCCATATATTCCCTTCCAGCATAAAGGGAAGTGCTATAGGTAATCCCATACCTTTTTTTCCTTACACTTTACTCTGGAGAACTGGGCATTTCTGGAGAGTGATTTAAATTCCTGCTCTTGCCTCATCTACATCTTACTGCAAAAGCCGAGGGTCCAGCTCAGGGATGTCACCCCTGTTTCAGTACCATCCCTGCTGATTCCTCCCACTCTGTCCAGGGAAAAAGCTATGCAGTATTTAGAGCAGTAACTTACACTGAGAAGATATGGGCTTCAGTCTTTAATTTTACTGTTCAAATCCTCCGTGTCCTGTGACATGGTTTCTCATGCATAAACAGTGAAAACCATTGCTTCCTCATTCTGAGGCTGTGGAGCAAATACAATATAATGCTGTGGAAAACATGTATTATGTGGCTGTGAAATATTGCCATGTTCATCTATAAAATATATGCACACAGTGTTACTTGCACAAGGGATGTAAGAATAAGTCTTTCAATACGTAAGGCATTTCTTAAATCTCAGGGTTCTGGTATTCCCTGACTGAAGATCTGGTCTTTTAAAATATACATTAATATTTTAAAAATATATTTTAATATTCTAAAAAGAAAAGCCAGAGGTACGTTCCCAGCCTTCCTGGCAGAAGAGAGAAAATTATGAACAATGACTGAATATGACAACTTCTCACAATGGAAAGCAAATAAAAAGGAGCTTCAAATTTTCCTTTTTCTTAAACCCTTCCCTTGCAATTCAGAGTTTTGATGGCTTTTGTGCTTTATGGGGTTTGTGTTTTTCCAAAGCTTTTCTCCGAAGCACAAGCTCAGTTGCAGAACTGCAGGCAAGGAAAACCAATATGTTTTCATCAGGCACTGTGGTAGTCTGAACTCCTGGATGAATCTAGCCCACTCCTCTCTTCCCCCCTCCTCCCCCTGCCACCCTGCTCGACATTTAAAATCTCTAAAGATCTTCCTTTAAGATACCAGGGCTTCCCATTGTGCTGGGTTTTATTGGATTTCAGGTGCCATTCAGTCAACCCCCTCAGCTACTTGAATTCTTGAAATGCTAGGATCATATTTCACCTGATCTGGCACTGAACCATGTTCGCTATCTCACCCCAAAATTAATTAAACCATAAATTTTCAGAATAAACATGCAGCATCCACTATCGCTGAAACAGTCTGGGCTTTGTTGAGCAAACTGCTGCAAGAACAAAGCTGCCTCTTTCTCTTTCTTCCCACCCTGTACTTCTCTTCTCTTGATGTGTATCAGCAAATACAGTAAATACAGTACCCTCCCTCCCTGTTACAGAGAGATGATTCTTGTTCTGCTGTTGTCACTTTTATAGACTCAGGAGAACTGCAACAGCTCACAGGGTGAGATCTTCCAGGAGAACATTAACTCTACTGGGATGAAGAGGAGCTGTTCTCCAAAATGCATACAAGTATTTTCTTTTTTGCAGGCAGCCCTGGAAAACATTTGAGGAAAAACCTGTTTCCCTGCTCTACAGTCCATTTTTCTGTCTGATACTGGGCATTTAGAAATATATTAATTCAGGAGAGATGATAAGCTAATGCACCAAAGGAGGTCATTTAGGTATGCACAAAATTATTAGTGAGAATATTGTAGCTGTCTAAGAACAAATAGTCTCTCCATCTAAATCCTCCCTTTCCCATATTGGTGAAACTTAGTCTATGATAACAATTTTTAAAGCTTGGAAGATAACACTTGCCATTCCGAAACAGTCCCTAGTCAAAACTATGCAAGAGAAAATATCTAGAACAGGTATTTCCATTTCTGGACCTGTAAGTAGTTTGGAGGCTGTGGAATCTCTCTCAGATCTGAATAAAGCCTTACCCCTGAAACTTGTTTAATTTTCTTCTCCAGATCTTGGTCACTCCAGTTAGAAAGCACTACCTCTGCTCACAGTTTAGGACCAAGAGCTCCGTCACTTCACCAACATGATTCAGATGTTCAGAGACCTTTACAATTAGCCTGAAGTCTTCTAATCCTGTCAGAGCCCATAAAGAAAACTGGATGGCTACTTGGGTGGGAGACCTACAGAGTATTGCCTGGTTGCTATAGGCAGTGTAACCAAAGGTGGCATTTTTATTCCTTGAATCAACCATCAGCCAACACCCTTGCCTGGTATTCAAGGTTGCTGTGGGTTGATAGATATAAATCTGAGCTCCTGACCAGCTCTGGTCTTTAGAAATTCTCTAGTACATTTGGTTGCTGCTCTGGTGCAAAGGCCAGTGTCCTGGCTATCCTCCAACTCTGCTGATTTACACTCTTCTGATTCAAATTCTCTCTTCTGTTTCAATAGGCCGTTGTGCTCTTCTTCAGCTCTTAAGCTTCTGCCTAGTGCAGATAAACATTGTTTCTCCCCAGCCAAAATAAAGTGAATCTTACATTTATTCTAGGGTGTTTTTGATGAACAGTGCCACAGAAAGGTGAATGTAGTGTTTGTTCTTGCTGGGGCCTCACATCTTTCATCCCAGGCGAAATCTGAACTCCTGTGCTACAGGATCTTGACTGTGGACTGAGATCCCCAGGGAAAGGGGCCTCAATTATACACTTGCTGCTGCCAGGATGCTCCAGTCGGCCAAAGGGCTCAAGCGTAGAGCCAGGTGTCAAGATCAAAGTGTCGTCTGATGCGGTACGTTATCATTATCATCTGCTGGCTTGGTTCTGCTCAGTCCCAAGGTTTGCATACAGAGCCTCCCAGCTCTGCTAGCAAACTAGGAATGTGATGTCAGTGTGAAAAACACAACCAGAACAAGCTCTTCTCTAGCACTTCTGTTTCTGTTCTCAAGCTGGGACCTAAAAAATAAAACCAGAGGTAAGGGAATACAGAAGAATTTTGACAACAGTTAGTCCCTGAAACTTTGGATTTGGTGATTCATGCCAGGTCTGACTTTCCCTTGAAGGATCCTACAGGCTGTTGTCTACTGCCTATATTTCACCTGTTGCCATGGACAGACTGGTGAATAACTGTAGACTGCAAAACCAGAGAGAAGACCCTTGGTTCCTAAGGTATTAATCAGCCCTAGTTTAGACAAGAGTATTTCCCTTCATGTCAGCCTTTCCCTCCCTGCAGCATCTCCTGCCAGGATGTCCTGCTGCCTGCTGGAATTAATGTGGCTGAAAAATCCCTCAGGATTCTCATTGAGGTCAGGAACTCAGCCTCTGGATCCTCTTCACTTCTCCTTTCTAGCCCCTGAAATTTCATGTTGCCAAGTGAATTTTTCTTCCCCATCCTATTCTTCATATTTTCCAAAGTCACCTCTCACTGGCAAAGAAAGACTTGGAAAGAAGATTCAGAGGAGAGAGTCCAGGCCTGGAGTGACTCCTTCCCTATGTAATTTCAGACTCCTTCTCTCTCATCCTTGAGATTTTGTCAGCGCACTATGATGTGCTACATCCCAAGCTATTTGCACTTCCCAGACCAGTGTCCTCAGTAAGTTGTCCTCAATTTTTTGGGATTTTCCTTGCTCTCCNTTTTTTTTTTGGCATTGAGAGACCAAGGAACTCAAACTCATCCACTTGGTTTTACTTTTAATTTTCCCTTTTTTGCTCAATTGAACTTACATTGCCCTTTATCCCTTTCTGTCCTGTTTTCATCCCAAACTCAGAACTGTCTTCCAAGGGGACACATCTTAGACCACACTGTATTGCATTTCCTTGCTTTCTACTGCCAGTCACTTTGTCTAAGGAAGCCTATCTCATGAACTTTCTCAGGAAAATGGCTCTCAAGAGAATATCTTTTGACTCACGTTTCTTCTCACTGAAATCCACTCCAGATCTTGTAGATCTGGAACTAGCTGGCAAGCACATTTTTTTTCCACCCTTGTTCACAGTGCTTTTTATTGCTTCCTTCCTTTCCTCATCATATTGTGCCCGGTGAGCTTTTTAAGGCAGGTCAACATCTCATTGTTTGTCAGAAAAACACTTGGCTTACTGACACTTTCCAGATTTGTGCTGTTGATCAGGTTATACCTAGTCTGACTGAAGCCTTCTTTGGGGTCCTCCAACTCCTGTTTGATTTGCCTTGTGTGTTGTTTTACTCAGGCAGAAAATATGAGACATCCAGGACATCCATACATCCACCCTGCAGCCTTTTCTATATGCAGACCTTAACCTTCCCCAGTGGTGTCCAGCAGACCCAGAGGGTCTCAGGCTCTAGCAAAAACCTCCAGTTTAAGCAATAGATGAACAGTCCAGGCTAGTTAGTCTCATGATGAGATACTTACAGGACAATTGGATGGGGTGGGTGGGTAATGGACGTATCCTGCAATACGCTGTGGCTCAGACCAGTTCTCTTCCTGGGGCCGATATGTGTGCCTGAACACTTCTCTCTGAGGCTTCCGTCCAGCTACGGCCAGAAGCAGCAGGCCTGGGGCAGCTTCTCCTGTCCTTTCCCTCCCAGGAAGTGTTACTCTTTCTTCTCTCATTCATGTAACGCTCTGTAATTGTGCATCACCCCTTTCCCAGGCTCATTCAAAGAGCTGTGTATCTTTTACCAGAAGTGGCCCTAATATGACACTTCTACCCTCAAATTGCTAAAATGCCTGATTGCTCTCAGGGCTGGCACTGAGTAATTCAACAGGTTGTTTTCAACAGTGTAGGATGAACAGCTGATTTTAGGACAGCCTGTTTCACTGAGCAAAAAATTAAAGTGTTACTACATTTTGCATTTCCCTAGTGACACAGTGAAAATGATAGATTTTCTCTGCTGATTCATCTGCTTTTACAGTTTTGGGTGTTACGTTTATTTTCCCAGACTCTCCCAGGTCCCAAGGTCGGAGCTGATGTCTGCACTCCGAGTGCATCCTGTTTGTCATAGAATCATTTAATTGCCATTTAAGAGAACTTATGCAACTGACCTTTAACATGGCAGAGTCTCCCTGCTGCACTTAATTCCTTATGCTGACATATGAAAAGAAAGAAAAAAAATAATCTTTCTTTTGGCTAATGGGAAAGTCTTCCCACAGGGAAGATGAAAAAGGCAGGTGGGCTGAGGGACCTGGTGGAGTTCAAAGTGGTCAGTGGTCACACAAAGGGCTTGGTTTGGATGTTGCTTGCTTCCAGGGGAAACTGCAGTACTATTTGTTCTGCAGTGAGGGGAGGAATTCTTTTTTAAATGAGGGAAACTAATGATGCTACGAGAAAATTAATTTTATTTCTAGATCACTGCAGAGCAGTTCCATAAATTCTCTTCTTTAACCTTAGAAGATCCTCTGTCCAAAGACAGTGTTAGGACTTGGGAGGAAAAAGGGGACTAAGCGTTGAGGGTAGGGACTAGATTGCTCTTGTCTGTTTGTTCATGTTCCTTTCAACTCTTAATTTTGATGAATAATCACCTGGCGATGTCTGACAGTGTCTGGAAGTAAATTGGCTAGGCTGCCGACCCAGACCCAGTGTTATAGGACATTGCAACCCCTTCCTGGCCTTTTTGGCTACAGTTATCAACACTAGAGAAGAGCTGATATGGAATAACAAATAAGATGTATCACACTTTCCAAACAAACAGTGGATTAGATGGCATGAGGAGAGACCTGAATACCTGACACTCGCACCCTCACCTTGCGAATTGACTATGAAATTCATCTCATAAATAGCAGACTGGTCCCGAGGCAAATAACAGTGTATAAAAGCTCATACAGAATCAAATCATGGCTCAAGATTTTCAGCTCCAATGTAGTAACACTCCATTTTACTGCACCTTTTGCATGTTGCAGGCACAGGAGCTGCTGAAGTCCCTGCCCCGAGGACAGTGTGGCTCTCTGAATTTTGAGATGCCGACTGCAAATCGCAGCCAGAGTGAATGGGTGTGGTAGAGAGTAAACAGGGGTAAATGGAGTTCAGCTACTCTCCGTGTGTATCAAAGGCAGGGAGATAACTCACTCACTGGGAAGAAAAAAAACAACCACCTTTCCTTCCTTCCGTACATTTACTGAATGATATGAAGTACAGCGCACTGATACCAGTGTCCCTTGCCATGACCTGGATCCCTCATAAGCACTCAGGTTACTTTTCCTAAAACTGACCTTATCCCAGACACCTTTTGTCTGTAACACAGAGGCCTTAGCTGTACATAGGTAAGGACATGTAGAGTTTGGGGAAAGACAAGCACACCTCTTAGTAATTGAAAAGCCCTGATTTTCTGCTGAGAGTGCTGAAGACACAGATAATATGCAGTGATACTAAGTTAATTTGTGATGTGGCTTTTTACCCCCTGGGAGCAGGAGGCATGGCCCATTTATCATTGGTCACAAACAATGTATATTTTTAGCTTCTCCTTTCAGGGAAGATAAAAAATAGTTTGAGTTAGCATGACAAAACTTAGGTGGGGGCCCTTTTATGTTTTTTTTATTTGTTTAGATAATTGGGTCACAGGAAAGCACTCCTGTGAGAACCGCTCTCATTCCCAGAGATCCAGAGAGGTGAAGGGGAGGGAGAGAGTTGAGATTAATGCTAAAATAAAACATCCTGTGCAAAAAAGACATTGTCTACATAGCACTAATCTTAAGGTAATGTAGAAGGATGGTGGAAAAGTTAAACCTTAACTCTGTCCTTTTTCATCACGTCTGTACCTTAAAATACATCATCTGTAAAGCCTGGCTCCGTCTTTGTGAGAAAACAGAGCACACATAACTCGATATGGTGTGCCCCACACTTGGTTCATCTAACATTAGTATAGCAACTCTTCCCTGTGCATTTGTGTACTGTCCAAATGGCCAGCATTTTACAACTACTGTTGAGGTTTGCATTTTTTTATTGTATTTATTTTTACTTTTTCCAAATTTCAACTTTTTATTTGGTTCTCACAAGCATTTTGATAAAATCTCTTTTAATCTGTAATCTAATTACATGTACTGTGTTTCCATGCACAGTTTGTGGTTTTTGAGCTAGCAGCTATAGACTCTTGCAGCCAAGGAGAATTTCATCACAGAAAACTCACCAGCCATTTTGTAATTATACCTGATTTAATTAGGAATCAATTCACTTAAGGAAAAAAGTTCCTCTCCTATTGTTTTTTTTGGACTTGATGGTGGGATCTCTCTGTGTGTGGCAGCAACCTCAGATAATTAGCATGGTGCCAAGTGAAGACTGTTAAACCTCCATCATCCTAAATATCTGACTGGATGGACAGAGAGGATGTTTTGGCAGTGATTTTTGTCTTGACATGTTGCAAAAAAGGTTTCTGAAAATCAATGTGGAGGTGAGTGTGTTTGGTTTGAGCAACATTCCCCAATAGCCTGTCCAGAACAAGTCTGCCCTGCTCTACATACTGCAGCATTAAAGGCTCAGGGACACAATCCGGACAGCAATTCTGTGGCAGCACATGAGAACGTTTATGGATTTGCATTGTTTTTCTGCTTTGGAAAAACGCCAGTCTAGAAATGCCACCTCCCACTTCCCCATCCTTTCAGACATTTAGAGCAAATGAGTGAAGTGTCCATTCAGCTCATCACATCTAACCCAGCAACACATGGAGGCTCCTCCTGATATCTGAGCTCATTTTCAGAGTTCTTGTCCTTCCGCTGCTTGTGTCATGGGCATGGGACAAACAGCTCTGTTCCTCTCTCCCAGCTGTTCAAGGTTATCCTTCCCAGCTCCTTTCCTCTCCGCCTCCTCATCCACGTTCTGTTGCCACACATCTGGCTTTGAGCATGGAGCCACTTCTTGGATCTGATCCCTAGCAGCTGTCTGCTGCCAGCGCTTTCCCACAGAGGATAGGGATGGGATCCAAAAGGCAAGGGGAAATGGAGGACAAGCTGGGAAAGTCCACAGCAGGTGGAGGTTAAGACAGAACCAAATCTCCACAGGAGAAATGTCCTTTTCCCTTCTCTCAACTCAACTCCATGAGTCTGCCTCTTCAGCATGTCTCTCCATCCACTTCTCTATTATTACCAAAAGTGTAGACTGCCTCCTCCACCTCGTTTACATCAGAATGAGCTACTTCTGGATGCAGACCTCTACAGCAGGTTGCATTACTAACATGGATCACTGGGAGCACATCCCAGTGGATGCCGCAGAAAAGGTGCATAGGTGAAAAATGACACATCCTGCTCAGAGCACTAGGATACAGACATTTCTTGCATTTTTCCGGTGGCAGATGCCAACTAGATGCACCTGGAGAATTCAGTCTATGCAGCTCCTCCACCTTGTCTGAGCAGGAATATTTCAAGGGTTATGAAGTCCCAAGAGCAGTGAGTGAGGGCCTAAAAAGGGGGAGCATGGAGCTCTGTGTCATGTGGTATCAACAGAAGGTCACATTCAGTCTCCAGAGCTCTCATCTAAAGCCTCTCAATGTCATTAAAGAACTCAAATAGCCTTCAAAAGCAACCTCTGCCAAAGGTTTGTCTTTGTCCTCAAGCAAGAGGGAAAGGTGAGAGAAAACTAGGTTTGACCAAAACCTACCTGAAAACTTGGAAGCCTTTCTGATGCCTTCCACAGCTTTGGATTTGGTCGTCTTTCTGCCCTTTTGTGGGTTTGGCCTGATGATAAATCCCAGAGCCAGAGAGCTCTGAGCAGAGACAGATTAGCATCTTGTTTTCAGAAGCCTAAGACCGGGATATATGGATCTGTTTATTTTGCAGATGCCAATAGCTAACACATCCATTGTGTTCAACATACACAGTGCTCTGAAGCTGCTGCTAAAAGAGGACAGACATTTTAGCTGGCTTATTGTCAGCCTACATGCACTGGAGATGGATCCTTGGCTTTTAGTTCACCCTTGCTCTCCGTTTTATTTCAGCACATTGTCCTATTAATGATCAAGCACTCTTTGAGCTGCATTTTATTAAGTTGCCTGGAGGCCCTCTGGCATCAGCAAAGTAAATATACTTGTGGTGATATTATTATTATTAGATTCATGCTAATAAAAGGATAACAACCCAGCAAAAGGCCTTTAATCAGTCTATGCTGTGTAGGCAAACCCAGAGCTTTTTATTGGGATTTTTTTCCTCTAGCCGTGTAGGGTCCTGTCCACGTGAGTGGAGAACAAATAACAAAGACCATCAGTTGAGTGATTAATTTATAAGGCTTTGTTTCTTTGATGAATTTTGCTCCTTTTTTCTGCTACATAATTGGTTTGGAATTTCCTTCTCCTTACTCAGAATTTCATTGAAAGAACCGCTAACAACCAGTAATAAAACCATTGCTGCACCAGTAACTTGCAGACTTACCCACTGAAGAATGATCCCAGCTCTTGGTTAGTGCAAGCTGAAGGAGATGGTCTGGTGGATCAAAGTAAAACCAGGGCCAGCCAGAAACCAACATCACGTTGAAAACACGTGTGGGTAGCGACAAAGGAAATTCCCCAGGGTAATTACTGAATCTACTCAGTGCTTTGTTTGCCTGGAAAAACACAGCAAATGCTTCCCTACTTCATCAGGGCATTGTGAGGATAACTTCCAGTAAAAAGTAGGAAACCAAACACTCCTAGGAGGGTGGTGACACACAAACTCCTTCGTAGACTAGAATGGTTTTATTCACTCTATATTTCCCACTAGATTTTGGAATCTTGGTGGATTCAGATGTATCCATTTCCTTTGCAAAAGGTCCTCAGTTGTGTAGCTCTGACACAGAGCTACAGCACCTACAGCACACACGCTGACTCCTTTCAGTCACCCCCACCCTGGGTCTGCAGCTCCTGTTCTGGTATAGTCAGCACCTTCCAGGGCTCATGCATATTTGTCTCCATTTGGTATCTATCACACCTAACCTTTGCTCTGGTTCTGCCCAAGACCACCCCATTCTGATAGCAAAAGTGCCTACTTTTGCTAGCTCTTCTTTTGCTTTGGAAAACACATTTTTGACTGATGCTGCACTTCAGACACACCTTCAGAACCTCCACTGCTTTGGAAATCCAGTCCCTTGGGTTTGTTTTACTACCATAGCATCTCTATCTTCTTCCTTTTTTTTTCCAATTTTTTTTTTTTTTTCCATGCATATTTGCTGGGGAAAGTGATAGCTTCCACTACAGACCTTAAGGGAATTCATTTCAATCTCACACTGATTTTCAGTCTAAGTTTTGATTTTGTAACTCAGAAAAAAACAGTTATCTGTGATTCTGAGAAGCTCAGTACTCCCAGATCCTGAGATTGAAAATATCTCCCCAAATTATTTCCTGATATAACTACAACGGACACGATGACAAGGATTTAAATGGACCTAGTTTTTCCACAAAATGTCTTGTTGCTTGGCAGTCCCAAGACACAGGGGTGGCACAGTTGTGTGCAGGCATCTCCCCTAGTTTCCTATGGGCTGTCTGCACCTCTGCCCTGAAATAATTCCCCAGTGGGCTTTTGGCAAGTCCAAGTTGTGTGTTCTCTTGTCGCACCCCTCTCTGGGTTTGGTGGATGCTCTACAAAAAGGCTTGAAGCCTCTGGAGTGTAGGTGTGACTGGTTCAAGCCTTCAGCTCAGAAGTCAAAGCACTTGTGCAGAGTTTTGCTATGGAACACAATGTACCCTAGAGGATGGTGTGCTTGCAATGGTGTGAATGCAGTGCAACATACAACTTGAGGTGAACCAGATCCCTCAGATCTGAGGAGCCTGTCTAAAAGCCCTCGTGAAGGACATCTTCAAGGGCACAGTGATTGTGTTTATACTAAAGTGTAGGAGAAGTCCTCAGGTCAAATATGCAGTCTGTCCACATTACTTGTCTGTGGGAAGGCCTTGGAGCTAATCGTGGTGCAATCTAGCTGATACTCCCAGTATAGCAGCGTGAACACCCTCAACTTATCCCCTACAGAAATCTGGAGGTACAGTCAAATTATCTGGCAAGAAACTAGACACTCCTGAAGACAATCAGTCATTGCTACCCTAAAACCTAGGGGGAACTGAATTCTCACCATGCAACTGATCTAATCCCTACCCTAGATCTGATCAACACAAAGTCATTCCTCTCTCTAGGTTGGACTGTGCTGACTCTCATGCACCCTGACAGCCCTGGAAAGCTGCATTAGCATCCACAAATACAAAACCACAAAATTAGAGCAGGCGTGCAGGAGCTGGAATAGCCAAATGGGTCTTAAGATTGGTCTTTTCAGAAAGAACTCTGACACAAACTCCAGAAGGGATGGCTCCTGGGGAATGGCATAAGGAACATAATCTGAGTGCTTAAGAGACCAAAATGATTATTTAAATTCCACTCTGAAAATCCTTTGCGGTGTATCTGTGTAAAACAAAAGAAAATTTTAACCATGAAAAATCTTACAAGACTATATTTGATTATGTATTTCTTCTCTTCTCTTCTCTTCTCTTCTCTTCTCTTCTCTTCTCTTCTCTTCTCTTCTCTTCTCTTCTCTATCATGCCTACCATTGAACTGGGAGATGAGAAAAGGACTAGAAAAGAAGCCCACCCTATTTTTTAAACGAGTGTTAGTGAAAAGATGAACCTGGGTGAACAACTTATGCACATGTTGAAAAGGAAAGAAAAAATTCCCATCCTCTTAGACCCATGTTCATCTTTTTTGACCTAGGAGTTTTCTAAATTGCCCTTTATCCACCTCTCCCCTACTCTTTCAGAAAACCAGAGATATTCTAGAATTGCTGATTTAAACTCTTGTGTTGATTTTTTTTTATTTACATTTTTAAATTATTCTGTTCCTATTTCCTAAGAATATTCATGCATTCTAGAGCCAGAGGGGAAAAAAAAAAAAAAAGTGATCTTCTAATTGCTCTGTTCCCTCTCATGGGCTAGAAAGCCTCACTCAGTAATTCCCACTTTTATATTTGTAATTTTGTGGTTGAACCAGCATGCAAATCTTAAGACAACTCCCTGCCTTGATTTCACCAAGTGTTTAGTGAATCTCTTGCAGTGGTTAATTATCCTCACACTGAAAGTCAGAGACTTGCAGCTCATTTTCTAGTTTACACTCAGACTTCACCTTGCAACCACTGGATCTCTTGCCTCTGCTGACTAGCTCAGAAAACTCTCCGCCACTAAACATATTCTCCGACCGTGTGTTTTAAGGTTACTGTAGGATCTGGAGCTCATTAGGCATGTTCCAAAGGTGCAATACAAAGCTATGCCTTGCATAATGTTTTTGCAACCTGGAGGGAGAAGGGAGAGAAAATGAGCAAAGGAAATGGATAAAAAAAAAGAGTGATAATAAGTGCATAATAAGTCTTTCACTTTACTGTGGGTCTTGACTTCACTTAGCTTGGCTATGCCTGGCTCAGAAGGGCCTAGGATAAAGCAGAGGACATCTCAGAATCAAAATCTGAGCTGAAACCTCATGAGCACTTTGCCTTATCTACAGTGAGTGAGGAGTTAAGCTCAGCCCTGGGCCTCCATTACACATTAAAGACTCAATCTGTCTGCCTAATTTAGAAGCTGGGATAGTTCCCACCAGCTGAATTTACTCCCTGGAGCTGAGGTAACTTGGAAGACTGAGTCAAGTTTCAAGGTAAGCCTGGAGTGCCTAAACATTTGTAATGCAGGAGCAGCACTTTGACTAGGGAGTTGATAAAATACTGCTTGCTGGCCATTGCTTTCTCCCTCTGCATCTCTGGTTAGATGGGATGAAGGAAAGAAGAGCGAGGATTCAAATGGAGGTGGAGGACAGGAGAAAATTTTGTAGCCTTTGTCTGCTTGCCCTGTACCACAAGGTTTGCCATAGACTGAGCAGCACCTTTTCTTTCCATGTGTGAAAACCTTGTTGCACTTTGACTTGACTGCCACTGCTCCCTTCCAGCTAAACATCAGCCATGTGTCTCTTATTGGAAAGTGTTAAGCAGAGCCTTCTTGGTAGGTCAGCATGGGCTTCCTGGCTGGAGGGGGGGTGGAATGGGCACATACTGCCAAGCAGCTGAGAGAGACCTAGGACAAGTCAGATCACCTCAAATGTGCATGTACATATACTTCCTTCCCAAGCAACACATCTTTTAGATGACATCAGTAAATCAGCAGCTTGGCTGTCAGTGTGGAAGAAATATTCAAGGAAATGGCAGCTGTATGTAGGCTGAGCTCTTTGTAGGTGGCATTGAGTCCAGTTAGCTGGGAATGACTGGCATAACTCAGGTCATAGGAGAAGATGAGCAAAAGACTGAGGGATATTGCAGATGAGGCATTTGCAAAGCTGGTTGGTTTCCCGCAATGGGACTGAACAGTGGTCAATCTGTCCATGGCCATGATAGTCAACAATAGTCCATAGGTAGATGAGAAAGCGATTATTGCACAATGGGAAAGGAGCCTGCTTTCACCTTTCCTGAGTCCCAGGTTCTTTCCTTGCTGTATGGAGGCACAGCTCTGCATTCAACTGACAGGGACAAGAGTAGCTCAGAGGAAGCTCAGAGCACTGACTTCCTGCCTACCCCTCTAGTCCCTCCTGGATTGGGGCCACACCACCTTGTTGTGGTGGTGGACCTAGATTTGTTTTGACTCTACCCTGTTGTTGCTAGCGTGACCTGAAGCCTTAATGACCATTTCCTATTGAACTCAAAGTTTCCCAATTAAGCTGGACAGCAGGTAAACAGGAGGAAGAAAGCTTTAACAGAGAGCTTTGCCAAAGCTCTGCTGGATCATCCAGTGAGTACTGCAGAACTTGGCAGGAGAAGAATCACAGGGTTGGATCAGGGCTATTCATTTTTTGCTAACTACTCCTGACATTTCTCTTCTCACACAGATGCACAGCATTCAAAGGTTTTGCCAGAGGTTCCTCTACGCAGCTTCACATCTCACTCTTTGAATGTTCATTGACATAAACCTTGAAAGGGAAAAAAAATAACTTAATTGCTCTAGGGTGGAGGGGGGGAGAGAAAAGAAAATAATAATATTAAAAACATAACTGCAACCCACAGGACCTGCAGGAGCTGTGGGATAGGGAAGGGTGTGCTTGAGCAAACGCTAGGATGTCATTTGGCCAGACACTTCTACCTCCAAGGTCACCCAAGTGTTTTGACTGAATAATAAAATGTTGTGTGTCTTATCCTGAAACCTGGGAGGACTGGGAAACAGCAGGGGTGGAGGAGTAACAGCGAAGGAGGGAAAAGGGGGGTTGTGGGAGAGCAACTCAGTCCTTATTGCTCAAAACCCTGTGGAGCCTGATCACACAAATATTTGCAGATCCTGGCAGTAGCATGTGTAACACAGAGAATGCGATCATCTTAAGACCGATCCCACATTTATTTTTCTTTAGTTGCTGGATGTTGCAGCCTGTTCTCCCAGCCCCTGCAGGGAGAGAAAGAAGAAGCCAGAATCACGAGTGTGAACTCTGTGTCCCCCAATATTTGCTGCTGGCGTCTCAGCTTGGAAGAGAAGATGATCTAGGGAAGGAGAAGGAATTGTAAGGGAGAACTTCCCACTGAGGACATTGTTCTTTCCCTGTGGGATTTTGAGAAACCAATGAGAAAGGGAGGGGAATTCTGCTATTGGTATCTCAAGGGGAAAGAATCAAGTTTACATTCTTCCAAAATATTCTTTCCCTTAAAAACCAAACCACCCTCCATCCAAAAAATGCCTTCTAATGCCCTGTGTGAAGAAAAGGTGGTAATGAGGCACACTTGTGTGCCACCAGATCTCTGCCTCATAAAGACAGGCAGCAGTGCCTAAGCTATAAAGCAGAGAAATTTGTCTTCCATTTGCCAGGATAAATATCCCAGATTCAGAGATTTATTTTAATTCTCTGGTCCTACAGTATCTCCTGAAGCATGAAACTTTGAAGTGTTGTGTATACTTTGCTTCTCTAATCATAGAGGAAAAAGCTGTTTCATTAAACTCAGACAGCTTAACCTAAGTTGAAAACCCAAAATGAAGTATTCTAACTGCAGATAGCAATTGAACAAAAGCCTATAGGGAAAGCAGAGGTTAAACCCAGGCTGCAATGTAGTATTCCAGTGGCTTCATCCTGTTCTGTGCTCCTTTAGTACAAACAGAGCAATAAGGACACACAGTATCACAGAAAGCTTGGGAAAAAATTTCCTACCTCTACTCTGTGCCCTAAGTGTTGCACAGGAGTTTTAAATGTAGACAAGAGGAGTAGTGTTTGTAAGGAAAAAATGGAGGAGATGATAGTCTAAGGCTTGGGAGGTCAGCAATCGTTGTTGTAAATGAAAGCAAGCCAGGACAACAAAGCTAAGTAGTTTTGTGGAAAAAAGGGCAGGAGTGAATGAGGGCTTTTTCCTCTTTTTAATCTAATGGGTAGTGTTGTCTATAAATAGTCTTTAAAATATATTATTATTATTTATAACATCCATCTTTTGGTATACTTCATTTACATTTCTTTCTGTGATCACATGAATCATGTAATCAAGAGCAGGAACTATCGAGTAGTTCCCCAAAAGACCAAACATTTGTTTTTACCACCAATGCATTATAAACAGATCAGATCAGCGAAGGGAGTTACACTGAGGTCTGTGTCAGTAGATACTGATGATTAGCACAGGCCAGCTGCTGACTGCGAGATCTGTTGCTGTCCATGTGTGGGTCACTGCCTGAGGTATGACATCTCATCTGAGACTGAAATCTGAACTGATAGACTTGAATCAAGGTCCAGTGGAAGGCTTTGTAGGTGTGATCCAAACCTCTTCAAGTCTGTAGAGAGTTTCCAAAGGTGAATGGAGTTAGACAGCAGAATTGTTTGTGTACGTCCAGGGCATAATGAGAGTGAAGAATTTTGCTCAATTGAAAAACCTTCATGTTACCTCTGCTTGTGCAGACTCCCAGTGTAAGCTTGTGACCTTGAAAGGTGCCCTCATATCCTATTTCCCCTGGAAAATAGATACAGAGCTGGGCAATGTCTTCAGTTCTTTGTGGCTCTTTAGAAAATGGCCACAATCCCACCTTGACTCCAAAAATAAGCTTTCTGAGCTGGGAAGAAATTGTGCGTTTTTCCAGTGGTGATCCCTCTTGTTGGAGAAACAGAGGCACTGACCAACTTTCTGTTACAGTTGTGCAGCCTATAGGTGTTCAGTTGCCATCTGGGTGAAAATCAGGTTGCTACTCTCTGCAGTGTGCCTAGTGTTAAATGAGGGCTTGGGGTACTTGGGTCCATCATGGGCTGCAGAAGTTGGAGACCTAGCTGTAGTAGTAATTGACAGCTGTATGGTACCAGGTAGCAGGATATCCCTGTGTAAGAGGAAGGATAAATATTCCCTGCTGCTCCTACTCAGAATGGTTATCCAAAGAAATAGATACTCAGGGGAACACAGGAATCGCGCCATAGTTTTCAAATAAGCTTGAGAATTGATCCATATGCAAGTGAATGCAATTAACTATGGCAAATCTTCCGAGAATCAGAACAAACTCAAGAGAAATTATATTACCTGATGGTGTGTAGGACCATCTTTTCTCCTGGTCTTCCACAGGAAGCAGTGGCATAAAATGGCATGTTCAAATCAGAAAGCAGTGGGGAATATTAAGAGGCAGGTTAGTAACATGAGTAAAACAGCACCAAGACGGAGATAGCATCAGAAACCATTTTCCCAGAAAGTGGTTGCCCTTGCTGGATACTCTAAAAAAGCCAGAATCTTCAGAAGTAATATCAGCTTTAATATTTATATTACAAGTGGTTAATCATTTTATCAAATGCTTTGCAAGGAGCCACCTTACTGGGGTGCTGTTGGGTAATTATTTGTTCTTAATTGTTGCTGTTGCAAAAGAGGACAAAAGGAGAAAGGAATTAATTTCCTTCATGCCCTTCCTCAGCCTGTCAACTTCGCACTTCCACTATCCCCTTGTCCTTCTGGAAAACTGAGGCTCATCTGAACTATGTCCGGTTACAGAACACCAGAATTAGCTGATGGGTTTGGAAGAGGAGCTGTAATTTCCTGCACCCATATAAAGAATAAGCTCAACTTGAGGGTGCTCTCTAATAGCTTCTGCAAAATAATGTTGTTAGTTTAAGCTCCAGGCTACCACTGAGTACTCCCCTGTCTCTCTCCTGCTGCTTTTCTCTGGAGTCTGGTTCATCGGCCACATGCATTTTTTGCACAGCCTGAACTTGCTTGCTAGAGGTCAAACACTGATGCTTTTATTTCTGCCTCAGCCCTTCTGACTGAAGAAAGAATAAATATTTGCTTAAAATTAAGCCCATTTTGGTCTGGAACTTCAGCAACAAAACAGTTTGGATGCTTTGCAAAAGAGGAAAGGATCCAGCATGCCTTGTTTCCCTCCACCCCCCTCCACTCCCCAACCCCCCCGTGTTTCCAAAAAGACTCAAAGTATTTTGCACAATATTTGAAAATAAATATTGCTCATCCTTGAGCTGATAGTTTGGAGACCAAACGGGCTTAGGATTTATAACGGAAAGAGTGATGCAAGCTTAACGCTATGTGAGCCATGTGCTGTTACCATCCAGCAACCAGCTCCCATCTGGTCTCCTTGCTTGAACAGTCATTTTCTTCCATAATATTCCAAGAACCTAAGATACCATGCTGATTAACCCCTTCCTAAAGGGTTTGGACCCCAGCAAAGGTCATTATTGGGTCAGTCTAGATGGACTAGTTAGTAACAGATAATGTTTCATTTTTTATATTCTTTAGATGCCTCCTTCTCAGAGAGAGCTTGCCTGTTTTCCTAGTGTAAAGATGTCTCTTTGAGATCAAGTGAAGACTGGAAAAAAAAATCTGGGGAAGGGAAATAATGGGATACCATTATTAATTTGGAGAAGTGGGAAGACATAGAAAAGTCTTCCATCACTCCCAGCCCTCTCTAAAGAGAGCTATCATGACTTGCCCACAGGCCTAATCTTCATCTTTTTGAAAGGGAAACATCCCACAAGGAAAAGTCAGGGAAGCTGGAGGTATTGAACAACTTGATCTATAAAGATAATTCATTCCATGTTTCTGTACTTCTGACTTGCTCAACGGTTTGACTCATGAGAGTAGAATAATGCCAAGGTGTTATGGACTGGAAGTGCAGCTCCCTGCAGATAGGGACTTGGCTGGGACTTGAGCTATTACCTAAGAGGAGCAGCCTGCACCTGAACACAAAGCTTTCCATCGAACTGCTCCAATGATCAACTCCATCAGAGGAGCTCCCTGCCTGTGGCCTCACACCAGCTGGTAGCACGTGAGACCATATGCATACACGTGAACCACAGAGAGAAAGAGAGCACAGAGTAAGAAATGCCCCAGTTCCCCTCTCCCTCACTCCCCCATAAGCCCAACCAGTGGTTTTCTCACAGCAAAAATGACTGTGAAGGCTGGGGAGAGGAAAGAAAAGTCAACCCCAGTTTTAGGGAGCAGTGTCACAAGTGAAGTCTTGTGTCACGCACAGCCAGACACATGACCACGCCGATGTACCAATTATCCTTTATAAATAGCTGCAAGCAGATGTTCAGCCGGCAAGTGGCTGCGTCGGTTGAAGCCATTACAGCTTTGCAGATGCTTGGCACAGCCCCACAGCCAAAGATTACCTCTCCCGCAGCTCTGTTGGCAGCCAGCTCTGCTTCAAGCAAAAGTCAGCTGGATTAGCTCATACCACCTGGATCAGCTGCTTGAGCAGTGCTGGCTGACTCTGTGCTGGAGCAGATGAGGGATAGGGAGTGCTCACACAATCCTTTTGGTTGGTAGTGACCAGGGGCCAGGCACCTTCCAGGTAGCATGGTGAGGTCTGGAGAAGGGCATCATGCCTTGTTCTGACCTACATGTGCACATGGAAAGTCATGTTTTGCTTTCTTGGAAAGAAGGTTGAGTGGTAAGAAGCTAGAACATATAGTCAGTAGCTTTTGTTCAGCCATCAACTTTCTGATGATTTCGGGGCTCCTACAGCCTTCCTTCATCCCTTCCCCTCTTTAGTCTGGATGGTAATTCTTGTGCAGGAATTGCCTTTTTATTATGACTTGTGCGGTACCTAACACAATGGTGACCACCTGTAGATCTATAATGACAAGCTAAAAAATATGCCGAGCAGACGTGTTTTCAGTGAGGTCATCTGAAGTTAACCTGTGTATGTAGAACATGTATCACAGCTGGTCCAAGCCTTATTCAGCACCTTTAAATGCTTCCGTAGCGTACCAGAAAAGAATAGTTTGGTCATATTCCCCCATTTATTTTCCATGCCTCACACATACAGTATTGTACTCTTAGGCACGTAAAGCAACAGTAGACCAATGATGTGAACATATGGCTTTTCTCCTGCTATGCTGGCACGTATACGGTAAGATACACACAGATGTGGGGAAACATACGCTGATTTAAATAAACTTTGAAAAGTGCCAGAGCACACNAATGGAAAGGACAAGTTAGGCAAACTGCAATTTGGGAAGGATCTTGTGTTTTCTCTCCCATTTAGTTTTTTGGCCTGTTGAGCCTCTAGCAAAGTTGGTATCACTTGCCCCCTGCCTGGACTCAGATAACAGCAATATAACTCCTGATTCCCAGCCTCAGCAATACCATTTTTGCTTTTGTTAAGCCTGGAATCCAAATTTAATTAGCACAAAAATTAAAATGAAAATAAACCTTCAGACAGCTGAACTCTGGGTCACAAAAGCAGAGATATGATTGACAGCTGAGGAGAAAAGGGAGGTAAATGATGCGATTAGCTTCTTTCTGATTCATCCATTCACCTACAGGGGGTTGATTTGTGAAAAATCAAATATGATATCAGTATGGATGCTAGGGCCAAAGGAAAATATTAACTTGCACACACAAAGGAGAGAGATCCTATCTGTACTGATGAATTCCCTGGGAGAGAACTTGGAAGCCCCAGCCAAGCCTCACAAAGCAGTGAGATCCTGACATGCATCCAAGAGGCGTGAGTATATTGACTTGCCCAGCGCTATGTTTGCAAGCTGGAGCTCTTCTGTGAAATATTAGCTGCTACCCCAGTGCCTTGAGGAAACCTCAAGTGACTCAAGCTGTCCTTGAAGATGAATATGTGTAGAGTAGTTGCTCCACTTTGACACATGAAACAGCATTTTGTCTAGTCATACGGCAAAGGAAGGATTGGGGTGCTATGAAAGGATTTTAATGATGCTTTTAATAGATCCTATGAGCCAGGGTCCCACTAGTTAGCACACCCTCAGTTCCATGGCTTCTCTCTGTCTGGGACAGTTTCCAGTTTCCCAGTCACATATATGCCTAAACCACAGGTTAAAAGAACAGAACAGACCATTGCATGAAATACAGACTGGTGGGGATTTCTGCCATGAGCACTGTCCACTGGCTTGCACATGTTTCCCTGCTGTCCCAGCTCCATAAAGTATGGGGCTGCATGGGGCACCCTTGTGCATGCACAGAATCTGTCCTGCTCACTGTGTCTTCAATAAATGCGGTACTCCACAAGACAGAAAGCAGCTCAAGATCCTGCATCAAATCTCAGATTCTTGCTCCTGAAGACTCTACTATTGCGGAAAATAATAATAATAAAAAGAATTTTTTTTTTAAAAAAAAAAAAAGATTCCAAGATTGCTATGAAGCCATCTCCTAAAGGTCATCAAGTTAGTGTTACAAGTTTTTCCATGGAGAACTTTTCTATTGAGCCAGTGTCCAACAAGGAAGACTGCTGGGATTTCCAATCCAGTGAAGTCTTCTGATTTTTGCCACAGGAAGAAACAAAGCAATTATCATCAGAACTTTCCCCTGGTGCATTTCCAGACACCTGTATTCATTGTACTATTTGATCACGAGCCCCTTCAAGGAGAAAAGATGTCCAGTTTGTGAGTACATGCTCTCTATTTTGAGCCACTCAACAGTAGAACCGCTTGTGTAAAATTTCCCCAACTTGTTTCCAATTTGACTGGCCCAAGTTTGCAAAAGCCTCATTATTTAGGTAGCTCACTAGTCTAGTTCATTGTGGCTGGAATGGGTAAGGGAGCCTGCAATCGGAGAAGTTGCTGGCAGGAGAGGTGTGGCAAGTATAAGGGAAAGTGATTTCTCCCATCAGCACAGCTATTGGCAGAGGGCACATCTGTCTGCACCATTAATCTCTACTGAGATATTCAGTGGGGTGCTGTGGGGAGAAAGCAGTCCATTCCTCTGAAAGGCAGGAGATTATCTAGTATGATTTCCGTCACTATGTAAGTCATAGTTTGTAGCCTGAAATGCTCTCAGAGAACATATTTACCTCTCCTTTTAATGGAGAGAACAGAAAAGAATTTGGAGACTTGTGGCTGAACTGGGGACAAGCTTTCAAGACAGCCTTGGCTTCACAGAGTCTCAGATTTTGGCCCTGGAAGGCCGTCTGCCCTCCAGGAACTGGATTTAAAGTAGATTTCAGCACACATAAAGCAGCCCCCCACACCCCACCCCACCCACCCTCTCCCCTCCAACCCTCCTGGTGATGACTGCAGGAGAGATGATCCTGTTTGTGCCATGGCACGTAGCATTGATGTGACTGTACCAGCCCAGCTTGCCAGCTCAGAAGGAGAGCTGAGTTTGCGGTGAGGATGGGCACCTGCTGACTCTCTGCATGAGTGCTGCAGCCCAGCCCTGGGGGATCAGCCAGTGGCTGCCTCTGCAGTTGCTCTTCTCAAATTGAAACAAAGCTGTTGGAGCTATCAGCCTAGGCTCTTTCATAAGCAATAATTCCCAGTGAAAGCAGCAGAAACAAATCTCTTATAAAGCTGAAAGTAAAAGGAGAATGGTTTTCTGCTGGACCTTCATTGTAATGGCAGGAAAATACTCTGAAAGCATGCTTCCTGGAGATGCAGATCTTGAAGGCCACAGAAAGACTGCAGAAGCCAAACAATAGCTAATTATACAATCAAACAAGCTCTTCATGGCAGTCATTCACATTGCTTGTGGCTGGAAGATCCTCACAGTACAAGATCATCAGGGGGTAGCCTCAAATCACCCTCCTTGCCTTTGTACAGGAGAGGAGACTGAAGCACTGGCTGCATACTGGAACTGTGCACCAGTAGGGGACTTTTGCATATAGCAATTCACTTACTAGACCTGGAGCAGAACACAGGTTTCTTGACGTCCAGGTCACAGTATGACTCACAGCCTCTCCCTTCACCTGATGTGAGTGCAGAAGTCCAGCTGTGACAGTGCAGTGCTGTGCCCGGGCCACTTCTCCTCCAAAGGAATACTGTGGTTTTACACTGTCAGGCAGCTGAACTCAGCCATGTTACTCTTAGACCAGGCAGCCTGTCCCCCTGGTACTGGTCGCTCCTCTGTGAACTTATTGCCTTAATTAGGACTTGTACAGAAATCTCTGGCTTGCCTTTCTGTTGCTGGGTGGAGACATGCCATGAGCTAGGGCTTTTTTTGGGGTTGAATTTTTCCCCTCTTTCTTTCCAGAGAAATTGCAACAATGTCTGTTTCATGCTGTTCCATGGGGCTTCCCTTTGTAAAGAAAGCTCATCAGCCTTGCTAATATAATCACTCAGCAATACCATGTCAAAATGTGAGTAAATGAATAACCACAGTCTTTTCAACACATCTCTCTGTGCAAACAGATGTTTAGAAAGAATGCAGTATGTTGCAGGAAAAAAAAGCAAGCGATAACGTCTAAGCAATTGGGGCCTGGAGCCTTATGCTTCAGGTATGGCCACTGTAGCCAATGGGGAGAAATGCAGATAAACGTTCTTCCTGGAAAAAAAAATGAAATTTTTTTTCATTTTTTTTCAAAAAAAAAATTTGACAACAAATTCTAAGTTGTCAGCATCATTAACTCTCAGATCTTGGCCAATTTCCATGTCGCTGCCACCTCACCACCCATCGTACAGTAGTGATGTCCCTTTCAGTTTGTGGACTCTTGTATGGGCTTTCCAACGAAGGCACTGACAGTTAGAAACATCACACGGAAAGGCTGTATGATTAGATGAAGTATTTTATTGCAGTCTGTCCTGGCTTCTGGGAGGGACAGGGTTAATTCTCCCCTGGCTCTAGCAGGGGCACAGGTATTCCACTCCTTGTGAGCCATACCCAGGGGGTAGTGGGGAGCTGGCCGGGAAGAGGAGGGGGGACAGAAAGGGGGTGACAGTGCAGGGTCGGCGACGGTCCGCGTTGTGGTCTGTGAGCGGTGGGTGTCGTGATCGTGTTTCTATCCTTCTCCATTCATGTTGCTGTTACATGTTTTCCTTGTTCTACTTGTTGTTTTGTTGAAGAGTTCTTGTCCCAACCCTGGAGTGTTGCCTTTTTCTTCCAATCCTCTCCCTGCTGCTCTGGGCTGTCAGAGCGACAGGGATGCCACCTGGTTCTTTGTTGCCGCCTGAGGCCAAACCATGACACTGCCATCATTCATGCCCCTCATAGGAGCAATCTATAGAACCAGGGCTGGAAATCACGGGCATGTACTTGCATGGCCTCAGTGTCTGAAGTATATGGGAATTTCAGAAAGTTTGTAAGATACTTCTCCTTTTATACACAGGACCATTAAAGTGTAACTCTCACATTTCACTTCAGTGTTTCTTCCTACCTTCCTACCTATGTCTAGGAGGCTAAGCTAGTTATTCATGCTTGTTTGCAAGGAGTGGAGAGAAGTCACTATCAGAAGGTGATTCACTTGTATAACCATACCTGTTTAACCCATTCCAAAATATTTCCCTGGAGTTTCCATCATTGGCCCTGTCATGATTTTTTACACCTTCGTGTTAATGCATCTTCCTGGTCAAGGAGCCGATATTTGTTAAAAGGGACATGGGGCTCCTCTGCTATAGCATTTGCAGCTCCTAGTATAAAAACAGATGGATGCTGTGTCCAAGACATAAGTATCCTTCGGGATGCCTGACATTCTAGATATATAAGGTAATGGTGGGGATGATTACCAATGAATCCATGGAAGTTCTAAGAAAGAAAGTGAGGACAAAGGGATGTTTATTTATTCCCAACTGGGCTTCCACAAGGTCAAAGTATCACACCCATGAATCCTTGGTGCTTTCACATGTCTCTGCGTCAGTGTAGAGAAAAGATAAGGTGGTGCCAACATTTCCATTATGCTGCTTCATTTGCAAAGTTTTATCCATAAATAAAAGCACTCTGGAATACACTCTGGCAGATGGCACCCCAACCCATGAGTGAATCTGGTTGATTTTGCTTTCCATTTACATTTTTTGCCATTTTTTTCTTAAAAATAACTCAAGAAAATTACTGCAGATAAACATAAGACCCAAAACTTTATGACACAAAAGCATTACTAAGGGCTACAAGATCACTTAGCAGGAGAGAAAAATAATGATGTGCAAATATCTGAAGATCTTCCAAGAAGAAAGATCAGTCATTCCGGGAGGTCCAGGGTGGAGGGGGCCTAACGCATGATGTAGAGAATTAAGAGCAGTGAGTTGAGACTGAGCAAAGGAAAAATTAGCTTTGGACTGGTCTCCCAAGGCAGAAGATGGAAACCTGATTGAGTCACACAGCCCCGTTGCTGAAGAACAGTTGTGGCGAGCTATCCCACATGGGCAGGGAGAAGCCTGTGTACCTTGGACATTTCAGTTCCCCACTTGGATGACTCACGTAAAAGTACAGGATGAATTTTAAGTTGGTGGGTTAACTGCCTGAGCGATGCTTGCCAGGACACGTGTCTTTCTGCTAAGAAGGGAAGACTTGAATGCTTAGATAGTGCTAAAGTTTCACCTGCTCCTCAAGCATACCAGAAAACATCACAGTTGTTAAGCTACCTCTACCCACCAGCATGAAAGAAACACGGAAGACATTACCTTCCCTCCTTCTGACCCTGGCAGCTGATGAATGTTTATAGTGCAAAAGAGACTGTTTGAAGTCATCAAAGACATGGGAATGGAGAAGAGGAAGATGGTTCAGTGCCTGAGAAGACTGAGGGTGCAACTTTTAATTGCAATGCTATATAGCATTGCAAGAACCCCAAGAAACATTTTCAAAGGGTCCTTCATCCAGCAGACCAAGTGATACCTGTAGTACTCCTTCTCTCCCTGCTGTTGCCTTATGTGTTATTCAGGAGAAGAATCTTCTCTGCTTGCCCAGCCCAGGTGAATCCTATCTTTTAATTGACTCTTAATTTACTAGCTCACATAGCTACTCTTGACTGTTTAATGCAAGCCTGATTCTACTCCTTGCCTACGACTTTTTCTAGGTGTAAGGCAGAGTCTCCTTTTCTTTGAAGGCTTCACTATAATTCAGCCAGTGAGAGAACTTATGCCAGTGTAAGATCTTCACTTTTCCCCTCTCTTTTCATTAACAGCTTTTTGGAAGGCATCTCTTCAACTGCTTGCTTCCTCCTACTCATGCTGGCAACTGATGGAAACAATTGCTTGTGTTTGCACTGGGTGGATATACTTATTAATTCCAGTATTAAACACGGAAAGGGCAAATTCTTCAGGAAATGGGAACAGATTCCTATTACACATTTCAGTTATACTTCCATACCAGAATGACACTGATGTTTGAATGGGATCTGTGTCCATGTACACTGGAACATGCCACAATAGACTCCAGAGCTTAGAACCCTGATATGATTCTAAGCATCTTATTAAACTACTGGGGCATCTCCAGAGAAGCTGTTATAAGTATGGAAAACAGGTGAGCCAGGGTGTATGTCACGATGATGACCATTGTTGTGATGCAGGTTGGAAGGTTGAGGACTCAAACACCCTACCCTTGAAGAGAATCCAAAGTGGTAATTTGGGTTATTCCACATGGAGGACTGAGTTCAAGGGTGACATGGCTCAGAGAGGTTTATCCAGACCTTTTCTGAAAATCCGGCTCAAACTTGGCCTGTTTGTTTCCATGAGGAGAGCATCTGCATGCCTTTTTGCAAATCTCCCAGCAACAATGATATAAATAAAACCCTAGACCACAGGGCTCTTCTGACAACTTCTCCTGCCCTTTTGTACAGGAGGGGGCTGATTCCATATAATATTACTTATATCTACATGGAAATGTCTTTCTTTTTTTTCCTTTTTTTTTTTTTTTTTTAAGTGTGTGTCCTTTTTCTTTTTTCTTTTTTAATCTTGGCAAGGAAGCAGGAAAAGCTCTACCAAGCTAATGATTAATGCAAGGAATCACATCCTCACATATTGAACAAATAAATATAAGCTAATATAAATAGGAAAATACTCTTGGAATTTGTCATTCAGTGGTCTTATTATCTTGAGCTCCAAAGCCAAAATTGCAGACTATGGTTTACAGATGCTTTTCCCCTCCTCCTTTTCTTTTTTTGTTTTTTCCTTTTTTTTTTTTTCTTAAGGCAACTCAAAGGAACTTTTGGCTCCCGTGGTAGGAATTGCTCCTCTGACAGAAAATTTGCTCCCCTTTTCAAATGAGTTTGGCAAATATTAGTGAATAGGTTGCTAGTAAATATCCTTTGAAAATGTTTATAGGTTTCTGAGGGTGCATGAAACTGTTTAGGCTGCACTTCACAGAACTTCCGCCCTACCAGAGATCTAGGAAATTCTTCACCACGTTTTTTGTCCCAACTACTCTTCCATTCCCACTTTCTCTAGAAAAGTCCCTCAAGTGAAAAAAGAAAGGGAATTAAAAACAGGGGGAAAAAAATGTAATCAGGACCCACAGCTTTATCCCTTTTTTTCACCTATTTATCTGAGTTCAGAAGAAATTGCAAGCAGGTTTTTTTTGACGTTTAGGTATTCAGCTCTCAGAGTCAGATGAATGGGTTTTTTTGGTGCAAGAAGACTTTTCTACATGCTCTACTTTGTTAGTTCTAGAGTTTATTTTATTTGTAACCCCCAAGTCAGACCCTTAATTTCTGCGAGTACCTTTTCCCTGGCTTTCAAATGACACCAGTTTTATTTAGGTGAGTTTGGGACAATTCTGAGTCTTCATGTTGGAAGAGTCATGGAATAAGAGGGCATATTTGTCAGTCTAGAGCTATTCCCTGGGCCCACCCTTCAGTTTTTGATCAGTGCTATAGAAGCAGAAAATCCTGTGGCAGCCTTCAGTAGTGAAAAAGACTGCATTTTTAAGTGCCAGCTCCATAGTCTTTCTTCTTTCCTCCATGGGCATTAAGAAAGGAGAAGCTGGTGAACCTGTTACTACTTTAGGGTTCATGAGGCTGAATTTGTGTGTGCCAAAATCTGTTTCATTATCAGAAAATTTCAGTCATTTTCCCAAAATTACTCATTAAAAAAAAAATAATAATCCCACAAACTACTGATTGTTCAACAGAGAAATGCTATCTAAGAGGCCCTTGACATTAGATGTTTTCATTGCATTCCTCTTCCCTTTGGTGCTTTGTCTCTGGGAATTGCACTTTGGAAAGAAGGACCTTCAGTTGTAAGTCCCTCCAGGATCTCACATGAAATGAGCATGATAGGTCTCAGCTCCCTCCTTTCTGGGTCAATTGTCAGGGTCATAGAAAACTCTCAATCCAGTTGGCAATCTCCTGTTAGACATCTCAGCTGGGAGGCCATGTGAACCACTGGCCAAAGCTGGGAAAAAAAAATAATTTGAGCCAGTTTCAAGGTTCAAAGGGGAAAGAAAACAAAAAGTCCTTCGCTAATTCCCAATGTTTCTGCTGACTCAGCATGCAAACAACTGGAAATTTCTTCTGGACTTGGAGAGATGTGTCCAAACATAAAGCCTGGACCTGGCCACACATTTGTGTTGTAAGAAAGTTTGTAACCAGACCTCCACTCTACAGTTGGCCTGAAGCCAGTACTCACACAGTAGAACCAAACCCCTCTTTGATTGTTTAATGCAGGCCAGGAACTAGAGCAGAGCTGGACACAGCCATGGTTTTGGATGGGAATATCTGGGGTAATACACCCCACACTGGGATATAATCTCAGGGGGCAGTCAACAACATTTGAGGGTCATAATTATTCACATTCAGGAAAAACCCCAGGGTCTGTTTCAGCCAGGGGCTTACCTTTCTTTTCTTCGCAGCTCAATCAGGGTCCACAAACAAGACCCAAGTCTTCCCAAATTCTGGTGTGAATGTTGTGGATTCAGCAGAACTCTGCTCAGACTTTGAGCTCTGAAGAGATTTTCTTGTCAGTAGTTTTGCTAATTCAGTCCTTTTTCTCCGCTTCCCTCAGAACCCTCTCCCAGAAGTACTCCATCTGCTCTAAGAGCCTGGGCTGCTGGGGTTGGCCATGTAATCAATTTACCATCCCCAAGCTTGGCTGACTTTGATAAAGAGGATTTAGGGGGTTAATTTGAGCCCTCATATTTCTGAGGGGATGCTATACTTAGGAAACTTTTTGCGTTGCACTTCAGCATGGATTAGTTGTTCTGCTTCCCATAAAACCTTATGTCTGCCAGCCTGCCTAGGATTAGAACTAAAATGGAGTGTGTAGATCCCATTGCCACAAATAGAGCTCCTGCAATAGGGCTGCTTTGCTTGGGATATGAGCCAAAGTTATAAATATTGAGGGCCTGATTTTTCAGCCCATCACAGTTGTAGTATACATACATATATATTTGTATGTATGTAAGTGTGTGTATATATACATACATAGATATGTGCCTATGCGTGAGACACTTCACACCCATGGTCACCTTGAGTGCACACAAGCAAATTTTTCATGCTGTCCTTGAAAACTTCATACGACAGAGCAATGCTACTATTAGCAATGTTTTGGAACACAAATTAAATTGGAATTTTTGTCCTCAGTGAGACAGATTTGATGCTTTTAACTCTCAAAGGAAACATCTCTCTGTGGTGTGGCTTTGTGTGACATTCACAAGGAAAGATCACCTGGAAATGTGCTTGAAAATGGAGACTTTTCCATTTTATGGTTTCAAATGACACCTCCAGCACTGTGTAACTGTGCTGTCTGCTTTCCCTGAGGGGAGGGTCTGAGAATACAGAAGGAAAATGTCAGAGGCAGACTAGTCAGCTTGTTACTCAAAGCCTGTCGTCTCTTCCTCTGGCTTGTTTGTAGACCTTGATTAAATCTTGAAAGGGGCACAGCTGTTCCTGGTACTAACTGCCAGCCTCCTCTTTAAATGAGCAACATTAATTCTCTGTGTTGGTTATGTTACCACTCATGAAAGATGGTGAATGGGCTGCTTGCCAATGGAGGTCCACAGGCATGAAGGCTGGTGGTGCAAACACTTTGCAGCATGTCTTGAAGAAGCCAGTCTCTGAAGGAGAAGAGCCATCAGGGCCTCAAGGTGCTGCTGGTCATGGGTTGACTGTGATCTGGCTAACCTAGCTGGAAAATGGTCCTGAGGGACTCAGCATTGAAGGCAGGAGATGGAGGACCAGCAGAGAGAAGTTCAAAACCTGCATTTCTGATACTCTCTGAGCCTGGTACCACTCTGAATGGCTGCAGGGGCTGCACAGACATGTGGTGGTGCTGAGAAGCAGAATTATTCCACACCTCTCTGAATACCCACTGTTCCAAACAGAAGCAGGATGAGAGAACATCTCCAGTCTCCTGCTTTTGCAGCCTTGGGAGGAAGGAAGTGGAGACAGTGCCTGTGAAAAAGCACCCAAAGCAGAAACCTCGAGAGCCGCTGTTCTCTGAAGCAGAGAATCCTCTACTTTCCCAGCCAAATCTTGCCTTCTCGTGTGGATTACGATAGTCCAAAAGCCCCGCTACTGCAAAATCACAGGCATAAATGGAAGGGCACAAAGATAGGTTGTTTCTCCTTTATAAATCCATGGTGGTGATACCTAAGAACCCCTGCCCAATCTCAGAAAGCCCTTATGGAGGGTATCATATAGATAGGTCAGAGCAAAACCAACTATGCCTGACACTAAAGGTTTTTGAATTTGAGAGGCTATTCCATGCATCTGTATTAAATCTGCCCACTTCTTGCTGCATGGGTCATCCTCATGCCAAGTTTTCCTTGTAAACCAGGAGCAAAAAATATACTCCAGGCTTGGTGCCATGCAGTGAAAACACATGTCTTGTCTGTACATAATTGTACAGAAACTGGAGCCTTTTATTCTCCGTGAGAACAGGCCTCTGACAATCAAATTCTGTCTTTCTGAGACACTTATCTGGCATCTTGTCACATAGTTTCTGAGGATTTCATATGTCTGACTTCAACTTCCCCAAACTCATGCAAGGTTGGGAGGTGATGTTGGTTTTTTGCACTGATAAATTCTTCCCAATATATACTTTTTTATTAATTTCCTCCAAGAATGCTTGTTAATTTCAACTAACATCACTCATATTGAATTTCTGAGGTTAAAAAAAAAAAGTAAATTGGTCTGATATCTCAAAACTTATTCCTGTTTTTTGTTTTGAAATATTACACAGATGAATCTATATTTAACTTCTCTTAGAGGTAATACTTTTCTCCCCACCTTTTTCCAACCTATGAAAATTAAACAAAAAGGCTTATTTTGGACTGGATGGAGTATTTATACTTGACTTCCCAATAAAACAAACTGCTTTTTGTTGCTGATGCTTTACTGGAAACATTTCAGATTAATCCCAGGCTACTTATTTTTAATGTAGATTTTTAAGCTTGGTTTATAAATCAAAACATTTTTTAATTCTGTTATCACCTATTATATCAATGAAGCTTGTGGCATAGGTGATTTAAATTCCTCACCTAGAGGTCACACAGGACACTGGTGACAGAGAGCTGGATGGAGATCTCTCCAGTCCTAGGGTACTGCAGGAAAGTGCACGAACCTGGACTCACCCTTCTCTTCAAAGCCTCTCCAATTATCTACTCACTCTGCAAAACAACTGAAATTCTTTTCAGAATTCACCCAGTGAACTAGACTGTAAGAACTGGTGCCAAGGATTTTTTGTGTTTTGAGATATTCTTTCTTTTTTTTTTTTCCCTTTTTTTTTTCTTCTGGGAAATTATCTTTCATAAAGTTAGGACACCCTTTCCCTCTCTACCCCCTTCCCCACATATTTTATGTTTCTGCTTTTTTTTATCTGGAAGATTTCTGATTTGAAAAGCATATTTTCTCTTCTGTTAGGAATGGCTAAAGGTCTGGCAGGCTTGGACTTGCCATCTGCCCTGTCAGTGAAAGCTTTTGCACTTCCAATTTAACCCATGGAAATGACCTTCTGCCACCCTCTCCTTCCTCTACCATGAGATTTGAGGGCTGTTACTGCACATAGAGCAGAGAGACCTGGCTCCAGCTCTGTTAAGACCATATCCACAGAGATGAAACCCATAGAAGTCATGAACCTAAGTGCTCTTCATGTGCCCAAATACTTTGCTGTGGCTGGACCCAATGCAGCTGCTGATGGCAGGAGACCTTGCTTCCACTTCATAGCCACTATGTTCAGTGTCCTAAGCAACCCCCACCATGTGGAGGGAAATTAAATTCTTTGTCAGAGCCGGGAAATCCCAGGAATGGCCTTAAACCACGTTCTTCAAAACACAGCAGACACTTTGCAGCGTTCATGCCCGCACATGCACCCGCACACGGCAGCTTACTGCTCAGCCCTCCCCAGCCCCAGCTGGGAGGGTTTATTTTACAGTAACTCTCATACAGTGGTTTAAAAATGGCCCTCACAGCCCCTCTGAGGCTTCAGACCCTCCTTCTGGGCTAACACCAGCAGCTTTCAAAAGCAGCAAGAGATAGGTATTTCCTTGGTCCAAACCGTTCCCTCTGTGTCATCTTCCACCCTGTTTACTCACTGCTGCTCTGGGTTGGAAATATTAAGTAAGCCAAGAGGGCCAGGCAGATAACCCATATCCTCTCATAGATATTTCAGGGAAGATTTGTAAGCTTTTGCCAGAAGGTAACAGTTCCCAAATGGTCTGTCCTCTTGAGATGATTGGCCACATCTGCCAGGTACTGTAGGGGTCTGGATGACAGAGACTTGGGAAAATTCATAGATGACTGTGGTTCCTTCAGGAGTGTCAAACTGGATCACAAGTTGACCTGGTGCCAGTCCTCTCAGGTGGGCTCCCTGGCTTGCTTCCCACTCTCAGAAAAAGCCAAAGGCTGCACCTCTGTCAAGCACTGGGTATAACCATGGCACGGGGCTGGCACCATGGTATAACCATGGCACGGAAACCCTCCTGCTTTCACCTCCATCCCTCCCCTGATGGGACAGCAGAGAGGCTGTGTCATTTGAGCAGGCCTGGGGGGACACAGGATGGGATTGCAGCATGCCAGTTACCATAGCCCTTCCTCAGTACCCCAAGAAAGTACAAACACAGGAGGTGAGTGCTGACCACAGCCAGTGCCATTTGCCTGCTCAAGCTGAGCTTCCAGCTGGGGAGATGAAGATGTCTGAGGAGTGCTAAATTACCTGGTTGGGCTAAGAAACAGGAGGGATCTCTGTTGTCCCTTGAGCTACATAACAGTGCTTTGAAGTTTTCTGCACAAATTCAGGAACCAGAACCCCATGCACCACTGATTCTGATGGGCAAAAATACTTCATGTGCTCTGACAGGTTCAATAAGAAGTTCAGGCTCCACAAAATTCCATTACCTGTAAATTCTAGCCTTGCCTAATTTGGTATAGCCTTTCCCTGTGCACACCACTTTGCAGATCTCCTCTGGTTTTGCTCTGGTTGTGTGTCCAGGAGGCCGGATTTGGGATATGGGGAGGCAGTTGTGTAAAAGGGACTGCTCTGAGGAGGTGGACTGGAACAGGGAGAGGGATGATGTTTCAGCAGAGACATGGGACGAAGCTTTCTCCTGGTGAAAGGCAAGCTGGGAAGCGATGCAGTGTGCATCCTTGAGATGGATCAAAGTGCTTTCCCAGCTGTGCTCACCTGGATGTTGACTAAAGATCCAGTTGAGACGAGAGCCAAGGTTTAATGAAAAGAGTACACGGGCTGCCAGCTGGGTCAGGAACCGTTCCCATGGTCACACGGAGTTTACAGGACAAAGCAAGAGACATATATTTGCTGTAAATGTCTGAGAGCAGGAAACAAACTGAACCAGGAAGAGGGGGGGGGGAAGAAATGGCAGCCAGCAGAGAGCTGGCTTTGGATTGAGGTACCACAACCTCCAAGAGCAAGCTGGTGAACCAGGGCTTGTGTTGGTGTGAACAGGTAGGACCACACTCCACTCTCCATCCTGGAGTAGGGGAGAAAAGATATGTGGTGGTGCCTATGAGCCTATTGTTAGGGGTATTTGGGCTTCAAAACTATCTGTGGGGGCAAGTGAAAGCACTCACCACTGTCTATGCCTGAAGGAAGGCATAGTCACCAAACACTGTCACCAAAATGCCCCTGTTCTGTGATGGGGATACAGTATGGGCAGTGCATTGTCAAAAGACATGCAGCAAGTGGACTTCCAATGAGAATTACCCATTTTTCTGAACAACCCCTGCCAAAAAGCTACATTTTAATGGGGAGGTTGTGCTCTACAGCTCTGCTCCCACTCCTTCCTAATTCACATAATTGAAGATGTATGTACTGATCTGTCCTAGTTTGTCCTCTGCCTTCTGGAAACCATGGCTGCAGAGAAATTCTACTCCTGTCTTCCATGGGGATTTCTCCTGTGTCCGCAGCAAAGTTTCAAGGATTCGCTTGCCCTCTGGCCCAAAGGTTTGGACACCTGCCTGCAGTACTGAGAGGTGCCGGCTGGGATTTCCCCAGCAGCCCGCAGGAGTCAGGTGCCCAGACTGCCCACAAGAGAGGAGTGTCTCAGTTCCTCAGGCTCCTTCAAATCCTCCAAGAATAAGCTGAAAGCTGCCTGGCCCAGGTGTCCTGCTGGCTCCAGCACCCCCAGATACAACCTCCTTTTGCCTGAGGGGATGTAGAAGCCGTTGCTTCTGCTGGCAACCAGCTGAGAACTGCTGATGTCCCCAGCCTGTCTGCAGATGTGCCTTCCTTGCACTCCTGGACCTTTCCAGACTGGTTGAGTTTGTTGGGTTTTGGTGTGGTTTACACAGATTCTTTGGGAAAGTTTCTCACACCAACTTGCCCCTAAGTTCCCATACACACACAAAAAAATAATCCTGGCATTACACTTGCCAGAAACTTTTACCTAAAGTAAAAGCCAGTAGCTGCTGCTGCTCTTTTTTTTTTTTTTTTTTTTTTTTTTTTTTTTTTAAGTGGTTGTTTTAATTTTAAAAAGATAAATAAATTCAAAGGCACCAGTCCAGGCACTGGTTTTAATTTCTGAGAGGAGAAAAAACCATCTGAAATCACTACCAGTTTTCTTTTTTTCCTGAGACTTGTAACTTAAAATGACCGAAAATGATCTTTTTTTTTTTTCAACAATGAGCAGAACAGGATCCTCCAGGCATTCAGAACAGGAACTTTTCTTGACCATCCTGAATTAAAATTGCTGCTTGCAGCTGTGAATTTGGTGCTAAGAAATATCTAATATGTATATTATAGCTTCACCACATCACCACCTAACACCCCCTTTTTATTTTAAGATAAGTCTTACTGTTAAAGTAGGTAGAAATGAGTTCTGGACAAATAGAAATCTTTCCTGGAGTCAATCTTAGGGCTTTGAGGGTGAAGGGACTCATAAAGAAACTCTTTGGGTCCATCTCTAAAATTAAATAGCAGAAACTTCTGAGATATATGGAAGAATTTACATCCAGAAGTTTTGACCTAAATGTTTTCTTTTTCTGTTTAATTGTTATTTTTCTGTTTTACCATTTTTAAGTGGCTTGCAGCTGATATATCTCTGCCAGTAAGTGAGTGCAGACTGAGTCACTGTTTTATACAGTGACTTTTTTTTTTTTACTGTCCATAAAGTCATGGAACTGACTTTTGAAATTTCTTGCCAAAGAAGAAGAAAGTTCAGGGGAGGGTAAGAGGAGCTGATGGAGGAAAGGGCAGAGGGCTCTCCAGTCTTCCCAACCACGTCACCGAGTCTGATTTTTAGAAGGTTCACTGGATAGTTGGTTTTACAGAGGTGGTGTGATGACTGCTCTTCATCAGGCTGTAGTAAATGGAGATTTACAATGGCCTGGCTGGATGCAGCAGCAGAATGAAAGCTTCAGTTTTGAGCTGTCTAATATGAGTTTGCCCAGTTTGGGAGAGAGAGGGTTGACTCTTGTGGCTGTACAGCCAAATGCCTGTCTTTCTCTTGTTTGTTGTTCTCCGGCTCCAAACACAGCCACTGAACATGTTGTGCCATTTCTAGTGACAAGCAAGTATCTAGCTGCTCTTTGAATCAGGACTCTCAGGCCTGTTCCTTCGCAGCGAGGGATTTCTTAGAATTTCACAGCAAGGAAAAAAACAAAGGCATTTCTGGGCTCTGTAGCTCTGGCCATCTGCAGCTCCTGGGCTTTGCCTCTTGTTGCCTTACAGAGGACACAGACCCACTAAGGAATATGGCATTTCACCCAAGTCTGGCTGCAAAGCAGGACGCATTCAGCTCCTAGAGTGAAATTCAGGTCCACTTCACAGGAAGCATTGCTCAGTCGCAATGCAACATGAGCCTGGCTGGCTAGGTTGAACTCTATGGAGACAAAAAGCAAGGCAGAACTGCCAGGAATTCTGGCTTTGCCAGAGATGCCCTGTGGACCCAAGAGTCTAAGTCTGTACCTGACCGGACAGCAGGGATAAGGACACATCTTTGCAGGAGTTGCATTGTTACAATAGCTTCCAGACCTACTTTTTTCCTGACTTTGCAAGGTATATTATTCTCAACAAGAAGAGTTTTAGCAGGCTGATAATACAGTTTGGCAGGACTTTCTCTTGCCCCCTTTTTTTATTCCTTAATTATTTTGTAGGGTTGGGTGGGCATGTTGTAGATAGGACTCAATTAACTCAGAACAAGATCTACTCTGCTCTGGTAACACAGCTTCCAGCTTTGTTGAGGAGTGAAGCAGATTTTCAAATATTTTAGATTAAAGAAAAAGAGCAATAAAACTGCTGGGGAAACCCCATGAAGATCAGGTCTCTGCTGAGACTCTCATCTGGGTAAAAGGGCTGCAGGTACAATTTGGTGAGCTGGAGGTGGTTTTCTCTTTCTGGGCTGCTTGCAGAGAAGCAGGGAGTGTTCCCTGCTGCCACCAGCAATGCTGCTCAAGGGCTGTGAAGGCAACCTGTCCTGCCAACTGTCCACCACTGAAAGAGTCTAATCCCAGCCAGGAGGTGACACTTGCTAGCTGCCTTAGGTGGGCAGCATCGCGCTCTGCAGTATGTGACGTGCGCTCTGAGGACTAGTAAAGGTGCAGGCTTGTGTGCTGCTGGAGGAGGCAGGCAGGGATGCACACAGCTGAGCTATCCCAAAAGCCGCAGTCTTCACAGACGGGCTTGACACATGCCATGGGCCTTTTTCTATCCTCCCATTTCACCCATTGCTGCTTGTTTGCAAACTCCTTCACAAGACAGAGGAGGAGGAGGTAGATCTTAAACTAAGCCCATCTCCCTGTCCTGAAAAGAGAGGGAAGTTTTGCTTGTGTGTTACCAAAGTAACCAAGAAAGCAACCTCCTGACACTGCCGTGTGAGTCCTCAGCTGGTTTTATAGCCTTTTGGCAAGATCCTTCCCACTAAATGATATTACCAGAGCCCATGAGCAGAGCTTCTCTAATGAGGAAAACTCCTGCTTTCTGCAACTGCTAATGTCATAAGTGGCAATTTTATGGCTAAATCAGAAGACAAAAAAACAAGAGGAGAGAGGGAGAAGAAGAAAGCCTCTCTATTTTAAAATTCAGCCAAAGAAATCTGCAGGAATCTACTCCTGCCAATTATTTTAACAGCTCCAACCTGTTTCCCAAGCAGGAGGAAAAAAATAAAAATACCCCCTCCAGCCCCTCCTTCCCTGTCCTTTGGGAAGAGAGGGTTTTGGATTAGCTCTTCAGAATGAAAACAAACACATCAGGGCTTTTATAGAGCCAAGCTGTTCCTGCATCTTGAGAGCGGAGTGAGAAAAGATCTAACAGGTGCTGTGTGATTTTATATGGCAGCGTCGCAAGAGGCGCTGGTTCTCACTCGTGAAAGGAGGCTTTCTTCACCCTTCAGCTGGTGCCCTGTATCCCCAGAGCCGATGGCTTTAGTTTAACTGCTTCTTGGTTATTTAAGCTCCAAGCAGCACCAGAAGGCTAAGCTTGTATCTGTCACATTCCTTCTCCTCCCTGCCAAAGGTGGCTCCTGGGGTGAGGGATTCTCTCAATGGCCGATGAGGCTCCTGCCCCACTCCATGCCACACCGTGGGCACTCCTGGAGGACCTGGGAACAGCTAGTGTAAGGGCTAGAAAATCAGCTTTCCTAAACAACCCAACCCTATCAGCCACCCAAGCTCAGGTCCATGTAGAAATAATCCTAGAAAATGGGCTGCTGAGCCCAGCCCAGCTCTTCCCAAAGTCCCAGCAGCAAGCTGCAATCCATGTCATTCCACAGCCGGAGTCATGCATCCTACAGGAACAAATGCCTCTGAGACTCCCATGAGCCCTGAGCAACCTTAGGACAAGAAGTTTTCCTTCACAAGAGTTGGGGAAGACTCTGCATAGAGAGGGGCCAGCCAGCAGCAAAGTGGAAAATTTCTTAAAATCTGGTGATATATAAATGTAAGCACTGACATCATTTCCAGGGTGCTCCCAAATGAACTCTGCAGACCCTGCCCATGTCATGCAATTTTCTAAGCAAGGAGCTACAGAGGCCTCCCCATCCTTTGGAGGAGAGATGTGGCAAGTGATCACATCCCTGTGACACACAGCTACCAGGCAGAGGTGACGCAATGGGAATGAAGGAGGGCAAATCATAACTAATTTAGAGGGTCTGCTGAGACAAGTGCTTGAACTGAGCCACATTTGAGGCTGGTATTTTATTGTCTTCTTGCTCTTACCATAAAAATAACCTCCAAATTAGCCCCAGCTGTTAGCAGGTTTCATCATTAAGATTTTGTTTGGCATTTGTGAGGAAGAAAATAAGCCACATAAATAACAACACTGCATTTTTTTCTCTTTTCTGCCTCTCCTTCACACTCCACACACATATATCATGATGTCTAGACCTGGATTTCTCCACGGGGGCTGGTAAACTACCATCAGATAAGACAGCAGACATCATTCCACAAACTCTTTATTTCTTTTAGGATCCATTCCCTTCCCCCTTGACACGCATTGTCATGCACACAAGCAAAGGAACAAATGCACTGAGGGAAAATTCAAGCTATAAACAAATCTTCAAAGTTTTAGTTGCCTTTTTACTTGTCTGGAAATGTGGCAATACCACGCAAAGCTGCCTGTTGTTGTACAGATCCACTAAGCAAACTAATAGACTGCAGATCGGCAGCAGGGAACATATGCAAACCACTCAGTTATGCATGCAGATAAATATGGAAGTCCTTTAGCGCTTGGGTTTCCAGCAGTCCCAGTATCTTCTTTAGCCGCACCACACTTGTGAGGGTAGAGAGGCCCTCAGCAGAGGCAGGAGCATGCCTCTTTGATTAAACCGGTAACCTGCAATGCCTGGTTTCTCCCTTGTGCCTCTAAACATCAGAGAGGGAAGATGAAGAGGCATGGAAAATAAGTTAACAGAGAAACAGGTTGCGCTGTTCTGCTGCAACTTTGTCCCCTGCCAAAAAAAAAAAAAAAATAATGCAAGTTTTGAGGACCATCCCAAGTACTGTAAAAGGAAACAGGTGGTGCAGTGGGCTTGAGAGGGACATCCAAGCCTCAGAGCAATTCGGTTAGGAATTTTCAGCATGTTCCTGGGAAGGATGCTGTCATTATAAATGGTTCTTACCTTGTTAGACTGAGTTGCCCTCAATGCTGTTCTTTGCAATGGGGCCCAAGTGACTTGTTGCTAATCATCACGGTGGTGTTTTCTGACAGCATAAAGCAAATTCCATGGAAATGATGGATCCATCTTGCCAGGCTTGATAGTGGATTTTTCTTGGGATCTCGTGACAGTTTCACTGTTGATTGTTATTAAAACAGAATGTTTTTGTGGAAATGTATTGATTTCAGAGAAAAGTGTGCCTTACCTGTAATGGCAGATGTGGTCAAAGAAAAAAAGAGAGAGTAGGTTCTCATTTCAAGTGAGGAGGTTCAGTCTCAGGTTCTGGCTGTGTTTTGCTGGTTTTCTGGGTGCAAACCAGAGTCATTTCACCTTGGTGCTCTTAAAAGTGGTCCCTATTCACTAAGGACTTCTGCTGGATGGCTCTGCCCTCTCAGCTGAACAAGACCACATAACAGCCGACTCAGCTGAAGAGGCAGAAGTCTGTGGCTCAGGGAGAAGATTGAGTTTAGGGGCCAGAGAGACCTAAAGCTGCTGGTTACCTCCTTGGAGATAACACACTGGTGCCCTTGCCACAGGGAGTCTCACCCTTGTTGCCAAAGGGGGGCTGTTCTGAATGGACTCCACTAATCTGTCCTGGCATGCAAGAAATAAGACATTTTGCTCACTCTGCCCCATGGTCCAAAATATTTCTGGGCATGCAAACTTTATAAAGGAGTAGGAATCTGCTCAGGAGCCATCCAAACTGGTGTTTTCCACAAGGCAGATTGCTGCTGCGCTCTCCAGGAGGATGGTGGGGAATTCAGAGAGGGGCAGGAGGCAGCATGGGCACTCATGTCTCTTTACGGTTTTTAAAAGGTCCCAGCTTCATTCCACATTGCAGCAAAACCTTGTTTCTGAAAACTCAGCACTTCTTTGTGAAATGACATTCTTGGTCTGCAGCCAAGCCCAAAAAGACAGTCTCTGAGGTTATCAGTTCAGCTTCAGCCCAGGAATGATTAGGAAAAGAAAAAAAAAATCCATTACTGCTTGACAGCTGGACTTGACACAGTGGAATGGGCTGGTGGGCTAAGGCCAAGTAGAGCAAAGTAAAATGCTTTTTTGGTTGTTTCTTTTTCTTTTTTTTTTTCTTTTTTTTTTTTTCCCCAATTGACGGTAGTTGGCAGAAGCCAAGGGCTGAGAAGAGTGCAAAAGAACCTGTATTACCCCAGAAAAATTGATTTGAAATATATGTCTATCCCCAACTACAAGCCCCATGCCACCCCCGACACAACCCATCAGTACTGAACAGAAATAGAGGCAGTTGGGTCACTGAAGCCTGGTTCCCTGCTATTCCTAGTCACTACTGCTTATCATCACTTTCACAGCTGGATCTTAGTTGCAGAGGCTATAGGTTCTCAAATATCACAGCAATGCTCCCATGAGAGTACCAAGACAACAAAACCCTGTGCAAGGCCATGTGTGTTTGGATTTTTTTCCCTAATGCTATATACAGCTATTTGGAGGAAGTTAGAGTTTTCCTTAACTTTCCAGTTTGAACTTGACTAGCTCCCAATTTTATTCAAGCTTCTTCAGGGAGAATATTGTAAAGGCTAAAAAAGAAGATATATTTAATCTGTCTTCCCCACTTTTCTCCACGTTTCAGATAAGATGAGCCATGTCTCCCAGGACACTCTCAGCAATATGGCCCTTAGTGTATGTGTAAAGGGAGAGCATAAAGTCTGATCATGTATAGGGCAGTATTTCCCCAGGTGATTCTCTCAGCACTCACTTGTTTGGGAACATTTCGAGATGGAGGCTGGATTTAGACTGTTGTGTTAATTACCATTGGACTTTTTCTCTCAAAGCTTATCTGTCTTTTCATCCACTTCTGCCTTTGATTCCCAGAGTAACCTGTGGCAAAGAGTCACACAGCATTAATTTTAAATACCTGTTTCCAGAACCTCAGAAAATTGTAAAAAACATTTTTTAAAAGTTGCTTTGGTGGTTCCCTGTATTTCTAAGCAATTGGGTACTTGCATCTCCAGTGATCTACCTTGTCGCCCAACCCCCAGGAGCTTAGATGAACCCATGCTGTGGATTGGGACCCAGAAGGAGAGCTAATGTACAATTTTAGGATCCAGGATTTAGCAATTCTTTGCACCCCATAAAGAGCAGAAGCAGCTGCAAAACTGAGCTTCAGATGTGAACTTGCAATCTTATGGAGAGCTATACCACTGGGATTTAAGAGGAACTTCACAGCCCACTTCAGGTTTGCAATGCTGCTTTTCTCCCATTGCTGGCTCTGTTCCTGAGTTCTTGCCTGCTTCTGTAACTCTTGCACTTGCACTTAACCATGTATTAAGCATATATATCAAGGGATATAGTAGTAAGAGCATAATGGTTTATTGACCCATATACATTCTTATTTTCTCCCTTAAGGAAAAAAAAAAAAAAAAGCTCTGATAATAGATGTCAGCCCCCTGCTGAACTCCAAAGCATCTTTTTTCTAAAATGAGTCAGATATCTCCAAATCTTATGCGGATGCTAAATCTCCAGGAGGAATTGGGGGAGCTGAGGAAGGTATTATTTGGCTGCTTTAAATATAGCAGGAGAATGGTTTGACTTTGATTTGGTTTTAGACTATCCTTTTCCTTCTTCTGATTATGTTCACTGATCCTGATATACAGGCTATGCCACTGAGCCTGATGAAAATGGGTCATCAGGTTGCAACTCTGGAAAACACTGCTGCTCCAAACTGTCATCTCTTGCATTTTCCACTGTTCTTTTCAACCTCTACTGGCATCTGGGTGGGATGGGAATGAGTTCTGGAGAAGAGAGCAGACACATCCAACAGTTCATCAGACAGCTTGAAGTGACAAGCTAATATTGAAAAACAGCATATGGAAGGCCTTAATGTGCGGAGATTTATGGAGCTGCCCCTAAAACAAAGTAAGAAACACATCCCCCTCATCCACCTCCTCCTTTCAACAGTTTCCCTCTTGTGTGGGGAAGGTCTGATCCAGCCAAGAGATATGTTCTTGAGAGGTGAGCTGATTGGGAGGGACCCAGCCTCTGCAGAACCTTAAGCACTTGCCTGGATGTGCTCACTGTCTCTTCCTAAATCCTGGAAATAAAATAAATGGTCCATCTCATGGGGCAACTTTGTGACACTTGTTGCTTCTGTGGGAAGGGATTCACTTGTTTCTTTCTCCCCAAGGCCTCCAGTGAAAAAGAAAGCAATTAATAAAGTGTACTTCATAGAATCATAGAATGGTTAAAGTTGAAAGAAACCTTAAAGATCATTGAGTTCCAACCCCCCTGCCATGGGCAGAGACACCTCCCACTAGACCAGGTTGCTCAAAACCCCATCCAGACTGGCCTTCAACACTTGCAGGGATGGGGCACCCACAACTTCTCTGGGCAACCTGTTCCAGTGTCTCACCACCCTCACAGGAAAGAATTTCTTCCCAATATCCAATCTAAATTTCCCCTCTTCTAGTTTAAAACCATAACCCCTTGTCCCATCACTCCACTCCCTGACAAAGAGTCCCTCTCCTGCTCTCCTGTAGGCTCCCTTCAGATACTGGAAGGCTGCTATAAGGTCTCCCCAGAGTCTTCTCTTCTCCAGGCTGAACAGCCCCAGCTCCCTCATCCTGTCTTCATAGGAGGCTTAATAAAAGACAAAGAAATATGGGGCATATGGTAGAAGAATAGGTGGTAGGAAAGGGTAGGCTTTGAAGGTTTTCATTTCAAATCACACAAGACCAATTTTCCTGACCCTACCAAGCCACCTACTGAAACACTCACATGTGCAGGAGCCCCAAGGCACACACAACTTAAATCAGAAAATTTGAGATGGGGGAGCATCAGTGATGGTGAGATTGGTGAGACATGACCAGAGCTCCACAGGGATCCATCAGTCCTTGGAGGAGCAAAGCCACGGACCCAGAGAACTAAGGTATTGTGGGGCAGGACCAGCAGCTCGTTTTCTTTATTGGCTGGAGGATATGATAGGATCAATAGGAACTGCACCAGCACAGCCCCATCATGGGAATGTTAGCTCCCACACAGAAACTGCCGGGATATGTGTCTCCTGGTAAAGAAAATGTTCACTCTCCTCTTCTCTTCCCACACACACCCATTTCATAGAGTCTTGATTAGACAGAGTTTAGCTTCCATCTTCCACTTGGGTACCAGGAGTCATCCTGTTCAATTTCCCCAGTAGACATGTTCCTTTAAAAAATCACATACATATCAGGAAGACAAAGCACATATTTTCTATTTTTTCAGGGCTCCAGTTGCAAAAAAGACACCTCAGCCCATAACTTTCTCCACCTTTTTTTTTTTTTTTCCATAAAACACTGGTATGTAATGGTTTTACCTTTGGTGTAGAGCAGCTTTAACTCTCCAAGGACCTTAATGCTGAAGAAGACAAGCAAACATTTCAGCTGTAGTGTTTTGCTTTCCTGGTCTCATATTTTGCTAGTTCCTTTTGGGAGGGGGAGTATTGACTTTGTGTTCATTTAAAATCAAAACTCATTCAGGATGATATTGTCTGTTCTGTTTGCAAAAAGAAAGATAGGAAGCATTTTCATCCTGCTATGAAAGAAGAAGACTGCCCACATATGCATGTCTGAATGCTCTATAATCTGAACATTTGGTCTTTTTTTCTGAAATGCTAAGGTTTTATCTTAGCCAAAACCATCCCTACCTCATACTTTTTCCTCCTTAAGAAGCTTTGAGTGTTTTCAACCTCATCTGTGTTTACTCCTGTAGCCTGAACTGAGCCCTTTCCACTGATTACCCATAGCAATTAAGGTTAAATTTCAGCTGAATTGCACCCCAGGATGTGCCACAGAATAATCCTGAGCTCTTTCAATGTGAAGCCACCGCCTGCATGCGGTACAAGTGGGATTTGAAGCTTGCAGGCCCTTTGTAGGTGTTTTTAGGTTAAAACAAAGAAATCTGAAACAATTATAGGAAAACAAACGATGCTGAAGCACAATCCTACCTGTCTGGTTTAACAGTGCAGTAAGTCTCTAAACTTCTATTTCGTCCATGTGTTTATCCTCTTTCCCCATCCCCCCATTAGTTTTGTGCTGTTCAGAATTAACCCCACCTGTCTGCAGGGGATGAATGAATTTCCAGCACACTCACTCAGCACTCCACACTTTCCACTGAAAAAGCCCTTGAGACATAGTGACAGAACAGTCAACAATGCTATTAAAACATATAAAATATCTGTAAAACATCTTCCCCCTAGGAGCTGACAGGGTGGGTTCTCCTCATCTTACTCTATTTGAGGCCATGTTGCAGTACTGAATTAGCCTGGGAGAGTGGGTGGATCCATGCACTTGAAACTGAATTTCTAACCCATTTAGCCTCAGGTATTCTCTGGAATATATATATATATATATATATATATATTTGACAACCTCAGGTAGGGCCAACACTCAGGACAACTGGGAAATGTATTTGCTCCTTGGCATCAGAATTTTGGTAGTCCCAGCTGAACAAAGTACTTGTCAGTACTTTGTGACATTTACTGCAGCCCTTAAGCACCTTTTTGGGATGAGAAAATTATAGGCAGCTCCTTATGCCTGCTCTTGAATGTAAGATTCTTTCCTGGATAGGTCTTTGATCTTTCATTAGTCCTGATGCCAAGAGCTCACAGTATGCAGTGGTGGCAGATGAGGCCAAACGAGGCTGTGGACACTGAGTGAGCAATGGGATACTTGGATGTGTCTGTCTTGTGGGACTGCAACCACCTCTTTTCTCCCCATCCCACCAAGGCAGTGATCCTTTCTCAGTGTTCACTTTTCCAATGCCTCCAGTTTCTACAGCCACAAGGATAAAGGGGAGCTGGTTCTGGGTGCTGAGGAATGGAAAGAAAAATAAGTACGGGACAATGGTGCCTCTACTAAGAGGAGACCCATAGGTGACAAGGAGACCTGAGTATGGCAAGAGATACTTCTGTACACTGGTATCGCCTTTGATTTCTCTATGTAACTTACATCAGGAGAGGTCCAGGCCAAAGACTGCAGGGAAAGGAAGGAAGGAGCAGGGGTGACTGAGTCCATATTCATGGCTGAGGCAGAAGTAGAAGCCAGGGCTCCTGATCATGACAGCCCCCCGCTGCCTTCCCTTGAATTATTGCCTTGATTAGCATGATGTCTTGCCCTCGGCAACCATGTGGCATTGAGTCTATGGAGGAAAATATATGAGCGTTGAGAATAATTGGTTCTTTGATATTAGATTGCACAAAGGTCAAAGTGTACTGGGGAGAGCGAGACAGCTGAAAAGTCACATTCCCTGCAGGCGCTGTGGCACTGACCTCTTGTGCCTGCAAAAACTGGGAATCACAGATAATCTGTTGTGATGCCATGGCTTGTCGCACTGGGGGACTGCGAGATCTCAGTGCAAACACTGTGGTTTCTCAGCTGGCAACACTGACGCTCTTTGTAGCACCGGGTCAGGTTATGTATGGGGAGAGTTAGATAAGGTTTTCATGTTATGTGATCTGTCTTGTTGCATTATTCTAACAAATCAGACACTAGAAAGCCTCTCTGCTGTCTGTCTGTCTATGTACCACCCCAAGGGCATCTCTCTATTCCCCTGAACACTAGCAGTCCTGATTTACTTGGGATAAACCTGGTATCTAAGAAGGATTTTGATGTTTATGTTTGTGGGCTCTGTGGAAACCCTGTGGTTCAATGCCCCTCATCCATGTCTCCATCAGCCAAGACAGAATTTCTTAAAAAGCTGAAAAGCTTTTCAAACTGCTGACCTTAAACCTCTCAATATCGACCTTCATCCAACATGAAATGCATCCACTATTTCCCTCTCTTAGTAGCACCTCCCATCCTCAGAAGGGCTCAAGTCTTCAAGACTGGTCCTCTTTTCTGGAGCGTTCTACAGGAGAAGTCACAGTAACAAAACAATGAGAATTCAGATTCATGCCCAGAAGAGTCTGAATTTACATGAAAAGTGGGCAGCAAAAGTGTGCAGAATCCATCCAGAAGGAAACGGTGCTACATAGAGCACCTGACGTGCTGCAGCCTGTAGCTTACAGTAAGTAATGGAGAAGCTGTTGGCAAAAGCCTTACCATGGACTGTAGGCAGATGCTGCTTTACTTTACAGCAAGGTCCTCCTTGATACATTGGGTAAGTCATTTAGCTTCTTAATGTGTTTGCCCCAGTTGTGCTGTAATGATAGTGGATGTGAAGATGGATAGTGAAGATGCATTACTTCTGCATCAAAGTCACAATGGGAATTAATGTTCAGGCACAGATCCCAAAAAGCAATGGCTAAAAAATAGCCAGGTTTTCTAGTGTGAGAGATCCTCTCCAGTGCCTCTCTTCTTGGGCAGACCTGTTATATCCCAAGGCCTCCATACAATTGTTTTAACACTTTCCTTCACAGGCAGGTTCAGAGATCATGAATGTACGGCACCGATTCACAACACTTATCTATTGGCCCTGGCTCACTGGCCTGTTTTAAGGTGTTAAGCTGTAGTAAAGTCAGATAGGATCTCAAAGTAGGGGAGAGACTGGGGACTATATTCTTATCCTATCCTATCCTATCCTATCCTCATTGCTTTATCATGCTCTGTCCCTTGTGAATCAATGTTTAAATACATTGGAGAACAGATAACCTTCATGGTGAAGGGTGTTAAAGGCACGGTCTGCAGTGAAAAACTGTTCCTTATTTCCTTCTTCCTTTCCTTGACTCTCTTCTTGCCCCACTGGAGTACTGATCCCATCCCATCTCTTCTTGAGGTGCTGAAGGTCATTGTTTGTAGTGTTTTAACTGAAGCTGAAATTTTCCAAATTGTTTTGAAAAAGACTGTGATTTGAAATAAAAATGCTCTTCACTAAAAGAGAAATCCTTGGCCTGGCTGCACCTAACAATGGGGCTCAGGCTGTTACTCCCCATCTCTCCACAGGGTGTTATAAGAAACTGTCAAGGGTATGAGTTCCTGGCAGTGCCCATTTCTCTAGAAAAAAAGAACCTGTAGAGGAAAGCAAGGGCATGCTGGCTTGTCAGCTGCTTCCCAAGTCAGTGCTACATGGCACCCCAGGAAACACTGCCTTGCAAAGTTTGCTTCCCAAGGCCACCAGTGGGTTGATGGCTGAACAAGAAGCCTGGATGTGAAGAGCCATTTCCTCCTGCTGCAGTGAACTCTGTTCAGGTCCGCTGGCCACCGACGCATTACAGTCAAGACCGTGCAAAACTTCTCCCGGTGTGGTGTGAAATTTGCTCCAGAAGAGCAGAAACATCTGTTTAGAGCCAGGAAGTGGTTTCTGCCTGGGTTTGGCAACGAGGGAACGTGTAGTTAATACACTCTTACCTCATCAGTAGGTGTCACTGCAGCAAAAGACAGGGTCCAGTGGAAAGTTTCAGAGGGGAATAGAGAGGGGTACTTCAGCCAACCAACCAGATGCAGTCAGTTCAGTGCTTCCTGACTACAGCCAGAGAACAGCTATGGATCTGGGTTTATGAATCGCTTGTAATAAGGCTATAGGAAATGAGAGATTAAGGAAATGAGTCATTAAGTGATTACAAAGACATGTGGAGCACACACAGTTGTGGCCGCCAGTAACAGAGCGTTGAGCAACCGTAAATTTCTTCTACAGGGGTTTTGGGAATGTTCCTGTTGAACTTGTATGCAGTAGTGAGTTACGGTTCGGTGGATGTAGTTGAAATGAACCGGTAGCAAGTTTCAGTCACTCTTAGCACAAAACTCACAGAAGAGTTTTCTACAATTCAAAATCACCCTTTTGATGCCAGGCCTGCTGACCAGTCCCAGAAGAATATATTGCAACAATTAAGAAATAGTCACCCTCTGACACAGTAGGATTTAGGTCTGGGCTGTAGTGCAGATGCAGAAGCTTTAACCAAGGCTCAGTTAAAACCCCTCCATCAGGGGCAGCATCTGGAAGCTGACAATGTACCCCTGTGCTAGAACCGGTGCTGTGGTTCCTGTAACCCTGTGGCTCTGACTCAGTTTCCACATCAATGCTGATAGAGCCTCCAGCACCTGCTCTTCCTCCTGCGAGGTGTTTCTCTGGTGTGCTGGGGCTGGCACTGAGCAATGCCACTCGGGGAAGTGTGGATAACCGGGTCTCGGGGCTGCAGAAAGCAGGGCAGTGAGGGGAACGGTGCGGCTGCACTTGTTCAGCAGGTGCACTACCCTCAGCTGGTGAGCAGATGCTCTCTGGTGTGCCTGGAGGCCTTTGTTCACACCAGGATGAACCTGCTTCCATTCCCAGCCCCTTGGACAGCAACCTTTCTGGAGAGACAGCCCCCCTCATTCTTCCCCTGCAAAGCCAGCGCTGAAGATCTGGAAATGAGCTCTGTTCATTTTAAGAGCCCAGGACTTCAGGGGCGATATGGGAAGCAGGACTCAGAAGGTGTCACTTCAGGCAGCTGGGATAAGTCACAGAAGCCATTGAAATGGACCTTCCATGTGATTTGGCATCAAAAAAGATCTTTTTAATCCTGTTTTCTGTGAAGCACAGTGAGGAAAAAAAGACCTGAAACACAGGGCAGGTCAGCCCTGCTGCCTGCTACCAAAGCTCTGCATAACCTTTCTGCAGGTCCTTGCTAAGGCATCCTTGTTCAGAGTGTGTGACACAGCAGGTCCTAACCCCTTCCACAAACATGTTGCAAGCAGTCAAGTATTATGGAAGGAGCAAATGAGGCAGTCAGGTATCTTTGATCTATCCTAATGGGCTTACTAAGGATACACATAAAGTCCTGGTGGCCCAGATGCAGAATAAAATTATATAATATGAGATACAGCTTCTTTGAATCCTTTATGAGACTTTCTCCTCAGCATTTTGCCTCCTAAGCGTGTTGGTTTTCAACCAGCAACTCTGCAGGCTACAGGTGCTGGCTTTCAAACTGGCTCTAATCCTCTATGGCTTGTTTACTGCTGGTTCCCTCTCCCATATACCTGACTCTCCAACCCAGTCCATAGCCAGGAACATGGGCTGAGGGGAAAAAGGGAAAATGGGGGAGATTTTCAGGGGAAAAAAGGGCAGATGGTCCCTTCCTCTACCCAGTAACAGACTGTCGTGTAATAAGGCATCCTGGTTTAAAAATAAATAAATAAATAAAAGGCCCCATTTTCATTCCACTTCTCTTAGTTTTATTTCATATTTACATTCAGCTTCCTCAGATCCTTGCTGGCCTTCCATACAAATGGTATTTTGAGTGTATACTAAATTGTTTTACACAGAAGTTAATCACACCTGAGCAAAGATTGGCTGCAGTGCTTACTGTCACAGTTTGGTTTCACCCACTACCCAGGCTAACAACTCAATCTCTACATATACAATGCAAAGAAAAACATTTCCTATTTGATTTTGCTCCCTTGGTTTCCCTGCTATCGTACAGCTAGCTCTCTTAGGAGGCTGAGATGCTTCCAAATTCTCTGCAATGGGCTGGTAGATGGGAGAGGATAGAGCAGAAAATTCACTGTTTATGCCACTTCTGCAGAAGCTTCAATCCAAGCATAGGTGTGTTCATAAGAGGCTCGGTATATGAGAATTCCTGACCCTATGACTTTAAATCTGAGTAGATAAGAGAGCCAAAGAGTGGGAGGTGAAACAGAAGCCCAGAAAGTTGAAAAGATTTGTCATAGCAGATCTGGGCCTGGTGCCCAGGCCTTCTAAGCACAGCTGGGTGATGATATTATGGTTATTGTTATTATTATTAATGATAATAATAGTTAGTGTGCCAAAAGCTGGTGTTAGGGTAGGACTAAAAGAGGTCACCAAACTGAGCAGAGTGTGGTGAATATTTTTGCCAAAGAACATATCAATGTTGAAATCTTTCACAATCTCTCAGGCATTTTCAAAACAAAACTTTTCAGGTTTTGAAATGGTATTTTACAATTAAAAGTTCTTATTGCATTTAAAGGCAACAAAAGAAAAAAAAACAACTTTCTACATGGTCTAAGTAACAAATAAAAACCCTTCAATTTCAGTCCAATGAAACATTTCATTCAGATCCAAAATCAACCTTTTCTTTTCATCCAAAAACTCAGAAAATTATCGTGCTGGATGAGCCTTTTTTTTTCCTTCTGATTTTCCATTTTAGTGACCAGACCAAAATATGTATCACTCACCAAGCTCCACTCATAAATCCAAAGAAAAAAATGTGTCCCATGGACTACATTAAACTTTATTATGTAGACTTTTCAACAATGAAAATCTCTCTCCCAGGCATTTTAACTACATCACCACAGTAACTATCCTACCATGCTACAGCTTCTACTACAATATTTCTTTGTTGCACAGATAACTGTGACCAAGCCCTTGCTAACGTAATTCATGAGAGGGAGCAGCATGATTGAAACAATACTCACGCTTCAGGGTTGACCTCTAAACCTATCATAAGTCACAAGTGTCAAAATCAAGCAAGGTTATACAGGGGAGGTTATGAAATTTCATCACTTATACAGATGTTGGATTTTCCGTGCCGTAATGACAGAGTCAGGCAACTTACTTGATTGTGTATGTCCCAATGAAAAGAACAAATTTACTTTATTTTGACTGTTTTTCATTTTTAGATGATGCTCACCATATCTACAGCAGTTTATTTTCTGTATTGTCTTTAAAGAAGTTGCTTTTTGTTTGGTTTGTTAGTATTGCTCAGAATGAGACAATGCATCAACACCCTTCATTCTGAGTAAATCCAGCCAAGAGGCATATCAGGGAGATATTTGCACCCTGATGAAATGTAAAGAGGAGTGGAAGTAGCTGTTTTTACAGCACGATGTTTACAAAAGCTTGAGAAAGGAAAAAGAAAAGGTGTTTGCCTGCAACTGATGGTGAAAGCAGAAAATTAAAGCAGAAATAAAGATCTAAGAAGAATTCTACCCAGACATTGGGCATCTACTCTTCTTGCAGAAAATGCCAAGTGATCTTAAATGATCAGGAGGAACTGGAGCTGAGGTTACGTCTCCTCAGAAAAACTCCCTTAGTGCTTTCTGATGAACCTCCCCTCCTGTCATAGGAATACTTTCTGTTCTCACAAAGACATCAAGCTCCATGGGCAAGACAGCTTATCACCCTGTTGCGTCTTATGTTATCTGAGAGAAAAGTCCATGCTAATGACTTCTGTTGGTCCTTCCTTGCCCTCCAAACACTCATTGTACTGAAACCCTTAGATCTCCAGAGAAAAGAGGTAGGAATGAATTTTTGGATATATCTAAACCCAGGATAGGAAAGCATTCCCAGACGGCCCCAACAGAGTTTTCTAACTCCTTGGATTTTCCTGGAGTCACCTAATTACTTCCAGGGTTTCTCAGAAATATCTGGAGTTTCCCAGACAGAGTGGCCTTTGGGAAACTGCATTGTGACTCTATCAGGAGCCCGTTAATTCTGCCCTGTATGAAGTCATGTTGTCCAGAGAGTGATAACACTCTGAAGAGATAAATCAGTTTGGCAGAGCCTTGCCTTCAGCTTGCACACACAACAGTGTAATCCTGGGAGCACTGAGAAAAACACATGTGTATACCGAAGGCAGGATTTTCTTTTTCCTTTTCTTCCAGGAGAATTAAAATGAACATCAATAAATTTGGGTGTCCGAGCACAGAAAGGACGAGAAAATAATGCTAAAAACATGGCATGAGCAGGAGACTTAACTGTGGCTCAGGAGACCTACCAGAGGAGTAAAGATTGAGACCTATATCCAAACTGGCCAAAACAGATGCCCTAGCATCCAGGCAGCAGCTACTTTTCTCCAGTGATTCCACAGGGAGCCAGGCTTTGACAGTCCATCACTGTAACTTGCTAAATATGACCCCAGACTGACTGATGACAAAGCTGCCTGCAATGTTTGAGAGCAGCAGGATGGCATGGCCGAGATAAGATGGTCAATCTTACAGTACTTTGATCTTGAGATGCCAATAAGAACTCTGAGGATTGACTATCTTCTGCAGTGCATACAGTTCCTATCAGGACAGTGTGGGACCACACTAGGGCAACAGGGGAAAGGAACCGGGGTTCACCAGCATGTGTGGAATAAAGCACCACACAAAACACTTGATTTCTGATCTCCTGGCTGCTTTTCTGGACAAAATATTCAGGCTCAGTAGAGAAATTTGATGGCCTGTGTTTGTAGAGGAAGTGAAACATGATATTCAGATGTCCTCTTCTGGTTTTACAAGTCTGGATGATCTGTAGAAGATTTCAATGCATAAGGCTGACATTCTAAAAAATGGCAGAAGTATTCTCTCCTCTACACAAATAAATGTCACACAGGAGTCAGTAGATGATATACTAGTTCTGATTCTTCACCCGTGGCACTGCATACAGCATGAGACCTCCTGTCTCATCTCTGTCTCTGTTGTTCTAGTCCACCTCTCTAGAGCTAAGCACTGATATGTTTCCAAATTTTGTCGCACAGCCAATATTAACGACATTTCAAGATAATTCTGAAACTGTAAATAAAATTAACAAACTTGTTTGGGATTTGCAGCCACTGAAGGCTTCAGTTCAAATACTTTTTTTTTCACTTCCTTTTTCATATCCATTCCAAAGCTGTACAAGGGCATTCAGGTGGTATTTAACACTAGCTGTACTGAGCAGTAATTGCTGCTAGTGATGTTTGTGTTACCTTGGATTCAAGAAGCAGCACCTGAAGTCAGGGGTCGGTTATGCATATGTAGAATGGCACTTGGCTTGGAAAAAACACCAGAGTGGTATCATGAGACCCTTCAGAGATAACTAAACACACCCTCTATGTGCAACCCATAAGCCCGGGGAGTGCTTATACTCCTCAGATAGATACAGCCACAGCAACACTTAGTAAAGTAGGGAAAGGGAAGAAAATTATCCTACCAGAAATTTTCAGGTGAGAAAAGTAACTCCACCTCAACCTTATAATGGCTGCATCAAAAAAAAAAAAAAAAAAAAAAAAAAAAAAAAGGTTTAAAAGGACCATGAAGGACATGTGGAAAGACAAAATCAGATCCATCCAACAATTATTCTTAAAGTTACCCACCAATGTAGACTCTGTATCCTCCTTGCACAAGTCTGTCCCACAGTTTCACTGCTCCTACTGCTTAGACCCTCTTTCCCTTTTTCTGGTCTTGGGATAATCCATCATGAGCAAGGACAAGAGGTGATCCCCTGCCACACCGTAGCCATCCTCCCAGTACGGGAAGACCTTGTTCTGTTGCAATGTAACCCAAAGCAACTCCACAACATCCAGAAATTTGCTTTGAAAGTCACTAGTATTGGTACATCAAAAATAAAAATAGGCAAGTGACCCCATCATGAAAAAGAGTGCCTGTGTTTAGAGGCATTCATGCAAGAGGAGACAGGGTGAGTGCCAGTGGTGTGCAGGAACAAAGAAGCTCCTCTGGCCATTGCCAGGATTAATGAAATACCAGTCCTAGGAGTTTGTTCAAGCAGTTTTAGAAACAATAATAACAGTCCTCCCCCTCCCAACACGCTAAATCTGATCCTTGCTAATGTGAATTAATACCAGGTTTCAGTGCAGCCACTGGGGTAATGTGATGCTTTGGAGTGCTGTAATCCTAAACAGAGCATTAGGAGAGCAGCTCGCACCACAGCTGTGGCTCCTTGCAGGTGTTTCTTCCCCAGGCAGCCCCTTCAGCAGCAAATCTCACTCTTGTGAGAGGCATAGGGGGAACTCTGTCACGGTGAGACAACAGGCTTCCCCAGTAGAAAGGAGCTGGTCCGGCCCTGGCAGTAGCACAAGGGTGGGGTGGGGGAAAGTCTGAAGTGATATGGCTCTCTGTTTATTGGGCACAAAAGGAGAGAGAAGCAAGTGAGTGAATGAAACAGATACCTCTGCGTGACTCCCTTCCCCTGTGGACTGGGCACATGGTTACCTGCATACACATGTGCTCTTTGTTCCTGTGAGTTCCCATTCCCCCTGTCCCACCGCTTTCCCTTAAACAAGGCTTGGCTCACACATTTCATCAACAATCCCCACTATTCATTGTTCAGGGCACCAAAGGGAAACAGAAGTCTCCTAAGTGAGGTTTTTCCTCCTTTGAGACTGCCCCGCTTTCCCTCCACCCATCCTTCACCACCCTCCTCCCCCAAGCCTTGCATCGTGCCTGTCTGCAGTCACAACTCAATATTGGGTTACAGCAGGCCTCCAGCTGACCCGGTGGGTTCATCCTGTAAAAATACTGCTTCTGCCCTTCGTCTCTCTGATTACTCCTGGCTGATAACAGGTGGGGCTGCCAGCTAGAGGGGGAAGGGAAGGATGGAAGAGCTGCTCTTGAGATGCATTCCCTCCTCCTCTGAGGGGACAAAAAAGCCCCATTTGTTCACTCCCCCAGCTTTGTCCCTAAAGTCTTGGGTTTTTCAGAAATTAGTAAATTTGCGTAAACCCACTTTTTTTTTTTTTTTTTAAGTTCAGTACCACTGGAGTCAATGGAAGGACTTGCCTATCTTCATTTCTAGCACAACCTCTCTCTGCTTAGATGCCAGTCCCCATCAAATTCCTAGCTAACTTCTGTGATCCTCTAACCACTGAAAAAACAGTTTGGAAATATGATTAGTCTTACAACAAATTCAGTGCTTCCTGATTGTCACTTGGGTCAAGAACTGCACTTTTTGGCTGTGGCTCTTGGGCTTTCAGTCTTGGTTGCACTTGAAGAGTGGAGAAACAGGTTTGAAACAGCTAAAAACTAAGAAAATATTTTGAGTTCCAGGAACAAATATTGGAGGAAGCATTCACATTTGAACAGTTTGCAACATGGGTTTGTTTTAGATGTAGATCTTAACTCAATGGCTTGTTTCACTTCTGCAGTGATGTAACCCAGGAAGGATTGTTCGAAAGTGCAAAAGAGTTCATCCTTGCTCTTGATAGCAAGTTTACATTCCTCCTGGAATCAGGTAGCTGTGGTCTGATTGGTGGCCCAGGTTTCCCTAGGTAAATAAGGAAACATATAGAAGGTTTCTACACAAAACAGGAGGGACTTCATGGCACAAAGCTCGTAGAAGCTCTTGAAGAAACAAGAACGGAGAAGCCCCAGGGATGGGAAATGGCCACGATCTTTCAGAACAGCAGTCAGTAGCACAGTAATTAATTTTAGAGTTACATTGCAGGATAGCTGAGCATAAAACTAGTTTTGAAACTAGAAAGGTTACTTCCATCCATTCCCTTTACCCATCCATCAAAATAAAAGGGTTTAAAAGAAAGCACACGTGCAAGAAAAGTGAATATTACAGGCCACAATGGGGTGCACCTTCATCAGCCTGCAAACTTCTAATCGATATCTAGAGAGGAAAAGAGAATCTGTACAGCAGGTTATTCCAGATAGTCTGACTTTTCTTCATTGTCTTCCACATACTTCTCATTTCCTAATGCATTTTTCCAGCTGAGACTTATACAGTGTAGAAACACTGGGTTCATTAAAATAATCAGAGACAACCAGGTACTTCATGGGTGACTTCCTAATCCTTTAATAGCCTGCATTATATCTGATCTATGAGATCCAAGTGACCTTGGATGGAGCTTTTTCTCAATGACAAGAGACATTTTCTCTTTCTTCCTTGCAAAGCTGTAATGAGGAATTATTTAAGGATGCTGCCACCAAGCTGGATGTATAATGTACAGCAGGAGAAAGCTGATGACAAGCATTGACTTTGCCACCTAGAAGTCAGAAATCCTCAAAGCCAAATGACATAGGAAAAGAGAGAAATCGTTACACAAGCCAGATTAATCTGAAATCCTCTGTCAATTTTTTTTCAAAAGGGGACATTTTCTGTGTTCCCATCAACCTAAGTACTGATGTTTTCATTGTTTAGCTAACAATGATTCCTGTCTTCCCTTCTACTTTCTGCTCTATTTCACAATGCAAACAAGCAAAAAATGAGAACTTCCCAGTTCTCATTTCTCTGCTCAAGCAGTTCTACTCATGTATTGTGAGCAATAGGAATTACTGTATTTTTCAAGAAATGCAGAGTTGCTGATGAAGTCTGAAATATAATTCTAGGTCATTTCTACATATGCATAGTTGCAGACTCTTTTGGAAGAAGAAACTCCTTTCTTGTCTTATACTTACCACTGTTTTCATCAGTGTTCTTTAAGTTACACTGTCCCTCACATGAAAAAATAATCTGCAAATTAGAAAAGGACAAAGGTTCGTTTATCTTCTACTTCCATAGTGCCTAAATGAATCACAAAAAAAATTATGTAATATATTATACTGTATGATACTTGTTTCTACTTTACAGACTCCAGAACACTATGTCTCTTTATTTTTTTATGTCTCTCTTGCCTGTATTTCTTGGAAAAGAGAATTGGAGTTGTTGCTAAGAATTTAGTAGGGTTTTTGTTTAAAATGGCCACATTTTCACAGAATTTCATCAGTCCAACGATATTAAATGTATTTTCCTTTCTCTAGTAGGCATCAATTTTTTCATACCTTCATTGTCATGGTCTTGCCAGTTTTCAGTTTTTGACAGGAAAGTAGACCAGAAAGAACATGCATTTATAAATTACAATCATGTCAATAAATAAACCTTGTTATAAAAAAAGACAACTGAGTCCATTTCTCCAAGTACTGTAGAGATCCCAAAATGACCAAACCCACTGATTTTTTTTCCTTTGCAAGTAATTTTTAACAAGAAAATTACCTTATTAATTACCTTAGGAAGTATCATCATCATGACTACTTTGAAATCATAAAGCAGGTGACATGATCTACTGTGTTTGTTGTTTGCTGTGTCTGCTTGGCATAAGCTTCCTGAAAGCTTCAGGAGTTGCTCTGGGGATGAATTTGGCCTGCAGGGGTCTTCCATTTACTTTGATTTATTGTGATCATTCAAAGTGTATTCTCATTTGGATAGTCAGGGATTTACACACATAGCTTCCATTAACACTAAAGGGTGATACCATTAAGACAAATGTACAGTTAATCTCTGGCACCGTGGAGATAAAAATATACCTCAGAGAGTGCTCTGGGTGGGCTGGAAATTTTCATTATCTGAGTTTCATTTTGCAGCACGGAGCAGCTTTAAAGGTCAGCTTTATAATTTTACTGCCCCTACCCTGTATTTCTGAGAGGAAAGGAAAGGAGAGAAAAGGTAGACCTATGGGAAAAAAAAATGGGTTTACTTCCTTCAACCCCCAGCATGCAGACCATATTCCACATGAATAGCAGGGAGGATCAGCTGTTTTTTTGATCTCTTCCCCCAATCACCATCATCTCAGGATTGCTTCCTAACACCAGGTCACTTGCTGCTTTTGTTTTAGTGTCACAATAGCCGTCAGAGAGGGAGGTTCATAATCTTTACCCAAATTCATGCCAACCAATAGATTTCTATGAAACAAGAGATGTTTCACAACCAGAAAAGCTTACAATAGACAAAAGAGTGAGATTGCATGGGAATCCAGATCTTTAAGAGCCAGGAAGCATATTTTCTTTGCTCTTCATCTATCTACAGTCCAGGAGGGTTTAACCTCACTACTGTTGCATATGGTGGTATGCTTTTTCCCAAGTAAATGTCTAAACAAAGCAAGAGCATGGAGGTGGAGTTACCCCAGAAGGGCTCTGGTGAGTCATCCAGGAGGTTCAGATGAAGATCACATTCAGTCAAGTAACAGAGGAGTGAAGACTCATACTCTAGAGGTAGTAAGCCTGATAGTTTATTTCTTATTTGCTAAGGTTTGGGGCACAAGAATTGAATGCCATCTCTTTCCAAACAGTGGAAACACTGTTATCTAACAGTGACTACTCTATGCAGCCTTTGTCCCATCCTGAGAAACCTCTCTTGATGATAAAAAATGATTGGTTTGTGGAAATAAAACACTGGTTTATATACTGAAACACCTTCCTCTCAGATGTCTTTGTCACCAGTTGAAATGGCTCATTGACCCATTGGCACAGTGAAATCAGAATTTGAAAAGCACATTCACCATCTGGCCCTATTCACCCAGTGCACCCATGCTGTTCAAAACTCCTAGCACCTTGGCTTGTGACCACTAGGTAATTATTTTACCACTAACAAGAGAAAGTACACCCAGCTTCATCCAGCAAATCATGGACAGGGAGTCAAACAGAACCCAAAGGTCTGTTTTACAGGTCTTTTCTACAAATGTAAAATTGTGCCCCTGCATGATACTGTCCCTTTCCACAAGTTTCTAACTGAACACAGATCAGTTATTTCTGATTTGTGGATCACATTTCTGCAGAGCACCCATATGTGGTGGTGTGCTCTTCCCCTCCCCCCAGCTCCTCTCAGGCCATGGCCATCATGGCCATCACAACATCAGTTGCAATAAGTTGCACCTGGACTTTGGGGGATGGCTGGCAATGCAGCCAAAACACTGTCTGGAGTGGGAATCTAGGTATTTTATTCCCATGAGAACATGCCCATAGGTCAATTATCTTACTCTATAAATAGTGGACAGCCCAAGAGCCCTTTGAGCTCTCTGGTATGGCAGTGGGCTGCATGCCAGGATCTCCCCTTTTGTGAGGATGCTCACTTAAGGTTCCTCTCCTCAAGGCTGAGAGATTCCTTGCCACAACAGATTCTTAGTAAGTGACTAAAAATATGCTAAACTTTGAAATCTTAGTTAAATAATATAAGGGATTGATTGTGCATGTATAATCCTTTAGACATGAACAGTTGACCAAGTCTGGAACTAGGACTGGATCCAGCCACACCTAGACTCCTCTCTGAGTAGGAGTTTAGAAAGTAAGGGGGTCCTTTCTTAACCTTGTGACTCAATGGGAGGGTCTCCCTGTCAGCTTGTCTGACCCTGTCCTCTATGCAGTAAATAATCAAGTGTACCTTGCAATCGAATCTCGTAAAACACTGTTGCATTCACTACTAATTTTGTTAAATCACTGGGACACCTTAATAAATATTTCACTACTTCTCTTAATCACTCTGCCCATGACACCATAGCATGGTAAGACGCCCAAAGGAATCAGTCAGGTGAACATGTCCTGTTAGACCATCACAAGCAACAAGAAACTGAGGTAGTGCAAAGCACTGTACGTAGGACAGAATAGTGAATTAATCTGTGACCTTGAGCAAGGTGGTACCTCTTTTTATACCTTTCTATTTCTTCCCTCATACTTTCTCTTGATGTCTTTTATAGCCAATATGATTAATTGAAGATAAACCACAAGAAAACAGCCTGTATGTGTCTACATTAGAGGCTGGCATTATTTTTTTTCTCAGTTGCTTTAGTGAAGACATTTACATCACCAGCAAAGACCCAGAGACACTGATTTGGGCACAGATTATGCCTTTGGTTTTATTCTGACTGTGACTTTATTATAACATTGGACACATTTTAAGTGGTTCCCTGTCTTCAACTGTAACTGAATATTGCATTTAGATAGCCAATTAGACTCTTGTGCTATGGTAATATGGATTGTATATTTCAAACACCACTAAACAGTTTTCCATTCCTATGGGTGAATCCAAGTTTGTAAATTTTGCTTTGCTGCATAATGTCATTCAACAACCTGACCCAGCAAAACTCCTACAGATCTCACAAGACCCCTGGCAAAATACAGGACAAAAAAAAAAACCAACCAACATTCTGCATGAACAGCAAATGAAAGCAGTGAGGAGGAGGTGGTGGGGAATGAATACTGTTCTCATTTAATTGCTTTTAAAGCTTTTTGTCATCTTTTTCTCATTCCTCCTCCCCACTCCCCCTTCATCCAAGACCTGAATATCATGCATGTAACAGAATCTGTTCCGATTAGAAGGTTTTGTTACAGCTGTAATAAGCTTTCACACAGGGAAAGTCCCCTGAGACCTATATTTCATCTCAACTTTCCCCACCGCATTAAACAGAGAGTTTGATTCTGGAAAACAGAGATTGAAATTCTCTCCTCCCGCACTCAACACTGGAAAGTAATGAGAATTGACAATTCCAAGGCTTGATGTGAAACTAGCATGGTCTGGTCTGAAACTGCTTGTGTGATAACAGGTTTTGGGAATGCTTCCACTTTCATCTGTTTATTTATTATTCTTATTAATTATTCTTAGGCTTGTGATTTGGGGGAGAGAGGGCGGGAGGAGGAAAAAAGGAAGAAAAAAGGGAGTCAGTAGCTTGGCAGCACACAGCCTAAATCTAAACACCACACACGCTTGCTATACCCTGGAAAAACTGGATCTTATACAACAGTTTCTGTAACAGCATCGCTTGGATAAACCAGCAACTTACTTGGAAGGAACCTTTGCTTTCCTAGAATTCATGTAACTAAGAGATAAAATGACCTTGAGGGATGGCAGCTTTCCTTGTAAAATGCATTAACTCTTTCAGAGCAAGCCTCACTGAAGATCTTCCTTTATCCATTCTGTGGGGAATCAGACACGACAGCGAAAGCCCGCCAGCGGGTCTTGTTGCAGCAACATCACCAGGCTTCACATCCAGCCTTAATTCTGGTGATTTAGAAGGGAGGCTTTAAGAATGTCCAGTCAGCATCATCTGTGAGTGCTGATAAACTTAATGCAAACAAATCTTGACCCATCTTTACTCCTCCCCAAATAACCTCAGAGCAGACGACTTTGACCCACTTCGCTGTCCTTTGAAATGAATTGGCAGCCAGATTAGCCCGAGATCTCTCCCCAAGTGGTAGTCCCTTGGATTGCTCTCTTGAGCTCTTTCTGTTCCCATAGTCCTGCAACAGTGATTTTTAACAGGAAAATGAGGAATGAGACAGTCGGGCAGCAACCAGTCAAATCTGCTGTACAACTGCTTCAAAAAAAATCAGTCCTGTGAAGAGAAGAACTGACTGAGGGTGGACTCTGGGGTATAATGTTATTTGGCTGGATTTTCTAGTGTTTAAAAATAGTGTTTTCCCTGCTGTAACTTTTCCCTTCAGAGGGTTTCTCTTCCCTCTACAATGGTCGCCTATTTTCGCAATAATATTAATAACATAATATTTCTTTTCACCCTCTGTCAATTTTGATCAGCAGACAGATTCAAGGTTGTCAGTGGGTGACAAGCAGACAGTGTGAATAGTAATTCCTGTATGAAAAAGAGTAAGGAGGAAAATTCAAAGTGATCATGGAAGCAGATCACTGGGATCATATAGAAGGTACAGATAAAAGGGGCAACTTGTGAGAGAGACAGCAGGAGCTGAGGGCTTGATACTTTTTACTGGTTACTCTACACCCAGATGTTGTGTCCGTGAGGAAGACGGTTTCATACTTCAGCATACTTCTACAAAGAGAGATTTTGACAGCTTCTACTTTTCTCTCATTTTTAGATGATGCCCTAAGACCAGGTGCTGCAAACCTTTGGAATTAAAGAACTCCATGGAGACTCCTTTCCCAGAGCAGAGGTATCCTAACTGCACACAGACAACACTGACATCCACCTTCCTGCAAATTTGTCACTCTTTTAGCTTAGAAATGAGAAAATTCCTTCCTTTCTTGTACACAAGCCTTGGTTTCACCCAGAGCTGGCTGCATTTCATTGCCAACTGACCTGGTCTAGAGGGATGAATCTCTCTGTCTCATCAAGAAAAAGGAGCTTAAGCCATCAGAAACCACCTGCAGAAGAGCTGTCTTTTCTGTACATTCCCCAGCTGTCATTGCTCTGCAAAAGACCGGTTAACCAAGCTCCAGCAAGACCTTTGAAATAACAGGAGCAAAGGGTCTACCGGCTCACTCCTTGTTCCCTGCTGAGCCTGTAGCTATTGGTGAATAGTACCCGAGGTTGCTGCAGCTTCATGCATTTCTCTGCAAAGAGACAGCATTGTTAATATCAGAGGTGCTGATGGAAAGGCAGCGAAGAGCTGGATATGCAGGGAAGGGGAGACAGACATGGCTCTCCCATCACTTCTTCTGTGTCAGGGACATGGACAGAGAGACAGATGGACTCTGTACCCCTTTCCCCACTTTCCCAGTCTGAACAGAAAGATTAAAGAAAGGGGTCTACAAAGCAACAAAGTAGTGAATTAACCAGGCCAGAAGCTTGTACAGCAACTCTGCAAGGTCTCATACAAACACGCACACCTTTGGCTGCTGGAATCTGTTTGACTGCCAGAAGGGAAAAGAGCCAGAAGACCAGGTCACCCAAAAAAACCCAAAAAATAAAAAGAACCCAAAACCAACAACAACAATGAAAAGAAGAAATAGAACATACCCCTCTTCCAAAATAACAGCATCAGCCATATGACAATCCCATTAAAGCTAAGGGAGCCCCCACCAGGGATGAATTTGCCCTGGTGTAATTAATTCCCCTTTGGAAGAGTTGCCAGCAGGGATCTCAGATTAAAATCTCTCCCTCCTCCAATAGGAAGCACCTCCAGGAGCTCAGCATCTCCCCTCCCTTCCCCACATCATGAAACACCAGTCCAAGTCCCAGTGTGAGACTTGAACCTGCAGTGACCTCCTGAGCCCTGCAGTGAAGGATGTATTAGCCAATGAGTCATGTTGACTCTGGCTTGAATTTAAATGGCCTCTTCTCTCATACCAAAGAAACCACGTTCACACAGCCACGGACATTTCTTGTATCGGATAACCCCTAATGCAAGAGTTGGGTGGTGCTTGTTGCAGTCATCCTTGCCTGGAGGAAAGGGGTGAGCAATGGGGTGGGGATGTCAAAATCCAGTTACTCCAGAAGTTACATCCTCTCTGTAATTCAGGATGCAGAAGAAATTGCCATCCAACTTGAACAGTAAAGGCTAAACCAGCTCTTGGGTTAATGAAAATGATGAGTTCTGTTTCTCTGTGGGTGGTCTTTTCTTCATAGGCAGAGGTTGTTGCTTTTGTTACATCTTTTTGAGAAATCACTTTTTACTTCCTTTTGTGCCTGCCCTGTACAGAGACAACTCACCTTCCAGCTTTTGATGTGCCACCGTGAAGATACCTTTGGACCTTCCAAACCACCTTCTGCTGTGGGCTGTCTAACAGAGTTGGTGGCCACTTTTGGCTCACTTTCTGCATGCTCCTTACAAAGACACCAGCCACTTAGCATCTCTGCATCCTGAAGGTATTGCCTGAGTGAAGCTGGACCAAAGTGTGAGCAGACAATCAAGCAACCCTTCACAGAAATCCTAGGGAATGAGAGTAGAACTTTATGACCAAATCAACTGGTAACACTCCTGGGCCACAGCTGGGAGGCAGCAGCTTTCAGATGAGAAGCAAGACCAAGTGAGCCTCCCAGCTGTAGATGCTGTGAGAGGGTCTGTGACTCACTGAGCAAAAGGAGGGATGGTTATCCCCTGGCAGGATGCCGACTTGACATTCTATGGAAGAGAATTCACTGACTACTGAAAAGCAGGCTACTCTCAGCTGGATGGAGCAGCTGTTCAGCAGGACACTGAACCACACTTCACTTGAGGTGCTCAGGTGGCTTAGAGTTTAATGTCAGGCAACACTCCCTGTCTGGGTAGGGTGCTTTGTATCCAATTCTACGTAGGGGCTGATGAACTCCAGTTACTCATGCTGATACTTGCCAGGACACTGACCATTTGAAATGGAGGTTATCCTCTGCTTGATTCTCTCTATCTGCCTGATAACCAGCAGGATATTTGTGCTAGAATATTTTGCTTTTGCCTGCCTGCTTGTCTTTCTTTTGCAGCTGAACAAAGAGAGCATTGTTTTCAGGATATCAAAACTGATTTCACTTTGATGGGCTTAAATTACCAGCTGTACATCAAGGGAAACATATCTCAGCCAGACCAACACCTCCTTTCTCAGCTCCTGCATCCACCCACCTCCTGCCCCCCAGAAATATGTCAGTTTCTACTCACAAGCCCTCCTGCAATTCTGAACCCTCACTGGTGCTGTCTGTTACCTATTGCCATCCCAAATGGTCTGCAAGGAAATGCAAATTGGCATTGATAGGAAACCTGAGAAAGCAACAGAAAGATTTACTGGTCAGGAAATCACTAATTTTTCCTTTCCTTATTCATATTGTGGTTCACTGGGCTGTTATGTAATGCAAATAACATTCATGGCATTAGCCTGTACTTAAATGCTTCCTGTGGTTCTTACATATCTCCATTTCATCGTATAACACCTGAAAGAAAAAAAAAAAAAAAAAAAGGAAGGAAAAAAGTTGTTCATTGACTCCTGTACTCCACTGATGCACATGTTTGTCCTGCAGACATGAGTGTGTGGGCTGCGCAGCTGTAATTCTGGTTTCTGTGTACTGTGCCTTTAAATATGAGTAGGCAGCCTGCCTGTAGGGCTGGGAGGGTGTAAATCTGGAAAGACGTTTAAGAGAAAGGAGAAAGAGATACCCTTTGCAGTGTCATTCCTGTAGGAAAGCACTAGACAGAACAAAATCAATGGGAAACAAGTCCTCCAACCTGAAATCCAGGTTCAGTGTTTATCCAGAGTGAGCAAAATCAGATAAACATCCCCAGCCAGGGCTGTTCTCTGAGGAAACCTCTGCTCCAAGAGCTGGCTCTGATGAACAGCCAGTTGGATGACCCTGCCTAAGGCTGGCTATTTCTGCAGCAGCCCCACAGTGCAGCAGTGCGACTAACGCCATGCACTGATCCTTCTGAGAATGACCAATGACAGCTGGTGGGCTTCCAATGAACGTTACAGCCATATTCCACATGCTGACCTGAAGGACACGCCAGTCAGGCCAGGGTTGCATTGCTGCTCCCCCATAACACACACACACACACCCCTTCTTTTGCAATTTCTTCATCTCATCAGTGCTGGGGAGTCTCCTGCAGATGTTCAGAGACACCAGTCTCTAAGGAGATTAGGTCTACATCACAGGGTGAAGAGCTGCTTGAGAACAGAATGAAGCACCCTATAGCTTATAGCTTCATCACACTGTTGGCTGCCACTCAAGCTTAAAATGTCTGTGCTTGGGTTTAGGACGGGCTAAACTTGGAATAACTCTTGATGAGATGGACTGTAGCCTAAGGCATCATCTACAATTCCCATTTGTGCAGACTCACGTGGACAAGAGCTATGGCTCAGTTTAAGGCAACAAACAAGTTCCTTCCCTGGCAGTCAATTTATGTCCATGCCCACGCGCATGGCCTTGGGCCCATGCAAACATACCACAGTGGTTCCATAGACACTGCTGTGTAGCAGTTACACTCAGCTCCTCTTTATATGATTTCCAAGCTCTCCATACCCATGCTATTATTTTCCTTTTTCCTTATTCTTTCCAAATGGAGGACTGGTCCAGAATCCAGCAGCAAGCCAACATCAGAACTAGGAGAGCAACCCAGCCCTTCCAACTCCAATGCCGCAGGCTTTGTCTGCTAGACAGAAGTGCTGGTCATGCTTGAATAATGACATTATCTCTGCTAGACTAGTCAAAGCCCAAAAGTGAGTCATTTTGTTCCATCATCCCCTCCATGAGTTTCAATGGATTGCTTCATATGTCTCCAGGTGACTGGAGAAGTTGCCTATAACATGGGATAGTTTTGGTTTCATTTGTTGGGGTTTCTGGGATTTTTTTTTGAGGTCATACTTAAAAAGAACCCAAACCATCTGTCAGATCCTTTGGGGCTGGACTGCAAACATCTCACCATTTCCTGGTTTTTTGTTGCATGCATACATGGTCATTTTAAAGAATCATTAGCAATAAGGGTAGAGAATATAGGTCAGATGCAAACTGGTTAGAAATTTGTTGCTGTGGTGCTGTGCTCTACATAAACCAGAAATGACATCAAGAGACTGACTGTTCATGTTCATTGTATAAGATCTGGACATATATTTGGAATCAGTATTTATACAGAGGTCAATGAGGGACAGAAGATGCTAGCTGGTCTTGGTTACTCAAAAAGTGGTTTATGAATATGGTTTAGGCATATCCACAGGAGAAGACACAGCTGTGTTAGATTATTCAGTTGACTCAGTCAAAAAAGTAGCCACAGTGTAAATCTCTCTGCTCCTTTCATCTCACACAGAGGGAATCAGTTGTGTGTTTGTCAACAGAAGACTGAAGCCATGAGTCAGCATTCAACAAACACTTCCAGTTCTGTATAAGTGCTTACTTTACCACTTGGCTGTTTTAGATAACCTGCATGGAGGCACAGAAATGCAAAGGGTTTTATCTGGAGCTCATGACTCCAGGAACAGTGTTGGACATAACATTTTAGTGTCCCTTACCTACCCAATGGGATGTTTCCCATGCACAACGCAGCACTTTATAGCCAGTCCTCTTCAGATTAACCTGTCATGCTATTCAGACAGAAAAAGATTGTGTCTCTTGAGCTGCCCATAAACAGGTGAACTCATGTCAGCACCTCTTCCTCCAGGACAACTCTCAGACATTGCAGGGAACACAAACACAGGTGTGATTTAGGCTATGTTTGTCAATGATTGTGACTTTGCAGAAGTTATGCCATAGAATCATAGAAACATCAAATGGTTAGAGTTGGAAGGGACCTTAAAGACCATCAAGTTCTGACCCCCCTGCCATGGGCAGGGACACCTCCCACTGGACCAGGTTGCTTGAAACCCCATCCTGGCCTTGAACACTTCCAGGGATGTGGCATCCAATTTTATTTCTAACTTGCAGCTACAAGATCACATATGGTGACATAACCAAGCCTCATCATTGCATTTTCATGGCTTTCTGTCTCCGATTTCTACTTGTTTGTGTACGTAAACAGTGAACTATACTTGGACTGCTCTCTTGGCATTGCTGAATACCACATATCCACCTTGTGACTCATGGACAGGTGAGAGGTTTTATACCAGTCTTCAATGGCTGCAGTCATCTATAGGTTCTCCAACACACCTTTCTAGAGAAGCATACTCTAGGTTTCTACCTTTGTTTCCCTGCTGAGAGTCTCAAAGGCCAGCACATTTCAGAAGTTATAAAAGCTCCCTCCAATGCTTTTGTTCACGAATTCCCTTTATTCACTTAAATTACCCAGCTGCCTTGTTTACTTACTGTAAGCCACACTGGAACCCCCTCTGGTTCAACACTAGCCCTCGATCTTGCAGTAGATCTTGCACACCCTGAAAAGAAATTTTTCAAAGGACTGCTATTTTATACACTGCAAAGAAATCAGATAAACTCCTCTGTTGACCTGGAGTCTATTTTTCCTTATGTTGAGAGGAAGAAGAAATTACATTGAAAATTCTACATTGTACGGCACCTGCTCTGGAAGGGAACACTCCTTATAAAAGCTTCTCAATGAATTGCTCCTATGGTTTTTCAAATACCTGGAAAGACATTTTGACAGATTGCAGTGAGTTGATGGATTGGGAAGAGAGAAAAGAGAGAAATGACACACTAGTTTTACTTGTTTTCACAGACAAGAACCTTGTGGATGAGACAATATATCTCCAGGATAAATCTTGGAAAGAGGAAAATCACCTAGATATCCTTTTTGCTAGTTCCCAGTCAAATTCACGGAGACAATCCGAGAACATGGCACTATCAAACTTGTCATAACTGAAATGGCTGCTGCTTCTTGCATGTCATGAGCTTGGTCCCTCTTTTGGGGTTGCACCTCCAGTTGACCTTTCTTGGTGGGATCATGAAAAGAGAAGGTAATGGGTTTTGGAGTGCTTTACTTCAGAAACTGCCAAACTAAATCCAGTTCATACCTAGAGGTGCTGAAAGTGGTTAGCATCTGAGGACTGCTCAGCAAATCACTGGTCTCCGGTCCCCTTCCTTTGAAATGAGTGTCCAAACAACCACCTTTGTTGCTGGCACCAATTTGAGTCTTTTCTGCCAGTGTTAGACCTGGTCTTCACAACCTGTTGTGCCAGTAAAAGCTGCCTTCTGTCAGCACGGCCTGTGCCTACACCCAGTGCTGAGGCCCAGGAGGGAGTAAAATTTTTTCTTTCTCTTAAGTACCACCCAAAAACCCCTTTCCTGGCACCATGTGCAGATGGAGGATGCTGCCTTTCCCCTGCCAGTCCAAACAGTGCTGGAGCAAGATCCCAGAGTCCTGCTGGGTCTCAAACATTTTCAAAGTCTGATCACATCTTTAGATGTCCCTGCTTGGAGCAAATGAAAACCTAGCCATAAAGCTCTCAGCAACACAGAACCTGATCCCAGGTCCTGCTATGCATTAACATACTTCTGTGCTTCCTCAGCAAGGGAAGCATTTAACACGATGCAGCGGAGAGCCTGGGTCCCAAGTAAAATGTTTGTGTCATGGACAGAGTCCTACAGACCTGGCATGTGCCAGTATGAGTGCGGAAATAAATGCTTTCAAAGGGACTGGGGCTGATCAGGAGATGGAGACAGGACTCCAGGCAAGGGCTGTGTAGGTGGAAAGCAGGGCTGTAAACGACCACATTCTGTCAGCCTGTTGAAGAAAGACAAGCTTTCTCTCTTTAACACTCTTGTTAACCTATTGCCAGAGGCACTCACTGACACTGAAATTCAGGAACTATTTGCAAGCCTTCAGAAACACCTTGTGCAAAATTAATCCCCTGTTGAGTTCACAGATGGCAATTGTTCTAGCTGCTTGTGGAACCTCAAAGTCCTGCCTGTGCTAGACGCTGAGGAAAAAATATAGTCACGGGATGGTCCTTCATTACTTCATTTCTCCCCCCTCCCCAGTGAAAACATGGCAGATGAACAGGGGAAAAGACAGTCTGCCAAATGCTGTAAAGAGGAGAATGGAAACCCACGTCTCAAAATACTGAAAACATGACTGGGCAATGTACAAGAGTGGTTATTTAGGAAAAAACTTTCATTGGGGCAATAGTGCTTAACATAAGCTTTGGAGATGATATGTCTTAACATGACCTTTAGGTTTCATCACATATTTTTCCCCTTTAAGGGATGATGTCTAAATAAGCAGGGCTGAAACTCATTTACCACCAGATGTCCAAGGCCAGCTTTGACAGAAAAGGCCAATTTAGAAAATTAGATCTGAGCTCTGAGTTAGATGTCCCAGAGACTCCAGAATATGGGTATTAATCTGCCTTAACAGGACCAGCCTTTCCTCTTGAACCCTTCCCATATCCTGATACAATCCTAAAAGCCCAGGTAAGGAAAGGAATATTTTTTAAAAATGTAACAATACTTCCCTTTGCCCATCACACTATAGGAAGTTTCCTTTTCTTGAACACTCACCACATCAGAGGACAGGAGCCTGTGTATGCACAGTTTGGCTAGCAAATCCTCTTGGCAGTCTTTTGTATTTCCAAGGAGTTTGCAGGTAGTAGCAGACATTTTGTGTCTTTTTTTCACTTTCCTTTAACTTTGAATGTTTGTACATTTTTTTTTTTTCTTTACTACTGTTATTCCATTTTGTATCTATAAGTTGCCCACAGGGAGACAAAATCTGGGGGGGAAAAAAAGGAGGGTGAAATGCTCAGATATCTGGATAAGGAGCTAATTTGTCTCACCTGTGCAATTTGTTTTCTTCTGACTGGATCTGTCACGAGCTTCCTCCAAGGACTCACCATGGTACCAAGCTTGCTTAAACACACATATACAAGGTGATTCCTTTGTATGTGTGCATGTGTATAACTGAATGTTTGGAAGAGAGGCCATGAAGTGAGTACCATTTCAAAAGCCCCTGTTTGTCTTGGCATCTTTCTCCTCTCCATTTTTGTTAATTATTTGATGAACTCTCACTTGTGCCTGATGTCCTTCCAAATGAGAGGAGCCTTCAGCCAACTGTGCACCATTATTCAAACCTTCAGTTATTGCTCTGCAAAAACCTCTTCAAAGCCCAGCCTGCTGCCCCTGTTTCTGTTTATCAAACAGCTGTGTTGAGGTTGGCTGCATTTGGTCAAGTTCAAGGAGAAGAGCTGCCAAAATTATGAGCGAGGGAGAAGGGGAGAGTAAAAATGCCTCTCACCTCACAGGGAGTGAGAAAAGGGAAAATGGCAGCCTCTGGTCCAGGATGCTATAAATAACCAGTTTGGCACTGCCGCACAAGAAACAGCTTGGCTAGCCCTCTCTTCTCCTCTCCTTCCCCACTGGGTTTATTATGTATTTAACTCTTCAGCATTTACCGAGGGAGGAGGCTGTGTCAGCCAGAAGACTTCTCTCTAGGTAACCCTTTGCACACCGTATAGATCTCCACCATAACCAAAAAGGGCAGTGGACCTAGCCTGGGTCAAGAATCCTTGGCTTTTAAATGTTTACTCATGCAACAAGTTCTCAAACAGTATTGCAGCAAGTGCAAAATTAAGTATAGTTTGAAAAGTCATGTATTTTAGTCCCTTGAGAGGAATAAACCTACTTGAGAGAACTGGGAGGAAGGGGGGAACATCCATTTTCTGCTGAAGGACTGCAAGATGACCAAGATGATGGGCAGGTCTTATTGCAAGAGGTATGGATGTGTTCCTTTAGATTGGACACAGCAGAAATTGTTCAAAACCCCCAAGAGTCTTTTTCCAAAAACATGGACAATAGGAAGGGACAGTAGCTCAGAGATATCCAAGTAGGTAGAATGGGATTAACATTTAGAAGAATGCTGGGAAATGGCTCAGGAAAACACTTCAAGGTCTCTAGAGATTTTGGCAAAATAAAGATTGCCTGTTGTAAGATGCGCCGATGTTTTCTCCAGTCTGCACACTGTTTCTTAGTTTTGACAAAATCCACTCACCTCCTCCACGGTGTAAAGAATTTTAAATCAAAAGGGATTAGTGTCAAATCCAACAGTCCCTCCAAGCACAGATCAATGTGCTGTGTTTATTTTCCATTGGCACCAAGCTGGGCCAGGCAGAGTGATTAATACCCACCTGAGGCTGAGGGATAAGCCCCTCTATTACAAAGTCTCTACACTCCACTCTACACTCCACAGTCTCTGCCTCAGTTGTGTCTTGGGGAACAGAGCCACAGAATGCATGAAAATATGAAGACATGGCTGGTTTGCAGAGAGATTCCTAAGCAGAACACACTTTTCAAGAGTCCAGCAGAGAGAAACAATTCTTTGAAAATCTTTCTAAAAGGCAGATTTTTCAAGGAGCCCCTGTGACGAAACCACTTCTTTCCTTTGTTTTTTCAAGAAACCTTTATCACAGTTATCTCAGAACAGTACTCTTCCAACTCTTCAAATAAGCTGGACATCATTTGGATCCTTACTGCATGGGTCCAAGGCAATGCTCCCTGCAGTGGCTCTCCCTCCTTGTCAGAACTTTGGAGGGGTCTTCCCTGTGTCCCTTTGTTCCAGGACTCCCTGACCTTGGCTGCCTTTTAGCAAAGTCTTTGGGCCATCAGTTGCACTTTCTCTTTGTTACTTGATTTGGCCATCTCTCTTGTTTTCCATCCCCTCTAGTATCCTTGTCAGTCTCCCAGATAGCTCTCTTCCCCACTCCATTTGTCTTTATTTGGAGCTTCTTGAGATACCGCTTTCCTGATCTCTCCAAAATTCCTTCTGCTGTCCTATTCTGTTTTGTGCAAGATCTGAGCCACCATTGGAAATAATCATCTGCTCAGCTTACACTTGCATTGCTTCTAGAAAAGGTCCTGTGCAAGTAATCATATTTACCCTGGAAGTGAACATTTACCAGCAGAGAAAAATGGTCCAAAATTTTAGATATTTCCTTAGGTTCAAGGTGGAAGAGATGGATTTCACGGAATCTTTCAATTAATGTCTATGTGAAAACATATCAACTTAAAATACTTGAATACAGCCCTCGATCAGAAATCACAACAGAGCTGCTTTCCTTCTCTGCCATCCTCAACAAAAATTTATTGTTTGTAAAAACATAAGAATGGCCAAGTTAAAGATCCATGACCCCTAAATCCCATCTCTGACGTTGGTCATAAACTGGGTTTTGCTAGTAAAAGAAAGAGAGACCATATGGAGTGTTTGTGTCTTTGGATGTGCCCTTTCAGACATTGGCAGCTTGGGGTCTGATGAAATAGTGATCTTAATGAGCTCACTTCAGTGGATTAAATAGTGGAAAGCAACCAGCCACCAAAAAATCTCACAGAATAAATACTGCTCTCCTAAATTTACAATGTCCAGAGAACCTTTTATATTTTTGCATTTTTTAGTAGTAGTTCTTGAAGACAAATTTGTCTTAAAAAGTTGAAAATGGTCGTATATCTCTACCTGGGAGACTTGGAGCTGACATATTCATCTGGTGCAGGAATGAGATACTCATGCTAGCTCAGATGCCTGAGAGCAAGAGTGTAAATTAACACACCAAATTTCTTACAGTCCCTGCAATAATTCTCCCAGTATCTGGCCAAGTGTCCTCAGAAATATCCTATTTGCCTCAGATGCAAAGGTGACGAGAGCCTGTAATCTGAGGACATAAACTCATCATTTGAGCATAATATCTAAAGGACGCTCTTTCTTGACTAAGCCATTTTGAGTTTTTTATATCCTTAGTTTGGTTTACCTGGAGTGAAGTTGACTGCTAAACTCAGTAATTTGGAATTGAAACTTTCCTTAGAGCAGAAAATCAGAAGGTGGCCACTCCAGAGGCAGCTTTTGTGCAGTGCCTTGCCAGATCATCCAGTCTTTTCCTTTTCAGATATTCCCTCAGTTTCTGGTTTCATTGGGAATTTTCAGTAGCAAGCAGACTGCCTTATTTCAGATGTTTGCGGAATTGAACAGCAGAGAGAAAAATGCCAGGGCTCAGACCTTTTAGTTGAGAAACGTGAAACTTCCTTTTGATATATTTCCCCTCAAAACGTGGTATTTATTTAACAGGCTCCCTGACTGACTCTGGAAACCTGCTATTTTGACTCAAGAATTTTTCTCAGTGAATTATATTAGATAAATATAACCGAAGTGTGTGATTATGCTGTGTCGATTAACTCCTGATGTTAAAACAGAACCATTCCTTTGGCTCTGTTCTCACCAGCAATTTGTCACTGGTTTATGTTAAAAAAAACCCTCCCTACGACTGAGCGATGGAAACTTTTAAAAGCCATTAAATCTTGCCCCTATAGTTAATTGTTACTAATGTTGCATATTGCACCTATTCACAATCATGTTTTTTTCCTCTGCAGACAAGGTGCTCTCTGCAAGACCTGGAGTTAGCACATTACACTTTTCTCAGGGCTTTTCCTGCAATGGTAGAACATGTATCACATGTATCACAAATTTCAAATTCAATCCACTTTACTTTGCTGGAAGAGAGAGCCTGAACTAAACCCTGCAATGCTCTGACTATCCTGAGCTCCTGCTGTCAGCAGGAGATCCCAGAGGAAGGGTGCGTATGTGGATTATGCCTTTTCCTATAATTCATGAGTTCTAAACTGTGATATTTAAACCCTGTTTCAGACATCTTATATCACATTCCTGTCTTGTTTGCTCTTCTGTGAGATTTAAAAAGCATTCTTGTCTCTCTTTTCCCTTTTGTTTCTCCTGCATGTCTAGTAAGACAACGTCTCCTGCACAGTGAATGGTCTCCTACTGTGAATACATTCTAGTGCTACAGTGGGATAATCTTCATAGAGTCTTGGTTATCCCGAGTTGCTTTCAAGCTCTCATAAGTACCACTACTGCCAAAATCCTATAAAAGTGCCAAATGCCACAACACCCAAACTGTTATATTCCATATTTGGAGAAAAAAATGCAATGTTGTGTTTGTTGGTTTGTTTGTTGTTTTTTTTTCTTCTCAAATAAACTATAGACCTAAGATATTTGCAACAAGGAAAACCTAGCTCAGCGCTAGGAAGGGTGGGAAATCCATTTGATTCAGTATTGCAGCAACCAGAAAATTCCAAAGAACAGTAAAATGGACTTAATAATCACCCTGGCTCTGTTTATTTCTAATCATTAATTGGCTCTGATCCCTGTACTTTTGGCTTGATGATAAAAGTCCACCTAAGCGAGAATTAATTTTATTTAAGGAAAGTTCCTGGAAAATGAGCAGGACATGGGTTAGCTGTTGGAGATTTACCAGGCATGAGGCAACCAACCTGCAGTGTTTGGAGGCATTTTATTCTACAAAGAAACTGCCTCAAAATATTTGTTTTGGGGAACAGAGGAATGACAGTAGTAACATAAGACTGTGCCCAAAGCTAAAAGAATTAAATGGACTTGGGTAAACAAGTCTTGAAGAAACCAATTGCTCACACAAATTCCAAAAGCCTTCTCACAAGCCATGGAGCCCCAGCAGTAGACAGCAAGCACCTTCTGGGGGAAAGTTAAGGGTCTTCGCAGACAGTGTCACTTTTGGAGAAAGTAGATTGTGGCACAAGGGAGTGAGAAAGGAATAATACTTTGTCTTAGTCGTTTGACCTCAGAGATCTCCATGTAGTTAAACTAGGAACATGGTTCCCAGGGATTTTGGGAAATGAATGGTTGTCAAAACAAATACTACCCCCATTATACCCTCCCTCCCTCATTGTAAACAGCCTTTAATCGCTTCATAATAGGCTGCACCGATGGGAAATGGTGATTAATACTGTTTACCACTAAGAAACTACTATTGCTTTTTTACCAAGGAGTCATTAGAGCTGGCCTGTACTATGGATATAGGGCTACCTTCCTTTAAAATTGTAACTCAGGGAGCTTACTGCCCTCAGTTATTGCTCTATGACGGGATTAAGATGAATGAAATGAGGAAGAGGAGGTCTTCTGCTCTCTGAGGCTCTTTCCTGCATACCTCCACAAGCTCCGTAGAGATTAGTAAGTATTTAGGACCTCATTTGCAGGAACAGAAACCTGAGGCAGATGCAGCCATTTCATTTGTTTAGTGTTCACCAGTTCAACTCTTCCGGCATCTGTTGAAAACATCGACACAAAACATTTCATATTGACATTGTAAACTGGGTAGCTGCAACTAAAAGCCACTTCTTTGAATTAAAGAATGTAATGGCTTCCAGGAGGTTTTTTCTTCTCATTTTTTCTGGTGGGAATAAATCCAGGTTAACCAGACAATTTAGAGGCTGTGACTATGTTTGTACATAACATAATCTTGGTACCCATAATCTTGTTCTACAGAACAGGTAGAAGGCAAATTTGCTCAAAGATTCCTTATGGTGCTCATGTTCCTCCTTTCTATGTGTCATATCGGTACTTATGAAACACTCCCAAGCTGGGCCATTTACTCTGCCTCATTTTTCCAAATCAGTAGGATTCAGGCTGAGCTCATGGAGAGAACCAAACAAATATGTTGTTGGAAACATCACCACAGACTCAAACTGGTTCTAGTCTGAGGAATCAGGAGCCTAAGTCTTGATTTTTCCCCAGGCAAATGTGAAACCAGTGGAAATTATCCATCTGCTGGGACACAAGTTGTAGTAGTCTGCTCAGAGAAGCTCCTGTGAGTGTATCCTGCAAACATGCTGAAATGTCTTTAAAGCTTTCACAGGGTCTTACTTCCTGTATAACACAAACCACAGAATTTCATTGGGAAATCCCCTCTTCAGGCCCATAACTTCTAGCTGAGAATGAATAAATCTCTTAACAGCATCATTTCACCCTTGCAGCAATGCATCTTAATGAAATAGCTTACAGGGTATAACCTGCCACTTTCACCTTCTATCCCTCTTTGCTTTCTTTTCTCTTCCTATTTTTGTGTGTGTGTGTGTTTGTGTTGTGAGTGTGGACCAAAAATGGTTATTTTCTCCACACCTTCCATAGCACTTTTCTTAAATGATGCAATCAGCCCGAGCCACAGTGTGGAACCAGTGGTGTGCAACTTGATGAAATATACACAAGATCAAAGCTGAGATGGTTCCGAGCCAGGGAGTGGGAATGTGGGTCTGAACTTTCCCAGAGTCTGAAGGAGCTGGTTCAGCCCATTGTGAAAGCCCTGGGTAGATTCCAGGTGCACATTTTCCTAAAATGTGGAGGTATTTAGATCATTATCTCTCATTTGAGCTTATTACAATGAATCAGCTTCTCTGTTCACTACCATGGTTTGATGATTTTCTTCTTTTTTTTTTTTTTTTTTTTTTTTAAGAAACTTTTATGGCACTATGGTATTTGCTTGAATGTGAACAGGAACATCATGCTTAAAGATTCATGATGCATAACACAAGGTGAAAAAGGGGTTCATAACCTTACGTGGGATCTTACTCCTTTCTTGCAGTTCCAAACAACACAGCAGTGCCTGCCCAGCAGATAGCGTTTCTTCCCGCAGCTGCTGTGAGAGAGTGAATTCTTAAGGGGCAGCAAGTGGCTAAATGCACCTCTGTGAATAATAACCCCTACCCATTTATTAATGCATTATATAATTAACATTGAGAATGACAATATGGGTGTTAAACTTTCCTTACCACTCTCTAGAGTAAGTTCTTCTTTTCATGGATTTATAGTTTTGTCAAATTTTAATCATTTAGACTGAAAATTTCCATGTTCCTGCTCTGCCTCAGGCTGGCTTTTTTTTCTGGGTTTCTGTTTTGTTTTGTTTTGTTTTCTTTGGTGGGGTGTATTTTGGTAATTAATGTTTTAACAGTCTGGCCATTTCTGAAATAGACATGGAGGAAAATAAATTACTCTTCTACACCAATCATTTTTTTCTCTAACTGTTTTTCTTGAAACAGTCTGAAATCTTAATGCTCTCAGGGGAAACATAAGAGGGAATGAACTAGGGAAGAAGAAGGTGCTGTTATGTGGGCTTTAAACCCCTTGACATGCCAATATGCATGTAGTCCTTAGAGCTTGTAACTGCTGAATGCAGTCCAGCCACCATCGTGTCTGAAAAGTGCCAGTTTGTACTATAAACTTTTTTTACATGGTAGGAAGATGAGTTGAAATCCTGAATAGAAGGGCATAACTGCAAAAAAAAAAAAAGAACAGTAATATTGGTGGTCACAATGTTCTCTGAGCTACAGAAAAGTGTAGTGAGCTGCCAATCTCATGGTAGGTCACGGCTATTAATCTTAACTCATTTTTTCAGTTTTCCATTTAAGTCATCCCTGTATCACTGCCTGAGGAGACAGATAGGGATCATTTATATATTTTAAAAATAAGTTTGTGGAAAGATTTTATAAGAGATGTATAAGAGCAAAGATCCCATTTATGACAATCTGCCTTTTAGAAAGATTACACACTAAATCTAAGTGATTGATTGTGTTGAGTGTACTGGCTTAGGCCACATTTCCTCCCACAATCAGGAAGAGGAGCCAGGATTTTGAATATCCATATATTTTTGCTGGCTAGAAGAGACATAAACGTATCACATCTCCCCTTAACCATCTGTTCTTGTACAGTAACAACATACTACCTCTGCCAATTGCTCCTTCAGTTCACACGGCAGATATAGCAATGTGCATTTAAAGGTAGTGGGCTCTGACTGATGCATGAGGTTCATGCCCTCCCTTGGCCATTTCCTTCACTAGCATGTGTGTACCCAAGGCAATTAAAGATGCGAGACTACTGCAGAGTTCACACTAGCCTGCTGAATCTGCCAGGCAGTACGGAAGAGGAGTCTCTGTGCTCTCCTGGATTAGTTTCTCAGTGTGTTATCCATGGGTTCCACTCTTTTAAGCTACTGGTTACCCACAGCCACTGCCTGAAAACCATGAGGAAGCCACTCCCTGTACAGGTTTGTTCTCTCCAGTGCATTTTCTCATAGGAAGCCATGAAAGAACAGAGAGAAGGAGATAAATCAGACTACTTCAAGAGCACTTTTGTGAAGCATGTGCTTATTTTAGAAACGGCTCTTCCCTTGAAATTCTTCAAACCTTACTCTCTGCTGAAGAAATTGTTTAGACTAACTGAATAGCACTATGCAGAATTTGAACTGAGGCTAGAAAGAATGACACTTGATTCTTTCCATGCTTTTCTGTCACACTGCCCGGTCGATGGAGCTGGAAACCTAATGAGAGACCTTGCCCTTCTGCAGATCCCCAGTGACAAATGACTGGGCAGCTCTGGAGATACAGCTGAACATTCAAGGTGTTTGCTTTCCCCATGAACTTCAGGACCTCTCTTTGTTTCTGCCTGGATGAAGGCCTTTTACCAATCAGGATGTTGTAGTCTACAACTGGCAGGTTCTCCTCTCCAAATTCTGCTGTGAGCAAAACAGGTGCAGCTTTTTTCCCCCAAATTGATTACTCCAATTATTCACTTTATCATATGAAACCTTAGGAAAAGATGAAGTGCACTAATTCCTGGCCACCTGCCAGTTGCAACTCAATCATTAGAAATTACAAATTGATACTGGTTGTTTTGTGCTGTTCCTTGAGATGATTTATGTCTTTATGTAGCCAGTGCTGATGGAATAAATTAAACTGGGCATGAAAAAGGAATAAAGATTTACTCAGCATTTGAAAGCCTGGTTTCAATGCCTCATGGAAAAGTGTGGCAAATATTCCGTAGACATGCAAATATATCACATATCCCTAACAAAGCAAGCCTGGGTAACTTGCCACTAAAGCTGTGACATTTCACCCCAACGCCCTCTCATCCCCAGAAAAGTCCTCTAAACTGCTGGGAAAAAGACACTGCATTCTCCCAGTGCAGGAAAAAAGTGAACTGGGCTTCATAGTGACCATTAGACTTTAGAAATGGACCTGAAATGAGACCCAGCCTCAATCCCATCCTTCTTTCAAGCTGAACTATGTTGCCCCTGCCAGAGAGATTGCTTCCTTAAAAAGGAACTGAAAAGGATACATAGTTTTGAAAGGCTTCACACTTTGCTTTCTTAGGAGAAATGTATTTGATTGAAATCTAAACTGAAAGTTTTCAGGTTTCTAGGGCCATTACTACAGGAGCACAATAGACTGCAGAAGTACAGGGACTCTCAAAGAGGAGCATGCAGGCAGCATGTGGTGTTGGAAAAGCCTGCTGTGTCTCCCTGTGCAGACTCTCTGGCAGATAATCACCTGGACCACACAGTGCTTGCACCATGCAGGACTTTTCATTAACCATATTGGCCCTCTGATATTATTTTAATTTTCATTTTGAACAAGGAACTGCCCAAGGAAAGAGACTAGACTTAAACAGATCATCTTTCCTCCTTGCTTGCCACCAGCAGGAACTGGGGTTGGTTTTCATTCCTGTCCTTTTGGCAAGCCAGCTCTGTGACTTAGCCTAGACTATGTGTTCAGAGCTATGTAGAGGATTTTAGTCATTCTGCTTGCACTGCCTGGACCGCAGTCACCCTTGCCCAGGTCTTCCCCAGGAAAAAAAAAAAACAAACAAGGACATCAATTTCCAAAAATCAATTCCAAGAGTCAGCAGACAGATCAGAGGAAGGAAGGAGTTAATATCCATGTCTTGCCCAAAATATAAACCAACTAAAGATATGGCAGTTTTGTTCTGTGTTTTATTTTAAGGGTCCATGTCTTGTCCTGTGTAAGACTTGAACTGAATCGCGCTGCCTCATGCAAGAATTTTGTTATTTGAGACTTTTTGTTGCAAATGCATTTCTTTGTCAATGATTCATAGCAGGTTGTTTCTTGGATGACTTGTATTTCACTTTTTGCTTTCAAATGTACATACTGCCTGAGTCCAGCTGTGAAGTCATTCAAATAAATAGTCCTTTTCCCTTGCCTGTTCATGGGCAATTTGTTGTTAGGATTTATCCATTCTTATTGGGCAGCGTGACCACACGGTTCATTTTAAATTCACCCTTCATAAGTGTTCTCTCTAAATTCACTTGTTTCCAGCCTGAAATGGGTTTCACCATGTAAGAGAATGCCAAAACTGGTGGAATTGGATAAGCACAGGACTGAACGCAAAGTCATTTGCTGGAACATTTAATGAAGAGCAAACAGAAAGAGAGTGAGTCAAAGTGAAATTGCTGATTAATCCAAAACTGTATGCACAAAAATCCATGTGTATGACTCATCCAAGAGAAAGAGGCCACAGATAAATCCAACTTGCTCACTGTAAAGTGAAAATTAGGAGGACTTTCTTGGAAAATAATCTCATAATCATCTTTCACTTGATGTGTCTAGGGCAACCTGACTCCTGCCATCTGCTGAGGCTTTGTGGGAAATGTTGGAAACCCTCCTTCCTTACACTACTTAATTTTATAATCTTCCTGCTATTCATTTGGTACATCAAAAGAATATAGTCTGTGGAGTGCTTGAAGACCTGTCTATATCTAGATCATCCATTCAGTGTCTTTGTTGAAGAAATAATAGGGACAAAGCAACATGTGACAGACTCTAGTCCTACTGGATAACAAGGTTTTCAAACACTGTTGAAGTCCACAAGAACATTAGAGATAGTAACAGATGTTACAGCATGGATCCACTAGAAACTGTTTTCTTACCATACTGAAAGGAACTTATCATTTACAAACTTGTCCATGAGTAATGAAAGAGAAATGTACTGGAAGAAGAGAGAAAAGTAGACACTACCTAGACTGTTTTCTGGCCCACCCCACCAGCAAATGTACCCACCCCAATACTGAAAATTGTCTGAAAAACCTTTAGAGCATCTGAGTAGGAAGAGGATAGCTGGTCTTTCTAGGCCTTTCATTGGTCAGTAAGTTTGAAATTTTGGATCCAACCAAAATTTGTCAGATTTCTGCTGTCAGCAACTTTACAACTGAAGAAATAGAATCATTGGAAAGTGACATCAAAGCTACAGAGACAGGGTAAGGAAGATGTGAGGGATAGGACATGACACGAGCAAGGGGAAAGCTGTCCTGTTTTTTACACTTTAGAATCTGTACTTGGCACAATTTGTATGTCTTGTCTAAGGACTATAACATGTCTATTGACTCGCAGTTGAAACTGCTCAAACTACTTGCATGGAAAGGCCATGTTTGAAGAAGCAGTCCTGTGGTCACAATATCTCTAAGTTTTCTCCTCTTCCCTCTTCTCCAACATGTCAAATGGAATTTTTCACCAAATGTGGACATGTCACTTTCCAGTAATGCCATTTCTTCAGTTGTAAGATGGTTGTACACATTATAGGAGGTAAGGAACCAATAAATGCTTACTTTTTGGACAGGAGAGACTCTCAAGCTCTATTCTGAGCCAAAGAATTATAAAACGTGGTTCAAAAGTCAGGAGACAGGAACATGGTCCTTTTTATGCAAGAAGCAAATACTAAATGTGATGAGGAACTGAATTGTCCATGACCAACCTTTCTCAGAAAGTCAGCTTAGTGACCATAATGGAGCCATCTACTGGCAATAATGCAGTGTTCACTCCAAGGTTGTTTAAGCAAAATCCTAACATCTCAGTTTCTCAGCTTGACCAAAATTTGTGTTTACACTAGATGAACTAATTCCTCATTTGGGTCTATATTTTCTTGATCAAAGTTCTCAGTGAACTCTCAGAACTGCAATTACTACAGGTATTTGAATGGAAGATTTACATGGAGGCTTAGTCTTCTTGTTATGGCAGAATACAGAAAAATCTAGTCCAGTCAGTTAGTCTTCTCAGAACAAATTGAAGGAATGTGTAGCATATACAGCAAAGGGCAGGTTTTGATATTTATCCCAAGGATAAATGTCTCACAACACTACTAGGTGTCATTTTTCCTGTAATTTGCTTAGTTATTCCATTTTCCCTTGAGCCATCCTTGAACTGACATTAACGGGATGCACTCCATTAACCTCAATGAAGTCAAGGCCTTCAAAGCTCTTAGTCTGACAGTATTTTACTTTACTCTGGGGTGTAAATCAGCTTTAATGCCAGGACTGCAGGCGCTGTAATCTAAGCCGGGAAAAGTTAAAAGAGTATTGCAATGCATGTAAAATCTGTATGAAATAGAAGTGTCCTATTTTTCCCCTGAAGGGGAGAAAACACTTTATTGGTTAAGGACACTGATGTTCCCTTGGAAAGGCAATGCTTTTTCCTTTTTTTTTTTTTTTTTTAAGGGGAAAAAAAAAGAGTACAAATTACTTGTGATAGGAAATGCCAGCAAAGAACTGGTAGATGCATTTCAGCAAAGTGTTAGTGGTGAAATCTTTCTGCAAGAAGCATAGAGCCAGTTTTGAGGCCAATTCCTTCCGGGTAACCCAACCAAATCCCACAGCACAATTCTGCAAAATATCCAGTCCATCTCCTGCCTCAGAGGCTGGCTGTCATAGGAAAGCATTTCACTTCTCACACCCACCTCAGAAACTCAACTCCTGCCACTAAATAGCCAGAAGTTTGGAGATATTCTGTTAAGTCTCAAAGCCACAGACCTCAGTGCTACCAAATTTCAGGCAAGATGTCCCTTCTGGTTTCACTTCTCTCAAGCAGCCTGAGGTCAGAAGCTGTAAAACAGAGAGCAAGACCAGATCCTTGCAGAAGGAAGGCTGTGACTGTGATAGGAAGGGAAATACCTGGATTCAACCGGGTTTTAATTTTTTTAGCTGTCACTAAAAGATATTTGGATTCTTTTCTTCTCCTTTGAAGACTTTATTTGTCCACTGAAGGGGAAAAGAAAGAGAGAGAATGAGTGACTTGGAATATCAGTACTAGAAGGTAGAAAGAAGTGAAGTCTGGCCCTTTTTTAGAATGGCCTGCTCTGAAGAAATGCAGCAAAGGATTTGCTTTGATTCTTCAGACTCCTAGGGATGAAACCAAATTAGCATCAGAAATGAAGATGTGTGGGTTTCCCCAAGTACAATTCATGGGATTGATGTTAACATTATGAGAGTCATGCCAGAGATTTTCACTGCCACAGAAACACAGCAGTGGGATAGGTGAGATGTCCAGGAAAATGGCACTGAAAGTATGAACTGGAGTCCAGATGGCTCTCCTGAAAGAGAGACTGAGAAATCTCCCTGGCAAAAAACAATCCTTGTCTTTGCTGCCTCTTTACAAGCAGGGCTACAGTTGAAAATTAATGCAATTAGCTGGATGACCTAGAAAAAGGCAGAGAGAATCTCTTTTCAGAGAGTTTCTTGTGGTTGAACCAAAGTCCCATTCATGAGAAAAATCCAGCAAGAATTTCACAGCTTACTGGAAAGTCGTTCAATGCAATCTGACTGAATTGAATGCAATTTCACATTATTCCTGTGCTCTATGTGAGCCAATTGCATTTCCACTCCAGGACTCCAGAGAGATCTCAACATAACAAGGTAGTGAATCTTGATTGGGTTCCTAAGGGATGAGTAAGCACATAACACAAAGTATCATTCAAAATGCTGAACATCTTAAAATGAAGGTCATAGTTGTTAATGTCACACTACAACAATAACTTTCCCCTACCTGTGATCACAAACAGATAGGAGGGCCCACAGTTCAGCTAGGTGTTTCCAGTGATGACAGCACCCACAGGGTTAACATGTCAGTCATCTCAGAGTTATTTGTAACCGTAATTCGTTTCCTTCTTTTAAGAACTTTTCTTTCTCTCCCATAGTCTGGCATTAAAAGCCTAGTGTCTCGAGCCTGATCTCTGCTGCCCAAAAAAAAGACGTAGTTCTTTTTTTTTCTTTTCCCGCATTTCCCTTCATGGCCACATCCACTCGTGCTGTTCCCCCAAACCAGGAAGGCACACAAATGACACATAAGGGAGCCTACTGCAATAAGAACCCATGAATCTCTTATCCCTGAAGATCTTTACAGGCATTTTCCCTTCTCCAGGGACTCAAAATGCAACATCTCCAAATGCCCTTACCCTCTGCCAGCCTAGGTCCTGGGAACTTGAGTTTATTCCCAAACTCAGATGTTCCAGTTGACAGCATTAAGCAGTGGCTGCCAAGCTAACAGGACAGTGATTGAATGGGCTTTATTAAAAGTAAGTAATAATTTTTAAGCAAAGCTGAGTGAACTTTATCTTCACCTTTGAAATAGGATGAATATTAAATCTCTGGGTTGGACTTCACTCTTTACCTGTTGGCCCTTCCAAAATTGACATAAATCACCCCTCCACTTTAATTTCTTTGGTGTGTTCTGATTTTTGTCTCCTAACCAGTATGGAAGAGGAAACTTTTTTGCTCTTACATAAACTTCATGAAATTGTTCATAAACTTGAGTACAGTAGTACAGACAGATTTCTAAGATGCGTTCTTCAAATAGGCATTCATGTCCATATTTGAACACCTACGAAAGTTGGATTGACATGCAAAGACACAACATCTACTCATAGATGTGCCAGTTGTGTTTTATATGAATCTAGAAATCAAGCTGCAAGCATTTTATTTTGAACCGCTGGGCCAAAATATAAAGAGCTGATATCTAGGTGCAAAGGGAGCTTGTTTCCATTACTGAAAATATACCTAGACAATGAAAAAAATTAATTTACCTAAATAGGGAATTGAAGCAGTACTGTAAGATTCTGAACCAAACTTCACCAGAAGAATATGAAAAATAATGGGGTTCACTTGAATGAAGGCTCTTTGATTAGTTTTACATTAACAATTTACACAAAAAGATCAGATAGTTAAGTGTAGTTTCTGGTTATTCAAAAAACATTTTATTTAAAAAGTATCTGATTTTATTTTTTTTTTTTAATTTGGAAGCCAGAAGGTACTTGCTGAGAAAGGATGTTGGTCTGCCCCCACTGAACCCAAAGGACCTGTTTTTTCCTTTTATTTTCTGTTTCTTTCCTGTAAATTTTTAGACTTTCCTGGACTAGAGAGAGTTAATATTTGCGAAAGAGGGATTCCTGTAATGGTGAGGATGAGACGAAAAGCTTCAAAAAAGTTTCTGCAATCTTGTTTTGCTCACTGTTTCTAACATGTAATAGTGTTTTTAAAGGGCTTTTAAATGAAGTCATTCAGCCAACTTTGCTGCGTCACTTTCCACTTCATGAGTTTTTCATAAAAGTCTGGGAACAGCTCTGGAAAATGTAGGAGTGAGAATTAAAGGATGTATAATGGACCACAAGAAGGAAACCTCTTTACCACACAGTTCTGAACTCAGAATTTACCTAATCTCACCCAGTTTGGAAGTTTCCAGATGAGCTGTGAATGTAGCCAAATTTCACATGCAAAGCCCCGAGAGGTGCAGGTCACAGTGATCTCTGCATTCTGGACCATTAGAAAAGCTAAACAACTCTTGCACATCCAGCATCCTGGTAAACCTCCCAGGAAGCTGGAAATGATGAGGAGGAAACAGATCCTTCTTTAGATTAGTAATAGATTAAGCTATTTTTCTGACATTGGCAAAACTGTTCTGGAGACTGATGTAGGATTTCTGGTATTCTAGGGCTAAACTTAAAGAGCAGAATCATTGGTGCTGGAGAATATGTGCTTGAACTGATGTTGTCAAGAACAAATATGTGTTCCGTAGTTTGACTTCTAATCAAAGAGAACTGAATGTATTACACGAGGGTATGTGTAACTTTATGAATTGAATGTATATGCATACATATAATGGATTTCTAATGATGGGCTTCTCCACTTATTTCAAACAGTCTGAGACCATCCACCATGAAGAAGAGAAACAGCGTTTGAAGCCAAGGTAGGTTTTCTGCAGAAGCAGCTGATATGACTGCGTAAAGTTTTCTTGCTAGCGAACTGGGGTAATACCCAGAAGTCACTCAAACAGGGCCGAACCAAATACAGGGGCCTTATTGAAAGACAGGGAAGAACCTGGCAAAACTCCATTCTACCCCTCATACTTCCATTTATTCTAAGGCTCTATTTGTCCATCATTGAACATGTCCTCTGCTGGTGCCATTAATATAACCAGAAAAAGAGACGATCCCAGGAACCCTGTTAAAGTCATTACAAGAGCCATTGGAGGAAGATGGGGAATTGATCAATGTCCATGCTGATGATCCAGGGAATCTATAAGTCTTTTGCCACATAGGAGCTACAGAACTAGAACAGTTTTCAGCTGTGTCAGGTCAGACAGCTCAAGTCTGAATATCTTCAGATATGCCTTGGCTTTCCAAGTAAATACTGTCTAGTCTCTGCAGCTTCTGAGGATTGTTTGACTCAAATTCTGACCTTAGGCTACATTCTCTTCAGTCCTGATCCAAAATAACTCTGCTGATTTCAGTGAACTGGCTCTGGATTTGTGCCACTCAGTGCAAAATTGGAATTTGTCCTCTCAGAGACTAGCTGTCCCAGCAGAGTTTATGTGTGGTGCTCATTCAAGTCACTAAGAATAAAGCACAGCAAGTTAGGGGTGCAGTGACCTTCTTACTGCCTCCCCTGTGTCACCAAAAAACAAGAGAGGTCCTGCAAAGTCAGCCATCCAAAGCACAGAGCTGGCTATAAACAATCCAAAGGGCCCTGTTTTCCCAATGCAAGGGAAAGACCTCATTGGATAGTTCTGAGATGTATGGATCGTGTTTAGTCTACAGGCTTAAAAATAATAATAATAAAAATATTGTCCAGGCCAGAAGGAATTTGCAGGCTTAGAGCATCATGGAAAGCAACTACCTTAGTCTGCAGAGTTAAATATTCCAGAGAGACCCAAATACACTCCTCCTCATCCTATTAATTCATCAAACTTGGCCAAGCATCATTGGCCCAACATAGCACCCTTTTCTAGGCAATAATCTTCCTCTTCAGGGTCAGTCATGAGCTGTGCCAGATGCCTCCCAGCCTGTGTGAACTTGATTGGCATTTGGACATCAGCCAAACAGCCAACTTTTGCTCATGGGATTCAAGCTCTCAGATACCAAAGAGCCTCTTCCAGCATCATTAGGCATAGGGCGCTCCACTGTTATTTATATGAGGCTCAGATCCTCAGTACCCCTTTCATGGGGAAGGGGATATGTCTGAGATCACACCCTTAGGAGGATCACATCACTCTGGAGCTAGGAATGTCGGCCTCAAGATAATTAGACCAGACGCATATCAATGGCAAATCGTATTTTTCACAGTCCGAGTAGCCAGACATGTTTACCTCAATTCCCAGGACAAGCAAAAGTTAGCACACTGAGACAGTCACCATCGTTCAGCTTAGAGGCTTAAACTCTTTGCTGGGAGCTAATTTGGGAACACTAAGCAGCATATCAAGGCCGTCTCAGCACCACCATGTGCAGCTTCAAAAACCCATTCAGAATTGCAGCTGGACGCCTTTTGCTTTATCTTAGCAGCTGCCATAAATATTCCCATCCAACTTCCCTCATGTTGGGACAGGAGGCAGGAGATTTAACAACATTGATGGCAAGATGTGGTCTGGAATGATAGATAATCACTATAAGAATGAAAACTTTGATTCTCTAGTATTTATCTATTGAATACTGGGTTTGTTTGGAAAAGGAATTGCCTTGATGGAAATTTGAGTTTGTGATTCCAAACAACCTTATCATTTGACAATACCTGTGAGAATTGTTACTAGGCAGAGAGCATCAAGTTCTTGCTCTGTCTTTGAATCTTTTGCTGAAAGGATCTAATTAGTTATTCTAGACAGAAAAATGCACTGACTCCTCAAAATTCACCTTATGGATGCTCATTTTTAATAGCAATGAAAGTCAAGGTGAATTCAGGCAACTTTGGGGTTTGTAACTCTATATGCATAGAAAGAAGAAGCCACACTCATTGCTGAAGTAAACGTGAAAAACTCCACTGAAGTCAATGGTTGCACTGTCACTGATTCTAGCAACAGAACCTGGCTGGGTATGTGCAAAAGAAGTGTCAATCATTTTCATTTTAGAAACCTACACTCATCCCATAGCCAAAAAGTATAAAATAACTCAGCCAAAGGAAATCCTGCACTTCAGTGAGGGTGGGTTAAGTGGCTTTGCTAGAGAGGAAAGCATGGCTTATAGGACAAAGGTCATTATTTTTCATAAACATAGAGATTCTATTTAAATGGATATGTGTTCGTGAACAGTACAGACAACTATACAGCTTTCTAAAGCATATGGAATGGGAACAAAGACGCTTTAAATTAGGACTCTGCTCTGAACTCATTGTTTCACTAAAGCCACCACTGGTGAAGATCCTGTAAGGTTAGGCTGTTCACTGCAAAAAGGCTTCCAGCTTCTCTGTCGCCAGTAGGCCTCCAGACCACTCAGAGCCAGTAGTGATCAACAGTGTTCCTCTGGTCAACATGTACACCTCATTAGTCATCAATGTCCTTTCTGAAGATCAGAGAGGATCGCAGTCCATAGAAAAGAGAGTAATTCCAGCAAATAAATCATAACATTCACCAGCAACATAGTGGGTAGGCAAGCAAGGTGGAACCCTATGTTTCCTCTTCACTTTCAACTCAGCTCCATTGACTACTTAACACTTTCTATTCCAGACACGCAACTATGAACAATGAACAGGGCAGGGCTTGATTTCATTTTATCATGTTGAATATTTGACCCTGGCACCGACTGAGGGGACGTTTCTAAGCTCTGCTCTGATCTACTGGATAGGCCTGGATTAGGGAAGTCATGGATCGTATACATAGGAGCTACACTAATTTACATTTTCTATAAAAATATGCATTTGTTCCTAACTTCTTTTACGAAAAAGAGGCCAGAATACTAAATCTGAGGATTAATATCCTTACAGCACATGCAACCATTGCTGTATGTGGCTGACTCTTGACTTGCTTCATGCTAGGCAAAAAAACCCAGAACTTCCGTGATGGTCAAAGATTCATGGTTCATGGAGTCCTGGGGCTTTCCACCAGCAATGTTATGTGGGGGAAGGCATTACAATTATGTTCACCTGGGAAAAGTTGTGTTCACTAAAACACTGGAGACAGAAAATGCTTCATTTTTACTCCTCAGTCATCTGAAGGCTTCTCCAATTATCTGTGTTGGGGTAAAAGTAATCCCAGTTACCCACCAAAGCCAAGAATCCTATCTTATCTTGTCCCAGATTTTGCTCCTCTGCAACTGAAACCTAAAATCACTTCCAAGGAAGGTGTGGGTGTGGTTGTAGATGTATGAGTAGGGAGAGAGTTAGCCACAACTCAGAGCTGTAATCTCAGCAACTAAGACTGATTTTTTTTTGTTTACCATGGGGCTTTGCACGTACATATCAGAACCCGCTCAAGCAGCTTAACTTCAGTACACACTGCTGCCAGGAGACTTGCTGTGACTAAACGCAGAAGATTGCGCCCTAAGGACTTCTGCCCCCAGAATGATGGCAGATCACTTTGGCCTCTTTGTTTGTCCCAGCCTTGATACTGTAGAGCACATAAGACAATCATTTGCTACAGATTATAGTTTCAGACTATTTGATAAACAAGCGCCTATTTTTAGGCAATAGATTTGCCTAGGGAATTTGTTTCTCCATTTCTGAATGGTTTTAATAGCAGGTTAGACAAATCATTTAGGCAAAGGCAATCATTCCTTGAGGCAGGCAGATTCTCTCAGCTCTGTTTTCCATGACTCAGTATACTATAAAGAGAAAGGAAGAAAAGCAACTTAAGCATCAGTTGGCAATACTTGCATCAGGCAATTTTTTGCAGCAGGCAAACAGTACTGTTTGGGGACAGATGGTGAAAAGGAAATAGGAGAAGAGCTAAAGAAGAAATGAAGTACAGAGGAAAAGAACTGAGGAAGAAGAAATGGATGGAAATCAGATGCCTGACTAGAATGTGGAAGCAAAGCAGTGCTGCCTTTCTCACAGCTACAAGGCTCAGCAAAGCCAGGTTCTAATGAATACTGAATACTAAATTTTAACATCCTGATTCAAGAAACCTTTTAGATCCCACTCCTTTGAACAAACCACCTTCATGGAAAAGTAAGTGAACAACCAATGCTGGGCTGGCACAACCAATGTACTTTTAACTGGTACACACCGAGATATACACACTGAGAATTTATGCTCGCTCCTCCATACCCAGTTCAGTACACTTAAGCTTTTTATTGCAGCTGAATTTCAGTAAAACCATAGCTACAAAACCAGCTGCAATCCTTGTGTCCTCCTATTTCTGTATACACCTTTCTGCTGTGTCTAATACTTAGCTCTTGGGATCCCCTTTTGTGAGATCTGTATCTCTGCAGTCCCTGGGATAAATGGGATGGGAGCTCAGCAGAGGGCTGATGATGACATGAAAGTCATATGAATGGTTCCTCTTTTAGCAGGTAGTATTCATGTTGTTTTGCAGCTCTTTATAAGACACTTTTAGAGTCTGATCTAGGATGACATTTGTGTTTCCTCAGGTCACGAGTGGATCAAAAAGGGGAGAGTATTTGGAGGCAGGAACTTCTCAGTCTGCTCTAATTTTGCTGGGGATGCAGAGATGGGACTCTGGTTTAGCTGCTTTCTCTTCCTTCAGGTTTGGCTGCATTTTATGGGCTGCCTTTGGTGAGGGCTTTACCAGCTGTCTCCTGCTCTGTCTCACTGTGTTGACAGACCCTGCTGCACTTAATTAAGAGCTGGATACTTCAGACAGCAGCATAGCAGCCCCCAGCAGTATTACAAAGGAGCACGTGTGTAAGAGAAAAGAGCATTTCCCATGCAAACCAGGGTTTGCATGCTCTGCCAGGTCAATTACAAGCTTTTGCAGCCTCAGTTCTTTCTTCCTTTTATTAAAATAGCAGCTCCATCCCATTGTGGATTGAAAGAGCTACTTGGCTGTCCTTGGATCCCAGCTGACCTCCAGCCACAGGCCTAGGCCTTTACCAGAAGGGAGCCAGAACCATCAGTCTATAAATGAAGACATTTTCCTTCTGATTATCTCTCTGTTTCTGGTGGTGTGTGAGGCTATAGAAAGGAAAAGAGCAATTCCAAGATGGCTGCTGGTGAAGAAGTATGTCCCAGTGTTGATGAGGCTTTTATTCTGTCTGGCACTGCAAAAATGCTCTGTCAGTAAGAGATGTTCCTATACATTAGGCATGAATTTTCTGGAAAAGGCTAGGACTATTTCCCCAGTCTCCTCCTGCCAACACCACTCAGTGTAATACACCACTCCTGACAGTATGTCATGGCACCATATTGTGATACATCTAGAGTGTCAGTTCAGAGAAGATTTTGACAGATGTGAGCAGGGAGCAAGCATCAGTCACTGGGGCTCATTGAAGGAAAGACAAGATAGGGCATTCATGGGAACCTGAGCCAGGATAATGAAGGTGTCCCCATAAGAAAGAAGCCATAGATTACATGGCCTGGTCTTGTGCTTAGTTACCTGCAATGATCAAAAAAAATACTGTTAGAATGGTTTGCACGTAAGGGCTTTGGGTTGGAGACCAGGAGGATCTGCCTGGAGCAAGGTCCAGATTGACAGGAAGACTGAAAATCTTGTACCAGTGAATCATAAAATCATGGAATGGAAAGAATTGGAAGGGACCTTAAAAGATAATCTAGTTCCAACCCCCTTGCCATGGGCAGGGACACCATCTACTAGACCAGGTTCTTCAAGGCCCCATTCAACCTGGGTTTGAATAATTTCAAGCATGGGCCATGCACACCTTCTTTGAGCAACCTGTTCTAGTGTCTTGCCACCCTCACAGTAAAGAATTTCTACCTAGTATCTACTCTAAATCTATCCTTTTTCAGTTTTAAACCATTATGCCTCATCCCATTGCTACATGCCGTTGTAAAAAGTCCCATCCCCATCTCTCCTGTAGGCCTGCTGTAAGTACTGGAAGGGTGCTACAAGCTCTCCCTGGAGTCTTCTCCAGGCTGAACAGCCCCAACTGTCTCAGCCTGTCTTCTTAGGAGAGGTGCTTTGGTACTCTGATCAACTTTGCAGCGCTCCTCTCGACCAGCTCCAACAGGTCTGTGTCATTCTTAAGTTGGCGGTCCCAGAGCTGGACACACTACTCCAGATGGTATCTTATGAAAGTGGGGGAAGGAAGAATCCCTTGAACACACTTCTTTTGATGTAGCCCAGGATGCAGTTGGCTTTCTGAGCCACCAGCATGCATTGCCAGCTCATTTTGAGCTTCTTATCAACCAATACCCCTAAATCCTTCTCCTCTGGGCTGCTCTCCAGCTGTTCTCTGCCCAATCTATATTTGTGCTTGGGATTTCCCCAATCCATGTGCAGGACCTTGCACTTGGCCTTGTAAAGAGTTATGAGGCTTATGCAAGCCCACCTCTCAAGCCTGTCCAGATCCTTCTGACTGGCATCCCTTCCCTCCAGTGTGTTGACCTCACCACACAACTTGATGCCATTGGCAAATTTTCTGTGGGTGCATTCAGTCCCATTGTTCATGTCGCTGACAAAAATGTTAAACAGTGCTGGTTCCAGTATTGATCCCTGAGGAACTCCAATCATCGCTCATCACTGATCTCCACTTGGACATTGAGCCATTGACTGCAACTCTCTGCGTTCAACCATCCAACTGATTCCTCGTCTACTAAGCCCATCCATCAAATCTATGTTTCTCCAATTTAGAGACAGAGATGTTGTGCGCATCAGTGTCAAATGCTTTGCACAATTCCAAGTAGATCATGTAAGTTGCTCTTCCCTTATCTACCAATGCAGTAACCCCATCAGAGAAGGCCACCAAATTCTAGTCTATGGCAAAGCTCTAGCTGATCTCACTGAGTACTGGCCATTATATTTAGTCTTTCATTGTGCCTGGAAAAAAATGAATTTGTCTAGTGAAAAACATGTTCTCACTCTCATCTACTGACTTACCTACCAGCTAAGAGATTCAGTGCTAACATTCTGGAGAACCAGTTTATCCCAGAGAAGTATCCTGTATCTTGTTGGAAGTCTTGCCCTTGATATATAGGATTTCTGTCTGTAAAGGCTAAAGGATGAGCTTCATACACCATGTTCTGAGAAAATAACACAAGAGGATTCCAATGATGTCAAGAAGAAAGAGATAGTTTATTCAGAAAATGCAGCCTGGAGGTATCACATGAAAACCTACCATTCAAGCCAAATGTTCACAGAGTGACTTTCTTGATACCTTCTCCATATCTTTTCCCCTGTACTCCAAGATGCAAAGCTTCACACAGATTGCTCCATCTTTGCTTTTAACTGATGTGTTTTGTGCCAGTGTTTGTTTATGTGCAAGAGTTATCCTTACCAGCATCAGGTCCAGAAAATGGAGACAAGCCCAGACAATAGTCCCGTTGTGAATGGTTCAGCTTCAAATGTCCTGGATTTTTTTTTAACCATCTTCTAGTATCTGTCTGCTTTGTCACTGTGGGTGAAGAATTTGTTTCCACACAGTTCTTGCTTTCACACTTTTGATTAGCATCCTGCTCTCCTGTATCTCAGCATCTAGCATCTCTTGTATCTAATTCTTCCATCATGTGAAAAATTCTTGGTCCTCTCCTGTTTTTGGCCTTGGCTACAACTTGTTTCTTTTTGTGTGTGTATTTTCATATTTATCAGTGTCTCCCTGTAACTTCTCCTGACTTTGGCACCTTCGTTGCAACAGCTTGTCCATTAAGCTTGCCAGTCTCTTAAATGGGTGGTGTACACATCTCTCTTCAGGCTGGGGCAGCCCGCTCTTCATGGGATACAGAGCGCTGGCTCTCTGAAGCAGCGGCCCTTGAGCTAGCAGATCACCGGTCCTCATGAAAGTGTGCTGCAATGTTGGACCATATAACTTTTGCTGATGATGCATCATCAGAAAGAGAGCTCTCTATTTTTGTCACTTCTGACCTTCCTGAATTTGAGAATACTTGGGGGAAGATATCGTGGGTGCAAATTCCTTTTTGCTGTCAAATTGCATACATTCTGCCAACGCATACTATCACTCACTGTCCAAGCATAGTGAATCATACCTTGCAAAATGCCCCTTCAGTTTCTAATTAGCACATTCTGGCTGAGCAGACTCAAGATTTTCAATGTATCTTGTAGAAAACAAGTTAGTATTAAGACAAACACTATTCTGTGGATGAAAGCTGCAAGAAAGGTCCTCCACTTTGCCAACTGCTAAGTAATGTAACCTTGAGAGGGGAATAAACTGTTAATGCAGGTTTTGTAATGATTTGGCTGTATTGGGCTAGCCAAAATGTAGTTTATTACACAAAGTATAATTTATAGTTTTGCTTGGATGTAATGCTTCTTGTTCCTCCCGTACAGAAGTTTAAAGTGCTGTTCAGGCCACCTTCACCCCACTAGGTATTTCCTACAACTGCTTCTATTGTCAGACGTGTTTCACCTCTAGTGAAACACGGTGGTATTATGGTTGCATAGGATCATCATCAGCAAAGGAGAATTCTGCAGCAAACTACTTGCCTCCTGCTGGGCATCAGCTGTTGAAGCACTTAAGCCTCATTCCTCTCCTGCACCCACAAAACTTATACCACTGCAAAGGTGTTTCACCCTTCCATACCTAGGGCATTGCTTGGCTTCTGTTGAAAGTATGTAGACGTTGCTGAAGATGTTGCTGTGGTCCATTGAAATCTTACAGACTTAGAGACTCTGTAACTGTCACTGAGAAAGGAGGTTACATGACAGACTCACTCCAAGTTAGACTGATGGGGTTGGTGGCTGCCCCTGCTGCCACTGGTGGTTGAACACAACCACAAGCCACAAATTTTCCCTCATGGTGTTGCCTCCTCACTCGGTGGCCTTTTTCCCAAATTGTCACTTTTGAGAAGAGCAGGACATTTTTTAGGTAGTTATTCCATTTATTGCCTCATGACAAGCAGGGATGTTCCCTACTGCATTGAAACATAAGCTTGGCCTTTAGTATGTCATCCTGAGTTCTGAGCCCAATACAACAAAGAGTTCTCTTTTCTCTCCATTATTCCAGGCCCATGCTGAAAAGCAATTTGCGTTGGAGGACTATATCTGAAGCAAACATTCCCCAGTGAGTATTTTTAAAGAGGCTTGGATGTACTTCTTGAAATACAGCAGTGGTTGCTCCAGGACCTCTGAACTGGAGCTGCTCCACACACACAACAACCAGGCCCAGAAACGTGGGTTTAATTGTACATGTTGGTTTCCACATGTCCACATGGGACACAGTGTCTATGACATAGAGCTTCAGTGTATTAGGTTCCTGTCATTAGAGACACAAGCTTTTTACTCCAGTGTCACTCCGAGGCTCCAGCAGCCACTCAATTTCCATTTGGGTAGGCCTGTCTATTGCTTTCCACTGCTATTTCATTTCCAGTCCTGCCCGTGGGAGGGATGAGTAAGTGATGGGGAGGAGGTGGGCAGCGACAGCTCTGACAGAGGCATGTTTATGCTGGACTTTCATGTTTTTCCTCTGTATCTGATGGAGAACAGTCCATCTCCCCTGCACTGTGAGGGGTGCATAAAGCGTCTCTATGTGCTTAGAGGGAAAGGCTGACTGGTGCCAATATTGCCACTGGCTTGTCATGTGAGATTGGGTGGCTCTGATGTAGTCATTCCTTTCTACTGCCCTCACTGACTCAGATCTACTGCTTGCCTCTGGTGGGATTGAGCTGTCTTGGTTTAGCTGCAGCTTGGGAACCATCTGCAGGCCTGAAGCTACTTTTCTTTTGTTAGTACTTCAGCACCTCCATGGCATTGCCCATGTTATGACAGAGCGCTGGCTCCAAATCTGAAGAAATTCCTCTGTTGGATTTCTCTCCTCTCAGCATGGCTAGGCAAATTACTTCTGGTGGCACTAACTGGGATCCAACAAGGGAAAAAGTACTGGTGCTGACACCCACTTTTCCAGATATACAAAGAAGGATTAAAACACTCTGTCCCAAACTTTTTCATTTTTGAGCTGAGGAGATGTTGTAATTTTTTTTTCCCCAGAGAAGAGAGATCCTTCTTTTTCACATGGGATTTTTTTGCAAGTTTACACATTTCTTTTTGGCTTTACCACACTGTTCATTTGTGCTCGTTGTGTATTAATGAAAAATCTGAGAAGATAAAAATGAACATTCTTTGAAACATTTAGATGCTCCTGTTCAAAAGAGCTCTTCATTTTGAATGTTTCAGCTTTTCTTATGCTTTAAAGCACTCAAGAATGACACAAGTTGACCTATTTCAGAACAGATAACATATTTCATTGATACAAAGCATGTTTTCCCATGTTATGCACACAAACCAGCACGCGGTTCTCCTTCTTTCCTCTATTGTTCTTCTTTTTCTCAGAATTTCCAGGAAATAAGAAAATCTCGAGTTCCCTTGCCACTGACACACACATGTTTACTAGATTGCAGTTCATTTCAAGATCCAACTGAAAACTGCTTCTTTTTTCAGCACTTAGTGGATACAGTCCAGCCCACATTATGGCTCCTTCCTCATCTTTCCCACCCCAACCCACCTTCATCTGGCCTCTTCTCTGCTGCTGTTGCCACTCTGAAAGGCAGCTGCCCAAATGGCAGCTTTGCTGTCCTTTCTCAACATTGCTTTGCTTGGAGTCATGCTCCAGCAGGGCTGCCGCTGGAGAGAGTTCCCAGTCCCTCTGGTTTCTTGTCTTTACCCACAATGGAGGTTGGAAAGTATCTTGTATTATATTCAACAGGGTGTGGGGGAATAAAGGGAAGAAACCAGTCACATCTGGTCACAAGGGGTTGTCCGATTTGCCAAAAACAACTAGCTCAGCTGGGATTCCCATTCCAAGCTGGATGTGATGACTCAGAAAATCGGGTAGATAATGAGCTGCTTATGAGCAGGTCTTGTTTGTTTACTTTGCTGCAAAGATGTGAATGGCCTTTTAATGAGAATCACCCTGGACTCCGACCTCATGTAGGGAACCTGCATGAGAGGTGCAAAGAAGAACCCAAACCTCTGCCTCTGCAAAGGAAAACACACTGTTTTCTGAAAAGGCTGCCTGAGAGTTGACCACCTCAGGAGGCCATAGAGAGGACACTTGCTTCATGGCAGTCAAATGAGCACATGTCCTTCTTGCTATACCTCTGCTCTTGTGGAATGCTACATGGAATGCCACCATCCCTAACACATCAACCAGCCCAGCACTAAGCTTGATGAAAGGCAGAGCAGATATTTTCCTCAAAACCAGATTTCTAGGTATAGTGAAAGAACATGTTTTTCCTTTCCTCTTCTGTGCTGGCACCTAGCCAGGTAGCAACCAAGGAAAGCTAAAAGTCATGATGCAGTTCTGGGAAATGGGAATACTTGCCTACATGAGACATTGCAAGAGGCTACTCTGTCCTAAAATACGCTAGAGGAGTGTTCATCTGGACTGTTCAAATTGGACTTCTCATCTAAGTTCAGTTTGAAATATTCTTCAGGCAAACATCCAGCCTTAACTTGAATGTTCCCAGTGGTGTAGATACCATTCCCAGCTCTTTTTTTTTTTTTTTTTCTTTTGCTGTTAAAACAAATCTGCATCTTCTCTTTTCTTCTAAATTATTCCCTATTATCTCCTTATTATACCTTGACATACTTGTGGCTACTTGACTGAACAGTCCTCCATTACCACATTATCATATGGAGTTTATTGGCACAAAATAACAGAAAAGACGAGTACTCATCACAGTTCAAACATGAGAAATATGGCAAGACTTCCAGTTTCCAAGAATTTCTTTGTCTCCAGTGGTACATTCCAGGAAGCTCTTTCCATAGAAGGGCACAGTTCATCTTCCTCAAAAACTGGAGACAGGAGAGTTCTGGCTTTTTTTAGAGCTAATTCTGCAAAATGAATGTTCATCATTGATAGAAAGAAGGGAAGGGGAGTGTTTGCTTTTTATAAAAACAAAAAAGAAATGTTACCAGATCTCAAAGTTTTGACATTTTTTGTGAGATTCTGCAAAAAGTTTTAGGGAGCTTTGCTCCTTGTGTGGGTTATTGGGGAAAAGGAGTACAAGAAAAGAACCAGCAGTAAATCAGAAAGGAAAAATAAAAGGAAAAAAAAGGAATAATTCTGGAGGAAATTCAGGTGGGAATGGTTCAGTGGCAAAGCAAGAGTGTTGGCTTTAAAGATCGAGGGTTCTGCTTTATACTTGTAAGAGCTGATGAAAGAAAGCACAATCCTGAGACATTCTTGAACTGATTATTGAACTTAAATAATAAAGGACTGGATTTATAAGAAATTTTCCATTTATTATCATGCTCACAGGTTATGCCTAAATGTCTACCTACAGCTTCTTGCAGGCAATAGTAATTTCTTTTTGGTTTTGCTTTAGGTTGGGGGGTTTTTATGCCATAATATTTGCATGTGTGTAAAAACCCAACTGTGCATACTTTGTTTGCATAGGCAATGTATAGAATATGTAAATCTCTTAAGTGATTTGCAATTTGATTTTGTGTGTGGCACTGCAGGCTCTCCAGTCAGTACACCAGGCACTATACCAGGCCCACCAGTCACTCAGGAATTGCAGGTAAAAATCGGGAAAAGCCTATTCTAAATGTATGAACAACAGTTGACATTTTTTAACTTGTTAAATTTTGCTTTTTTATCTTGATGGGGATGATCTGTTCCTTGGCTTTTCCTATGAATAATCTCTAAGATCATACATTTGTGGATGCTTCCTTGTATAACATGGAAACACAAGACATCAGTTTACCTGCCTTGACTGCTGCTCACAATGGAATATTCCATATTTTCGTCAACACTGCTTTTGTAAATTGATTGATAAGTCTCGGGAAATGGACCAAAGTCAAACAATTTGGACACTGGCTTGAATCCACCAAGAGGCAGATCTGAGATACTTACTTGTTCTATTACAGGGAAGCAGCTCAAGTGCAAACTGCAATGCAGGGTATAGGCTCTAGTGTCTGTAGGTAATGAATCACATCCACATACACACAGACAATGCTATGGGAACAAAACCTGGCAACCATGACAACAAAAACACAAGCCTTTGTTACGGTAGCTAAAAAAACCCTGTTAGCTGTGCATAGAAGGCCATTATCTTCTCCAGGGCTGGCCACAAGAAGAGAAAATGGAGTTATGTAGTAAATAAAGGCAGCACAAGAACATCTCCAGGAATAAAAGTTTTGGGGTTTTCCTAGTATATGACAAGTTGGTGATGATAAGAAGCTCAAAATTAAAACAATCACAGAATAGTGAGAGTGCCTCTCACATAGACAACCTTGGCAAAAAATCTATTCCAAGATCTCCAGCTAAATCAAGGCCTTACCTATCTGATGCATTGCTCTTTCTGACTATAACCATAGTGGGACAAAGCAGCTGATTGATAGGAAAGGTGAAAAATTCATCACTTAAATTCTTTACATTTCAAGCTCTCTGTCTTTCAAGAAGAGATATTTTGACTTGACTGAACGACTAGATGAAGTTCTTCAGTGTAGGAAATACAGAAAGTCAGTTTGGACAGTTCCTTGTGAGCAGCAAGTAAAACTTTAGCATGAAGGATCCTAAGAACAAATGCCCAGACTAATTTTTCTTAAGATTTGCATCCCAGTAATTACCTACAGGTTTGTACTGGCACTAGCAGCAGCACGCTAAATGAAATATGAACACAAATCAGGACATAGTCTTTGTACTAAAGCAGGTACCATATACATAGGCTGGGGCAGTGCAACCTAATTTGTGTGCCACTATGAGTTTCCTTAATGCTTTGTGACATTGTGATCCACATGCCTGGCCTGGAGTGAAAATTTTCAACAAAGGTAAATATCTCCCTACAGATCACCAGCATTAGGGATCAATTATGGTAATATTCCCCTATCTACCATAGCTCACAAGAAGGTGCTAGAGACCTCAAAGCAACTTAGCTTAGACTCATAAAAGACCAACAGGCAAAAAACTAAAAGGAAAAGAGCATGAATACCCTCCGTGAATTCTTCTAAGCCTCTTAAAACTTCAGGGCTGATAACTAAGCAAAGCACCTAGATAACCTGACATATACAAAGGAGCTTGTTAGAGGGTGCTGCATTTGTTGTTCTGCAGAAGCCACATGATTCTGTGGTTTAGAAGATGAAGCAAGAAAGGACTCAGGGTACAAAGCTGGTGTGGATCATTGACTCACAGATGTGGTCACAGAACAATCACTTGTCTCTGGAGTTTTTGTGCCACTGTCATGCTTAGCTGGGGAGTTGGGATAATAGTACTAGGGACTTATGTTAGAAGGAAAAGAAAGAGAAAAAGAACAAGAATGACCCAAACATACTTCATTTGTCAGGAGTTCTTCTCTGAGTTAGATAACATGGAAACAACAGAAGCAAAAAGAAGAAAAAGGGGAAAAAAAAAAAAAAAAAAAAGAAAAAAAGAGAGAGAGAGAGAGGAAAAATGGGATTAAATACTACTTTCAGCCAAGTGAGATCGGCTTGGTGTGACCAAAGTCCCCCAGGGGAGAAGGGCAAGACTCTTACAATGACACAGAATGAGTCACAGATAGCTTTACCCTTGTGTTGCCCAGGGCAACTCCCATGACTTCAACAAGAAAACTGTAAGGGAAGAAAATAAAATGGTGCTTCAGCTGTAGAGTGGCTCATTTGCATGGAACATTGTGTTTCAAAACTTAGCCCGAGGTCTGTTTTTAGCCTCCTTTCCTGGAGAAACAAGGACAAGCATGCCACCTTGGTTTGTGTGTGTATTCAGTCTGTTTGTCTTCCCGTACCAGCCATTTTTAATCCCTTTTAGCAGACTTGCACTTTCCACGGGGTTTGTGGACCTGGAGAGGAATAGAGACACTACAAAACTGTAGGAAAAGCTGTGTTATGAGCTTTAGACTTCCCCCTAAAAATCACTGCTGGATAACCAGCCCTGGAAAAACAAGCTTTGTTGGTTTCTCTCATTTCTCTCATCTGCACATTGAGATACAAGGCACAGCTTGATCTCTTTTGCAATGCATCCGCATGGAGAACTGAGCAGCTGCTGCAGCTCGGGACCAGCTGATGTTAGTTCCTCTCCATGGTTTCATTCATCTCCAGCCCATCTCTAGCAGAAGTGCCCTGCTTGCCTCAGAAGACAAGTATCTTACCCCGCAGAGACAACCTAAGGGATCTTCCCTAGGAAGAGTGCTAGCAAGATTTCAAGACACAGCTGAACAGGAAAGTACAAAGAAGGACTCTTCTGCACAGCTTTGAGGTCTCAATGGAAGCCACAAAATAGGATCAGTGCAGAAAGCCCTCCTGGAACTTGAATAACCTCTTCCTGGCATTTGCATGTCTCCCCACTTTGTGTGAGAAGCCCATGCTCCTTGCTAGCCATCTGGGGCAGCATCACTCACATTCATGCTCTGACATTCAAGAGTGGTTGAATATATTCCACGAAAGGCAAAACCAAAAGACAAGCCAGTGAAACAGCAGGGATAAATAGATGCATTTCTGATCTCACCCAGCAGTGCGTCTATAAACTATCCCCCTTCTAATTTTTGTTCCGACTTTTTCACCCACTGTTCCTTCTCACTAGGACTCCTTTTAAAGCTGCTGTAGAAGGAAATATGTTTCATTAATGCTAAAATCAGTGGGATTTAAGTTAACTTAGTGCTGAGTGTCAAAAGCATTAGGATTCCGTTTCCCAAGTGAAATGCTTTGCCGAGTATGAGCCCATCATGCCTGAAAATGGGACATAGATTTCCAGGTCACCTGAGCACACTTTGAAGATGCTGCTTTCCAACACATTTGGGATTTGCCACCACTGTACACAGCTGCCCAATCCAGTTCCCAAGAGCTGGCCCACCAAGAGTCTTTTACCACCAATTTCACACCCACAGCACACCTCAGGTTTATGGAAATTGCTCAATGCAAAGCCCAGCTGCTGGTGGTCCTTATGCCCAGCGTTCACACTGGTGAGGCTTCAGAGCTGGCTGGTTCCTGCCTCAGAGCAGCAAGAAAAGCATGTCCTTAGCTCAGTCACCAGTACCTTGAACACAAACACCGTAAATCTTGGCAAGGCCTCAACCTTAATTTTTTTACATAAGCTCATCTTGGCCACTGACTTGCTCACCTCTCTTATCCACCCTGGGTGCACTCCGAGCTCACTGATGCCCTGTATTGGGAAAGGCCATGGCTCCAGCTGCTGGCAACACACAGAGATCACTGAAAATAAACAGAGAGCAAGCAGCTTGGTTTTCATAACCTCGGTTAAGCACAGGAGGTGAAGGATCCAAAGCGGCAAAGTCATGCAAGTTCAAGAAAGGCGGAGGGTAACCTCTGAGGGGCTCTTTTCTTTGGCAGCCAGAGGGAAGGATGGTGCACAGAGGAGGGGGGAAGGAAAAAATGTAGAAACTTTTGGCCCTCTGCACACAGAAGTCTGTCTTTATCTCCTTTTGTGGCTGTTGCAACAGAGCGGACATTCATCACTGATACCGACAAAACCACTTTCCTGGGCTGATGTGACAGAATGGTGTATCATAGCTGACCCCTACCCATGGAGCAGAGGCAAACTGACGTTGAACTTATCCCATGGGGTAGCTCAATTCTACTTATCTGCAGATGCCTCAAAGCATCCTCCTTACTCTCTTTACCTAAAGCATAATTTAGCTCATTTCTGTTTGTGATGGCAGGGAGAGATTTTCCTTCCCCGAGTCATGCTGGGACTGTGCAAGGTCTGCCCTCCTCTGCTGCTTGTGGCAGAGATTGTGGAGAAGCTGGTCACTGCAGCCTGTGGTAGACAGTCTATGCAGGGGGAGACATGCTCTTTTCGGCAGAGTTGAGACATACATAGGTTCTTCTGTGGCTGCTGGGAGAACAAAAAGCCTCTGTAAGTCACGAGAGTAAGCCAGGCCCCTGCAGAGCTTTTGGGTATTGATAGGAGCAAGCACCAGGCTCAAAGTGGGCAGGAAGATCCTTCTTGGAGATCTAGAGCATTCCACAACTCAGAAAACAATGAATTAACTAATCTACACCTGTCACTGAAGACCTGTCTCCAAGTCACAGCAGTTCTGAAAAGATTTTAGCATGCATTTGAATAGATCTTATATAGCATATATCATTACATGCAATATATCAACAAAGATTATTTTCATGGAGTAAATCAAATGAATACCCAGACTGGAGCTCTAGGTGTAGCTTTTGGTATTTCCCCACCAACTCACTGAGCTATTTTTTTAGCCCAGAGGTTAATACACGCTACCATAACTGTGGTCAATGCTAAGAAACTCTGCATCTTTCACAGTCCTGTCAATAGCCTGGTGACTTCTCAAACAATAGCAACCACAGGGTAGGAAGCTATGAAGAAGATCTCTCCCAAGATTTGACAAATATGTTTTCTACCCACAGATTTTTTTTTTTCACTGTTTCATTGTGTCTCTTTATTTCTACTAGAACTTAGTATCATNAAAAAAAAAAAAAAAAAAAGTTAAGCTTGTGTTGAAGCAAACTTTTGGGTTAAGGTCCTGATAAAGTTGCTGCTTTGCTGAATGTCTCATATATCCAAGCATAGAAGGAAGCTCTTTGGCCATTTGTACGTGACTTTCCTTATTTATGAACTAGGTTTGGAGACTTGAGGATATATCTAAGTTCATTGCTGTGACTAGGACATTTGATTGTCTGTACAGGAGGGCAAAATGTTGTCACCCTGCAGCCTGAATTACTCCTCTGAATTTATGTACTACAGTGATTGTCATACTTCAGCAATAACTTGTTATAGTTGATTGTAGACATTGCATGAGATAGAGCTGGAAGAGACTTTCTTCAGTGCCATCACCTCTGTCTGTCTGCCCACAGACAAAACTTGTCCTCCCTTTTCATTCTTGAGACATGCTGTGCAACCTGTCCTTAAAAATCTCCAATGAAGTCTAAATCTCAGGCTATTCCAGGGCTTTGTTATCTTTCCTATTAAGAAGGTTTCCTTCATGATATCTAACCTACATGTCCCTTGCTGTACTTTAAGCCTTGTCCTCTGCTCCCTACATTTAAAAACAAATTGTTCTTTTCCTCTTCATCTATCTTTTATGTATTTAGAGACTCTTATCGTATCTCTTCTTAGCCTGATCTTCTCCAGACTAAACAACCTCCTTATTTCAATCTCTCCTCATTAGTCATATTCTCTGGACTTCTGATCATCCTTGTTGGTCTCTTCTGGACATTGGCCAACCAGTCCCATCCTTCTTGAACCATGGTGCCCAAAATTGGAGAGAAGAGAGTACAGCAGAAAAATCACATCCCATGTCATGCAGATGGTACTCCAGTTTATACATCCCAGTATGGTGTTTGCTTTCCTCATGGCAATCTTAACTCTTCTGACTTCTCTTCAGCTTCAAATTTGCAATTGCCCCAGATCCTTCTCTGCTAGTTCTTTGACATTCCATATTTGTATATCTGATTTTTGTTGCCTAACTATAGAACTGTATATCTTGCATTTGTCTTTATTGAATTTCATCCTTTCCCTTCCCAAGCCCCCAGATTATTCTTACATTAATATTTGATAATTCTGAAGTTCAGGATTGTCTTCTTTTGTCCTTGTAACTCTTTTCAAATTTATGTCATCTGCTAATTTAATTAGCATATTCTCCATTCATTCCATCTAAGTGATTAATCAAAATGCTGAATAGTATCAGATTCAGGGAATATCACTGCAGAATCTTCCCAGCTGTGTTCCTGTTTTATGATGATGATCTGAACACAGCTTGTTGATATCTGAATTTGAATATCGATGTAGGGCTACGCGTTGATTCTCAGCATGCTTTACCACCTGAAGTTCTTCCTGACATTGGTATGAACTGAAGAAAGCTCAAAAGTGCCAAAGATCAATCCATCAATATCATTGCCTATCAAGACATATATGCTCTATATTTATAGATTAATGAGTTAATTCTCTGTCACTGTACCTTCTGTAACACAACAGAAGACAGACAGCACACTGGTGCAGGTTCTATGCATAAACTAAAATGCCACAAGTAAACCCTGTTGAAAGCAAGGTAGCAGATCATTAACCTTTGGGGAGGATATAAACTAATTCCTAGTGTATAAAGCCCTTATTCAGTATGTCTGAATGAATTCAGCCCTTGCTTTCTCCTCCTGTAGTTGGTCTAATTTCAGCAAATGTTGCCTTTACTCACAACTATTTCCTGAATAGGTTTTAAATTTGTCTATATCTTTCTAATTCACTTGCTTCCTTATACACCATTCTACTTTCCTGTAGATGGGAAGGTTTGCTCCTGCCCATTCACTGGGCATCTGGTCAGAAACCTTTTCTGTCCCATTTGGGACATGAAGAGTGGATTCCCGTAACACTTTTTCAAGACTCTCATACTGAGACTTCACAGGCTAGACTTTTATACTCATCATTGGTCATGATAATTGAGTGCTCTTCAGCTGTCGTTTCATTTGTGAAAGCTCATGTCACAAGTTGTTGCCTAGAGACAGGTCTGGACCCATGCTCCACCTGTTAAACCGGAAAACAAGAAATAGTCACTCAGAGAGATCCTCACTGGCAACACGGCCCATGTGTGTGTTTTTATTCGGAGTAGCACTTTCCTAAACCCTGGAGAGACCCAAGACCCATTTGTATAAGCACAGATGAAGAAAGATGAGATGCCTGGGAAATGCAGCCCTTTCAAATTCAAGCAAATCTTGATGAAGTCCTGTTTTGTGGGATTTGATCAGTAAACTCTGAGTCAGAAGCAGTGTGAAACATCACCTTCTTCTTGTATCTGTGAGTCCAGAGATGAACAGTCTTTGTGGCTTAGTCCCCAAGGCCAATAGTCTTGCAATCTGCCTCAATTTAATTTTTTTATTTTTCCTCCCACAATTCCTCCTTCTGGAAGTCACATATCATTACCTCAGGATTGTTGCCAGATTCCCTTCTGGCATCATTTCTCTCTCTTTTCTGCAATCTTTGCTTATAAGGTACCTTAATCACTTCCCATGTCAACTACTGCAAAGCTCTTTTTTTATAGCTCTCGTAAATACTTGCAGGCTTTATATATATTTCCCCTTCAAACTTCAAGGGATGCAGATGATTGCTTAGAACTGAAGAGGTGGAAAGAAGGGCAGCCTGATTCAGATTTCCACATGACCCAGGCATGGCAAATTTCCTACAAACTGAGATGAGATTGGCTCTTATATAAGGATGCAGAAAAGGATGGTATGCAGCCCTGTCCCTGTGTTACCTCTCCACTCTCAGATATCTTGTTCTGCTCAATGGTCAATCCTTTCCCAAACTATGAAGCCATTGGGTTACCCAAAAATCTACATTTTCTTTTCTTTTCTTTTCTCTTTCCTTTCCTTTCCTTTCCTTTCCTTTCCTTTCCTTTCCTTTCCTTTCCTTTCCTTTCCTTTCCTTTCCTTTCCTTTCCTTTCCTTTCCTTTCCTTTCCTTTCCTTTCCTTTCCTTTCCTTTCCTTTTCTTTTCTTTTGAATGTTCTGGTGGTAATTTGTTAGTTACTAAACGAGAGGTTTTAAACTTTTTGTCAAACTGTTTTATTTGTTTCTCTACAGTATTTTTAATCCTCCTGGCAATCAGATGGTTTGTCTTCCCAGCATCCTAGATCAAACTGGATCAGCTAGATTTCTTAGCAGCAGCATCTACTATTTTTCATCATATATGGGATACAGGTTAACATCTCGGGTTAATGGGAAAGGAAATTCTTTTATTCCTAGTTTGAAAAGCAGAACTATGTTTTATTTTTCTCCATGTTTGGGCTCTATATCAGCTGTCTGTTGGGCGTTGCAGAAGTAATTGTCTTGTCTCAGCACAGTAAACTGACAAGCTAAAAAAAATAACACTGGCGATACAAAGCAGTATACAAAGCAGGCTAGCCAAGATATTTGTGCTTCAGCATTCCAAATACACTCTTGACTGCCTTCAAGCAGCAATAATTTTATAGGGTTTTCCTTCCTGAAAAATTGTTCGGTGATGACCTAGAAGTGAAAAGTTCCCTGTCTCATTACTATTTCCATCCAATTTCATATGAGGTTTACTTAAAAAGCTGGTTTTGACTAAGCCAAGAGTCAAGTATAAGAGTTACAAGGCCCTGATTAAGAAAGCACTTAATCACTTTCTGTGCTTTGAGTTGGACAGATGCTTTCCCCCGTCAAGGACCATATCAGTAGCTGGGGGAGGACTGAGGAAAAGTGCTTGGCTTAAAGCCTATGAGAATTCATAACCCAGAGATACAGCTGCAGGACCTTACTAAAAGTATTGGTATTCTAGGACTATCAGCTGTGTCTCATTTTGTTCAGGACTTTCCAGGATACTTGCTCAATAAAATTCAGTGGCTTGGGTTGCATGTGAAAACAGAAGCCACAGAAAGCCCTGGGAATCATCCTGGGAGCACCTACCTTTCATAGAAGACAGAGAGGGGCCCAGAACAACTTTTGTTTAGATTAGATTGCCCTCACTAAAAATAGGAAGCCCTTTAGTTCTCCATCTCTCTTGATAAAGCTTTATTTTAAGTGTATGTTTTGTTTGACCTTGAGGTTTAAAAAAAAAAAAGGAACAAAAGAAAGAAAAAGAAAAGGGAGCAAAAAAAGCCTCCTTGAAACAATTCCAAGTAACACTGAAGATAAAGCTGTGCTGTGGTTAGTTGGGATTCAGTGAGTGAGAGGTTTTATACAGTCTCACAGTGGCCCATCTGCATTGTTCAAGTCATTATTTCTTGGCTCCAAAGGGATGTCAAACAACACTTCATCCAGAATGTGTCTAGTTCTGGTCCACAAGGTATTTCTTCTACTTTCTCTGGCTTCCTAATGTATTTTCCCCATTCTTTCTCACCCCTACAGCTATGGCCAAGAAAAAAACAGCAGTGAAAATGGTCATCAGCACCTTCAGACCACAGTAATTTGATATACGAGCCCTAGCACCATCCCGTTGGACTGTGGGCATTACTGTCCCTCATGAAGACTTGGCAAGTTCTCTCAATAGTCTGTCGGCCAAAGCAACCCAAATCATCAAAGTCCACGGCTCTGTTGGGGTGAAGAAACGGATTTCACTCCTTAACCTAAAAGGGCCAGAGGACACTATCATAAGTGTATACTGAAAATTCATACTGTTATTTGCAAAGTGTGAATTTTATTTAGGTGCAAAGCCGCCTTCTGAGACAAAATTTGTGATGAAGCCCAAAGAAGCTGTTGTAGAAAAATTTCATCTAGAAAAATCACATAAACAGCACTGGACATACCCAGATTTTAAAGAGAAATGAATGAAAGAGAAAATAGATCTCTAGTTGTAAAAGTAATTCCAGTTGAGTATTGACAGTTGCTTACTAAACAAATGAAAACACACACAGACACAGCGACAGAAGCACAGTGTTAACATGTAGTTTCAAGACCAATAGGTGAGGAGGATGCAAGTGAACCTTGCACGACCTTGAGAAAAACAACTCTGTAGTGACTCTGGGACTCCAGCTCATGCTGTTTGTCAATGCAAAGCTGGTGTGAGCCACGCAACCCAGGTTACCTTCTGTCCCAGGGGGATGTTAATTTCCACTCGTTCCCCTCAGTACCAGCTGGGTCCCCACTGCTAACACATTCAGGGTCTGGGAAACCTGTGCAGATGTTTTCATGGACATAGCAAAAGCCCTCTCTCTCTGCCAAGACTCGCATTGGGCTTTCCGTAGGAGCAAATGTATCTGTCGCTTCTAACGCAATGTGGATTTGGAGCAGCTCTAATTTAATCTGAAGTTGAGAAATAAAATCCTCCTTGACCTAGTTGTTGAATTCTCTTTGCCCTACACAAATCTGACAGTAAAATGTCTATTATTTCTCTCTAAACTTGAAATTTCAACCTGAGGCAACCACCCTCTATAGTTAATTTCACTCCTGAATAGGATTTTGAAAAGTTATTCCTGTTTTTTTCCAAATCGGAAATCCACAGACTCTTCTGATTGTTCTGTATCTCAACTCTCAGGCTACTTATACTTCAAAATAAATAATTTCAGATTTCCAGACTTGTTGGAAGAAGGTCTTTTGCCACACTAACACATCCTGAGGCTTCGAATTTCTGATTCGGGATGACAACCAGTTGTATTTAATAGTCAAACTGAGATCTAGGTGCCATGCTTTGAGGGGCATACAGAGTCCTGCAAGTGAAAAAGCTATTGGAGCTGCTTAGAGATGTTGGGGGTTTTGTAGTTCAAATTGTACAACAGCCGTATTTGTCTATGCATTCTGGCAGCTTTCCATCAGGTCTATGCTATGATGTAGGCTCTTTGAGTGTGATCCATGACCCCTTGAATGCTTCTTTTCAAAGCTCCAGAGCAAATTGAGTTACCAAAGCAATGAAAGAATTCTTCTGTGCAGAAGGGTTTTCTTAAGGTGAAAGGTGAAAGGCCAAAGCAGCGCCTCCCAGAATAATACTCTCTGGTCATCATCAAAGGCAGTCACCTATGACAGTGGTAAAAGTCAACAAAGTCCTTCTGCACCCACCTGTAAAGATCAGTCACTGCAGTACAAATATCAGCCAGTAAAGAGCATGGCACGTGAACCGATATTTCTCCAGAGTGAACGCAGAAATTCTGAGTTCTAGGATCCAAAGGCGCTGAAAGCCTTTTTTTGCCAAACTTGTACCAGGATCAGATCTGCCTGTCCTGACTGTTCTTAATTTTTTATAGTACCATTCATCTCCATGCATATGTCTAACTCCATCCCTATTCTTCATCTAGGTAATTGCATTAGGGTTTGGAAGAAACACTGTCCTGTATTGGGTATAACAGTTCAACAGGGGCCCATGTTTTGTTTGGAAAGTGAAAATTTTTCTAATAAATATTACTAAAAAGAGTCAGCAAGTTTTATTTCTGCTTTTAGTTCTGGGTTTTGGTGACCAGTCCTGGAAAATCACCTTATGAAAGTTTCACCACCATCTTCCTTTCAGTATGCCAGAAGACTGCAGAATTAAAAATTAAGGCAACTTAAGCAAATTTTTGCAACCAGATGCACTATCTTATATTGAAATTTTGTTTCTCTTTGGAATCATAGATACAAACACAGGAAATATTTATTCTGTTTCTTCATGATTAAAAGTCAGTGAGAGGTTGTGCATCTTATGTCTTTTTGTTGATACTTTTTTAAAAAAAGAATCAGTCCCCTTATTTTTTAAGTTAAAATTTGTCTTCCAGTAGTCACATGGAGATTCCCCAGCTTTGGAAACCACTAAGCCATTCTGGTGACTTTTATTTTTCCCCTGTCAATGATGACTCTCCTCTGAATTCATGCTTTTGATTTCCTTGGTGCAGTTTTCCTCAGTCCCATTACATACACAGGCCCAGTGTAGAGAGCTCTCAGCCATGATTTCTCATAGAGATAGAGAAGAATCAGATCAAATATTACATTTGGATCTGCTATCATTCATGTAGCTATCAAAAGGCTAAGAGAAGTTATCAAAATTTACCATCATGAGTTTCTACATCATGGTAGTATGTACCATGCATGGATCCTGATGCATACCAACAGAAAATAGTTCTTTTAGTGTCACCTTTTCCAAATAACATCTTCAGCCACTCCTCAGTCTTCCAGCTCTGCTAAATTCACCTGAAGAGTTTGACTAGCATGTCAGGTCCTCCCATTTGTCTTGTCAAGAGTTGCCAGAGAGCAGAAAAGAAAAGGTTAAATAATATGCCTAGTGCAAAGATAGGAAAACTGAGAAGTCATGTAGAAAATACCTGACTAATAACTTATTGTGTATTTATAGCTCACGACAGTTATATTAGCAACAATTCCTGTAGCAGTTTTTGCTTTAGAGGGAGACTGCACTTTGCAAACAGCTCAATGAACAGATCATCTCAGCTATATATTATGGAATGTGCCATCCTTACAAGAAAGGAATTTGCTGGGCTCGGCAACAGACTAGTTTAACTGTTCAGTCCTGCATAACTCCTATTTGCTAAAGAAAGAAGGAAGACAGTTCTGAAACAAGGTCTTCAGTGGTTTCAGGCAATAACTTGGGATGGACAAGAATAGTGTTTAGGGTTAAAAAAGAAAATTATAATTAAGAAATCTTTCCACCTCTAGCTGCCATTACATTCATCATCACAACATGCTGAGGCCAAATCATCTGTATAGCTCATACCTTTTGACTCTATTAAGAGATCATACTTTTATATAACTACAAAAAAAAAAATAATAGGTAACTCCTTTCTCATGTATCTCTGAGCTAACAGGTTTTGTCCCATGCAGCAATGGCAGGTCATTTTTGTGTAATTTGGGTCTGTATCTTAATTGAATCCAAACTTCTCCAATGATCAGCAGGTCTTGGATTTGTTTGGTTTTGTTATGAAGATAGGCTCAACTTGTGATGTTTTAGTCCTGACTCTGTCCCTATTCCTCTTTCTGACCTGCACATGTTTAAACAGGACAAGAACTTGGTCTCTTGTTTGGGTCTTAGTCCAATGCTAACTTTATTGCAGAGGCAGATGGTGCAGATACTCAAGGAATGAGAAGCATGGCTGCCTCTGTGCAGGGGACAACATGTCAAACATTTCAGCAACCCAATCCAGAGCAGCAAGAAGACAGAATCACCAATCTGAGGATTGGTGATAATGGAAGAGAAATTACAAGAGGTGAAAGAAGCATTGTCAAGAATAGTTTAGGTGGAATCAAACCTCATTTGGTATTTATCTGCAAATAAACAGCTGCACATCAGTCCTTCAACATCCTCAGATGCACGAAACACCCTAAGGTATAGCATTTGCTAAGGAGACATCAAATGAAAGCTCATTCTATCCTACAAAAATAAACAATATAGATGAGCAGTAATGGTTAAAGAGGAATAGGCATTTCAGTCATTATCCTCAACATCTGCAAATTGCCCTACATCCCTGACCTGTACCCATCTCTTCACATAGCACTTCTCTCTTGAAAGTATGCTTTAGTCACTAACTTTTAGCCTCAGTTTGCAGAGAACACGGCAAGTACTTTTTCATTCTATCATTGTGAGCATTGTGAGATCCAGGAAAGCAGGTTCTGGTTGTAGGTGAGCAGAGCAAGATAGCAAACCCACAAGGAAAGCACCTATGGGACTGAGCTGTCCCTTACAGAACTGGCACAGGATAGCTGAGAAGCAGAGCAAAGGTACTTTTGGAGTGGTGTCTTTGGGAAACTCACCCAGTGTTTGACTACACAACTTTAATTGTGCATCAAGTCCACTCAAAATACATTACTGGATGTAAATAGGGAAAAACAAACAAACAAACAAACAAAACCCCAACCCCACCAAAAAAAACCCAAAACACCTAAGACTACAATAGCAGTAACAGCAAAATTCAGGTTAAATTCCCCTCTTCTTAAAGAAACTGCCAATTTTGCTTCCTGGAATTTCTCCCCTGGCTTTTGGGAGCTGCTGGGAATTTTATACATCACTTTAGATCCTTCTCTCACATTAAAGAATCTGTCACTGAGCTGAGCTTTGGCAAGTAGAAATATAAGTAGCAGGAAAGACCAAGCTTTAACCTTCCCTGAAAAGGTTGGATACTGCAGACAGCTTTACAAGGTACAATGATCTCATTCCACTGATTTCCTCTCCTCTCTGTTTTATTTACCAGGATAAAATTTTACTTTTCACTGTTTCCTTTCTTACTCCAGAGAAAATTGCTTCTTTTAAGGAACTGGACGATTAAGTCCTTTTTTCTTATCCCTTCCTCTTTCATCCCAGTGGAATGCACTCTTGCAGTAGTCTGCAGGGGCTTAGGCTTTCCTACAGCATACTTAAAGCATGTATCTGCCTTGCCAAAGTGCCTTAGTCTGAAATACATCCTGGGAACCATCCAACTGCATCAAGGTCCACTTTATCTCCTCATCACCTGCTCTTAACAGCATCACCTTCCACAGTAGAAGGAATGCGTGGTCAAGAAATCCTTGACCTTTTGCACCTAGGTTTTCAGTCCAGATGTTAACCCAAATGAGCACAAAGTAGCCCTTCAGATACTGACATATGCAACAAAAGAAAATCGAAGTTGACTGCTTATAGCTAGTTTGGTCTCAAAGAACTGTGGAAGAGAGTGAAGTGAAGACATCTAGAGAGCAGACGGTGTATTTCTGTCTTTGCGCTATCGGTGAGTAGTCACTCCTGGACAGTCTCTTCTCCCCATTTTTGGTTATCCGGAAAGAACCTAGCCCTCTGGAGCTATACAAGCAGCTGGTCGTGAGCTTGGTGAAATCAGTCATGGTGTGCCTTACTCCATGTCTTACTCTGGACAGCTACTTACTGAGAACAGCAGACCAACAAGACACCTTGGGCATATCTGTAACTAGAGAACCATGATCTTGAAAACAATTTCCCGAAACAGGAGGATGCAGGAAAGAGAGGGAGATGGACAACTTCATCTTCTGAGCTTCATCGCAGCAGCTTTCCAGCAGCACCCTTACTCTTATCACTGGCTAGTCATTGCTAGCAGTTTGCAGCACGCTTATCTCGTGGGAACAGCCAATGTATGGGATGTGCTCCACACCTGACTACTCTGGAACAGGACTCAGCCACTCAGGGCTTAAAACACCTTTTCTATCCTTATCATGGGGTCAATTTCCTCAGGAGCAGTCTTGCTGGGTGCCTTCCTGCTGTTATTTTGGTCCCTTTGGTTTCACAGCTGCCGCACAGCTGCTGTTGCATTCATAAAAGTTATATATAGACACCAGGACAGACCATAAGGTCTCATTTCCAGCCTCCACAGTGGCACCATGACCCATGTTCCTTTGTGAACAGACCAGCTTAAAATGCTTCAAAACCACAGAACGGGACAAACTAAGAGATGAGCTTGTTGGACCCCTGGCTATTTGGCTTGCTGCCTTAGGGGAACCAGAGGTGTGGTTACAGTTCAAACCAGGACAGGCTCTTTTTTTCCTTTCCATTTTTCTGGTCCTTTTAAAGCACTAACTGAACCTATAACCTGAGAAGCAAGGAGCAGTCATCCATGCCATAGCAGCATGACCTGAGAGGAGGATGCGTCTTCTTTTCTGACGTCCTTAGCTAGACATAGAAAAAGAGGGGGGAAAGAAACACACAGAAAGTGAGAGAATTACTCAAAACTCAGATTTCACTGCTGCAAAGGAAAGCAGGTGGTGACAAAATTTTAAACTTAGAAATATGTTTATGCTTTCTTTTTTTAAGTAAAAAGACTCAGTGATTCCCATGCCTGCTAGATACCCCTGTAGACAGGTTTATGTGTACTGCTGTGTGCTGATGAACTTTATTACACCACCTTGTTGAACCTGTTTCTAAAACTGTGCATCTTTGTAAGAAGTTCCTACTCTAACTGCCTGGTAAAGGTGAATAACGTGACTGTCAGGCAATTACTGAAGCTCAAGGGCAAGATGAATGTTTCAGATCAAGCCTCTTAGAGCACTGTTGGAAAGTGGCAGTTGTGACACCAAAACAAATCACCCATAATAGGTGCCTAAGGGTGGCATTCAGGAGGCCATCTGGCTTGCATAGAGGACTCCTGCCAGTAGTCTCTGGTCTGCATCAAGCCTCAGCAACTGTGACATTGCAGGAGGATACTTTAGAAAGAGTTAAGCAAAGTAGGAAATGTGGAAGATCCAGGGTGGGAAAAGAATTACAAAAAGATTAATTACAAGTTCTCCCCATGCTTTGGACCCATCCCAACCCTTCTTCCCTGGAACATTTGGCCCAGAATTTGGGGCAAAAAATGGCTGTTCATAATGTCTTTGTGGGTGACCTTTCACCATCACAGGCTACAGTGACTATTGGCAATCTCTGAACCAAGATTTGGCTCTATTATTACTCGTCTCCTTGCAAAACTTGCTGTCGCCTAAAGTCTTTGGCAAAAGATATGAAAGATACTTTACAAAATAAAGCAGGAGGGGGTTCCCACTGCTACTAGAGAGAGATTGTTGCTAGCTCAGCATTAGCCTTTGTAATGTGCTTTCACATGAAGTATGTTACCCTTCTGGCAACACCTCCAGGCCTGACTTTTCTCTTTTGTCCTCATGTGGATCTGGCATAGGTGTTCCTCGGGGAAAGGTTCACAGACTTTCTAGCAGAAAGGCTGCCTCCATGCTGTGATCCCCCCATGTCTGTGGATATTTTTGGGTTTAGTCCCAAGTAAGCCTGTGCTCCCAAGTCTGGTAACCTCTGCTGCATGGATGTCACATGAAATTGTCTTCTCTGTTTCCTGTTGCTGAATCACTCCATTGAACCACAACTCTGATTTTTGACATCCAGGGCAATTTTGTACTATTTGTATAGTACGAAGAGAAAAATACAACATGTAAAATGTGTCAGTGTGAACAGTGGCCTCCTGTGGGGCATGGATGATGGCACATAAAGCTCAGACTGTGATGGAGCATGGAGGTAATCATAATTTCTGAAGCTCAAAGAGTGGGTGCTAATGTGCAGGTACGTCAACAGGATAACTAAAACTTTAAATTTAGAACCTCTTCTGAAGGCCAACTTTATGCTTAAAAAGCAGGACCGGAAGTAAATATTTTAAGGTACTGATTTTTGCTTTACATCTGACTTTCAGTCTTTGAAATCTTACAGGCACGTTCATTTAGCTTGACAGATCATCAAAAGCCTGTCTCCTTTGTATCACCGGCCAGTATCTCTGACAAGAATTTCTTAAATACAGTCCAAATATTTTGATCCACATTCTGGGGTCCTGTGATAGCAGTGAGCAGATGAAGTGGGCTATGAAGTAACGATTCTGCTTGAGACCTACGTTTTATGCCAAAAAGGCAAACCTGATCAGAGCTTCTGGCAGTGGAAATTAGGGGAAAAAATACTATAATCTGTTCCACATTTGGGGATCACAGGACTCCTAAGCAAAGATTTCCCACTTGCCACTTTCCTTTTCCTCTCCAGTTCCTCTGTGCTTCCCTGCTCTACAGCCAGGGATCAACCTCCTTTTCTCAGAGTGGCAAGTTCCCATATGATCCCATACATATCGAAATCTTTTTGGCACCAGCACAGGCACTGTTTGTGACACTGGCACAAACCTCCTAACACCAGAACAAACCAATGCGAAACTACCAGTCCAACACAATGAAATGTACAGCATAAATCCTTCCACTCCTAAAAGAAGCTTAACTTCTTCTGAACTTCTCTGAGCTCCTTGTCATTTGCTGTCCAATTTTTAAACCGGAAACTGAGGTCGGGGACTGCCTTAAGCGTTGTGTCCTTTAGATTATATTGCACATGCTCAACAAATACTAATAAAAATCAGTAACCTAATTAATTAAGCAGCCCTCAGCTCTTCGGACATGAGGGCGCTAGCAAATCACACTTTCTGTTTTGTTCAGCAATATGATGCAATTAATACTTTTAAAACTCTCACAAGAGATTTTTTTATTATTATTATTATTATGAAATAGAATGATTTAAGATTTTGGTTTTTCCAGAGTTATAGTTTCATTAGGTATATACAGGAGAGAATATGAATGGCTTGTACATTCCACAGATTGTTCACTTGTGTCACCAAGTTCCTCAAGCTTATAAATAGCACCTCCATAGTAGTATTGTCTTACCTGTCATGTGCCACACACTTGGACAACTGGAAGCATGTACATCATTATTTACACCACAGTGTGTCTCCCACCTACTCAGACATCCAACATTAGCACCCCAGGCTCGTCCCAAATCAACCCAGGACCACGGGCTTTGCTGAGGCACCTCCGAAGCCTTGGGCACATATTTCTCAGCAGTCTTTATGCACCTACTCTCTGAGGATCTGATGGCATTTGAGGCATCAAGCAGCTCAACACCTGTTTTGACACAAGTCAGCAAGTAAAGCCCCACTTTTCAATTGAGGATGAACTAACAAAGGAGGAATCCACACACAGTTGTCTTGCATAGATTTCAGTTCTTCAGCACCTACACCAATTCAAAAACTATTGTTCTTGCAATCTACCTTTTTTGCCCATGTCCAACCAATGCTTCTGGTTAACTTTCTGGACTAATCCTATCTATGATTGCAAAACTCTGTATGTAAGAGCTAGTGGGTAGGTAGTATATCCTTTCCTGAAGGTTTCTAATGATGGATTTCAGGACAATTTTCAAGTCTCAGTGTCACATGGGCCAAGTCCTTCATAAACGGCTTATAACATAGATCAAGCTAGGGAGGCGTTGAAACCATCTAATGTGAGGAAAAAAACAGACCATGGGGGTTTTGATGTGATTGCTAGATTGCATCTTTTCTGAAGTTCTTCTCTCAACTAAGATGATTTTAGGTGTTCTTGTTCATATGAAGGCTTTTGAATAGTGTTTGCTATGGTCTCTATGAGTTGCAGAGAGATCTATGATACCCAAGATGGATTCTGCAGTGCAGAAATAGGATTTGTAATACCCACTTCCATACTTCTAGAAAAGTAAAAGAAAATGCTACCCCTTTTGATATTGTTAAACTGCCTCAAAATGGGATCCTTAGTAGTAAATTAGAAAGACCTTTCCCTTGCTTTTGCTGATCTGCACTTCAGGGAAAAAAACTGACAGGAAATTTCTAAGCAATCTACCTCAAATTCTCCATGGGATCCTGTGAATTTTGGGGTGGCATTCTTTGGATTTTTAGTTCTGTACTGTGCCAGCCTCTCTCAGCTGAAAAAAAAAAGTCTATAAAAGCTACTGCTTCTTTACCTTCAGGCCAAGTCTTGAAGTGTTAAAGCACAACTCCTAGTAACATGGATTACAATAAAATCTAAGTCTCTTTATTTCACTTTCACTGCTAGTTTATAACTTTGGGACCCAAAAGGTTGTTTTGCAAACTTAAAGAGGGCCAAGTGTCCAGTAAACTTTTTAATACCATGTGAAATTTGAAAGCCTTAACAGCAGAGGTTTAGTAGTAGTGTCTTACAATGCTTGGGCATTTAATGAGCTACATTTTATGAGTCTGTTTTTCTTGAGGGCAATAAAAGGATATATGAAAGGGTCAAATTTAGAAAACTTCAGTACAGCATATCTTGCCAGGGTTACATACAACGTATTTAGCACTTTCCCAAGGGAAGTATGGGTTAGGTCTGCAGACATGGAGTATTCTGGGTGATTTTTAAAGGCCTTCAAATAAAAGAGGGTACTGTAGATCTTCTTTTGTGAAGTGGAGGTGGAGGGGAAGCAGAGACAGACATTGGCAGCCATCTGCAAGCTGTACGGTTCAATGCACAAATGCAATCCCAAAGCAAGTTGGAAGCGCCTGGCTCTAGTGATGTGGTCCCCACTTCTTTTATGTCATGACTTTTGTTTTCCAATTTTTTCCCATCCAGGATAAACATGGGACATGAGATCAAAACTTGTATAGCTGTTCTCTAGGCTTCCATGTGAACTTCTAATTAGCTAATTATTGGCTGTTACTAGTATTGTTGCAGTTACCACAGAGATATCTCTGCTCTGGAGACCTAATCTATAGACAAGTAAAGCAGAAGTGTCCCAGAAATCTCAGGCAGGTAGCTGTTTTCCTATGTCAGTATAGTTTAGTCCTACTGAAGCTAAATTCCTACATAATTCATTTTCTTCGTATCTACGAGCTCTCATCTCAAAGCCTTCTTGATAGTCATTTATTCTGAAAGGTGTTTCGAAAATGTATTTGAGAGATACAACTAAGGAACATGGCAACATCTTGTGGAAAACAACACTCTGCTCATCCTTTGCCTGTGGGTTATATTTCTGTAATACCTCAGAAGCTTTTGAATCCTTTTTGTTGTCCTTCACTTTTGGGAAGGGGGAAGCTCACCATGTTGTGTATTATTAAGTAAATCCACTATGCTTTCAATGTCATTTGTTTATTATTAAAAGTGAAACACTAGGAAATAACTGGAATGTGGAGGTATGGCAAGCCATGAAAAAAGTAACTATGGATGCTCCATCCCAGACACCCTTTTCCTCCTGTCAGTTCCACACCTTTTGCAGAGCCACATACTGAAATGTGTGTCTGGGTCCGTGTATTACCTGTGCTAATGCCACCTCAAAGCCCTTTAGATGTGCACTGAATAAATACCATTTTGGCAGTAAGCTTACAGACTGCTTACTCTTGGAACCAGCGTCATGAAGAACAGGTAGCTGGGTTTGAGCAGTGGTCCTTCACTCTTCAGGGAATAGCCCTCACTGCTTTTGACCTTGGTTGTGCCTTGTCGAGTGGTGGATGCTACAAGAGTGCCTCCCAGCTACCAGTGGGTGGGTGATGACTAACTGGGACATCTCCTTTTTTCCAGGACCAGCCTCTCCTTGCCAGTGATGAACCCACTGTGCTAGATCTGCTGCCCTCGGCGATCCTTGCCTCTCTGTCTGGAAGCTGCTGGGCTTTGCCAAACCCCAGATTCATGCGGTTTGGCACCCTCTCTTCATCAGTTCCATCCAACACATACTGTTGCATACAAGTCAAGCAACAGCCACAGTGAGGACTGGGCCAGAAGCTGGCCCACAAGCTCCTCTTTAAGCTTCAGGAGGTGGGTTAGTAGCCGCAGGGACAGGGTGACGGGAATGCTGTGTGCTGGGAGAAATAATGAGCCAAGCATTTGCCTGAAAAGGAAGGGAGGCAGCTGGGGTTTTACAAGCTGCAAGGGAGGTAAGGAAGAGGCCAATAAAACAAATATGATGTATTTTAAATACTCATTTCTCCCAAAATATGCCCTCCCCATCTTTCCCTGTTTGTAACCCTGCTTTTCAAGGCTGAAATGATAACCCCGGTGCCTGCTATTAAGAAGACAGTGCACAGGTTTTTCTTCAGCCCTCAGCATGACCCAGAGGCAAGCATGCGTGGGAACACAGAGGAGAAGAGTTGAGGGGGACAGACGGCCGCCTGAATTGTCCTTCCGAGCTACTTGTGCCAAGATGTGGTGCAACATCTTATTTTTCTTGTTATTGCCACCATCCATTACAAGAAGTCTGCTTATGTTCATTAAACATCTTCTGTGCAGCTTAAGGATTCAAGGGATGGTAACATCGGGTGGGGACTGGTCCCCAAGGCATTAGCCACAACATGGTCCCAGCAGCTTCTGGGGATGCTGCAGCCCTTCTGAGAACTATAAACCCCCTGAACACTCATGTGGCTGAGGCTGGGGTAGGGAAGAGCTGGTGCTGAGGGAAGGAGGTAGGGGTGGGAAGAAGTGAGTTGCAGCACTCACACCCCAAGCAAGCTGGGGCTTTCTCAGCAGTACAAAAAGCCAGCTTTTTGCCTCCACCCCAGCCCAGTGAGGCTATGGGAAGTGCAGCCAGCTCGTTTCCTGTAAACAGGCTACTGTTCCCAAAGCTGTGGCTGTAAGACAAGCCACTGAAACACAAACGAGTCCAAGATTGGGACAGGTGTTGGTGGTGGACTGAACGGCTTTATTTCTCTCCATTCTTCTCCAGTGCCTTCCTTTCCTCGTGCTTTCACCCCCTTTGTCCTCTCTGCTTTAGCTGCCCTCCTTTCTTTTCCCTTCCCACTTACCTCCATCTTAGGTCTTGGCACAAGAGAGACCTTTGCAGCTGCAATCTTATGGTAAAATCACAGGCATTGTCCACCCTTTGCAATCCTCATGAGCTGCCCCTGGCTGATGACCAGGACCTCTGTGATGTGATAGCTAAACCCAAATTGGCCTTTTCCTAGTACCTCTCCATTTTTGGGAACAGGGCAAAGGGTTATGCGGCTGTACGTATTTCATCCCAGGCTAAAACTTGGCAGATAAATTCTCTTCTGAGGAATATTTTTAAAAAGTACCTAACATTGCATTACACAGGACCAAGAAAATCCTTCTGCCTATCTATCTCCTCTCCAGCTTCTCCTCACTTTAGTCTGACAATGAACTCAGGCATTGGAGAAAAGGAGGAGTCATGCCAAAGACGTTACCATGGTAATGATCCACCTACTCCATGGCAATGATCCATCTAGTCCCATATCCTTCTCTTAACTAGGTAGCAACAAGTGGTTTGGGGCCACTAGTAACTGCCAGCTCCTAAAATTTCTCATAGGCCTTTACAGCTCCTTGTCTCACTCTCAGCTGAAAACATGAACCAGGTGACATGGCCTTTGACAGTAGCTGTGGCCCACAGCTTATGCATTTCTGCTTCAAGGGACAGAGAGACTGCCAGTTCCTGTGGTAGCTGATGTTCTCCTTAAAAATTCAGCTCCTGGACTCTTACAGTTACCAGATAATCTGTTTCCTTTTCTTTATGAATTGGGCATGTACATAGACATCAGGATTTTTGACAAAAGTTTGATTACATGAACAAAAATTATTCAAATATCAAAGTGTAAGCAAGGGTAAGCTCATTTCAAAAACTTTCTTTTTCTGTCAAATTGAGTGATTTTTGCTAGTGTGCCTTCCTAGGAAAATCACTTATTACTTGGTAACATTAGGGAGATGATGAACTGGCAGGAATATTGTTGAATTCCCCAAAAGAAAGACATGGAACCTTTGTCTTCCACAGAAACATAAATTCAGGATACCTGGTAACACTATGTCCTATAACTGCATGATGCTTGACAACCTGTTTGAAGCCAGACAATCTCAGGGTGCAGGAAAAAGGAAAATAGGCTCAGCCTCTTGGGCTTTCAAGGAAGGTTTCTTTTTCTTTTTCTTTTTCTTTTTCTTTTTCTTTTTCTTTTTCTTTTTCTTTTTCTTTTTCTTTTTCTTTTTCTTTTTCTTTTTCTTTTTCTTTTTCTTTTTCTTTTTCTTTTTTGTACTTTTTTCACTGATTATTGAATTTTAACCTTGTTCTGTACATAAGTGGTTGGTAAAAAAGAGGCAGGTTCTCTTTTCTTAGTTAGAAACCAGAACATGTGAGATATAAACACAAGAAAAGAAAAAGAAAAAAAAAAGCCAACAAAAAACCCATACAGGATTATTTGTGCTTGTTCCATTAAATACATGTCATTTTTTTTGCTAATCTAAATCCTGCTCTTGGTTAGCAATTTCTGAATGAAGCTTTCGCTGCTTGGACTGGATGGGCCTCCAAGGTCACTGAAAAAGTATGTGCCTTTTTCAGAGCCCCTAGATTCATAGTTGACCTCTCTGGTCTCTATGGTCCCTATTTTCTGTTGTGGAGGAGAATTAAGATGGACTCTGGCAATGCAGAGTTGTACCTGTTTCAGAAAATGTATAAGCATCTACAACTAAACCTTTCCAAGTCAAAGCTTGCCATGAAAACCTCAGTTCTCTCCCCTTAATGACAGATACAGGGTGTGAAAGACATTTCAGTATGACTAGAATAGAGAGAAGCTGACCAGAGCATGGCCAAAAGACCTTCCTAGGGGCAAAATGAGAAATGGTCAGTGAGGAGCAACCAAAACACACCCTGACTCAGAAGAGCCCATGAAACCCAACCCTTAGGTGTGGGTGGATCGCTGCAAGATGCACTTATTTTAAGACTGAGCCTAAAGCCATCAGAGGTAGTAAACACTGCATTGAAAAATGAGGTCAGTGGGAAAATCCAAAAGTGCAAAGTCAGCCTGTTGTTAGGGACTTATGACACCCAAGACAGCGCAAAGGTTTCCCTGTGAGCTTCAGATCACCACTTCTAGAGAGGAGACAGTGAGGAAAGAGATGCAGAAACCTTTGGAAGCCTTCAGAGAGCACCCTAAGTAAAAGATGGCGAAAGGGCTACTTCTTGCTCTACTTGAGGAAAGAGTATAGCCAGGATGGGATTCTCCCCCATCCTAACCAATCTTTTCTACTCTTGCTTCAGAAAAATCTGTAAAGAAAGCTATTTCCTTCCTTCTTACCTTGTCACCTGGCATGGATTTGGGGACTTCCCTCAACCTTGGATGACCTTTGTTTGAGAGAATGTCTCTTATCCAGTGCCTTGGAGGTCCTTCAGGTACCTCTTTGCTTTGCTTTTCAGCGGGGATTATGCAGGATGCCACAGTCTGATCTGTCATCGCCACTGACCACAGTAAATAGTGAATGTCCCTTAATGTGTTTTCTGTTGGTGAGGGAACTGGGGCTTACTGTCCCAGGCCTCTCCCTTCATGAGGAACTCAGCATCTTACCATGTGCATCTCCTAGGCTATAATTACTCCATACTCACATAGAATGTAAGGCTGCTATACTGCCTGTCCCTGTGGATTTTTTTCTATGTTAATGCTGAAGTTCTGAAGTTTTTACATCTTTTTTTTTTTTCCTTGTACCTCTAAGAGGAAATGACACTTCAAAGGGAGGATGACAATATGGGTTGGTTGGTTGGTCGGTTTTGTTTTGGATGCCATAGTTCACCATTGGAAATATGGGATGGTAAAATCATCCTACCTGTGCTCACACATTATGAATCTAAAACCAAAACCTGGAACTGGGCAAACTCCAGATGTGATATGGGTCTCTGAGACTGAAAATAAACAGCTGGAGAATTGGCTGAAAGGAGGAGCCCTCCCTCTTGCCTTGCATCCACAGGTCACTAAGCCAGATGGAGCTGGCTTAATGCATAGAAGCTGCTGATTCTCAAGCCAGTTCTGTCAAGGTGGGATGCTGAGGAGGAGGGACAAAGTCTATTTGTGTGACACCTTTTTATGTATTCAGAGTTCCTTTCATAGCTGTACTGCTTTCTGCCATGAGCCAGAGCAGATCCGCTTTGCAGGGTGCTCTACAGCTAGCTAGCACATAATGAAAATTGTTAGCAGCTCTGGAGAAGCTCAGTATAAACTAATTGCATAAACAAATAATTCAAATTCATCCCAACCCCTCTGAAAAGCACTGCAAAGTAGCCTCCGTCACTCTTTCTGCATCTCTGAAATGCAATCAAGAGCATCATGAGACCTGTAATGTACAGCTCATGAGAAAATATATCTAGATCATTATAGTTAAAATCCTGAGTAAGAACCAAAAGATTTGACCTTTGAAAGGCATACTGGCTCTGGTTTGGAACGGCTTCATCTCTAAATAAGAATTGTCCATGTCTGGCAGTATGTAGAAATATACTGTTCTGACTCAGGAGGCAGGCAAAATAGCAGGAAATGACTCTGTTTGAAAATTAGACTGTAAATTTAGATATAGCTGTTCTGATCCTGGCATGATATGTTACAAGTAAATCAATGTATTTCTGGCAGCAATCAAGAAAAACCCATGAAAAAAAAGAGGGAGAGAAGAGTAGAAATAGAGTTTTATAGTGGAAACTAAACAGAAAGATGACAGTGTGTGTTAACTGTATCACAGATTTAAAATCACTGGTACTCCAGCTTATTGACAACTGCCTTCTCATATATTCAGTACAACCAGGTGGAAGGAGTTTGGCACAGACACTTGAATCCTGTCTTTGCATCTGGCTCAGACTTGTCACTGTCTCTCCAGCTCTCCCTGCCCTTGACATTTGTACCTTTCCTCTGTTTAAAGTGCAATATTTGAGACAATCTGGGGAAGAGGCCAAAGCTAACCTCCAAGACTAGAAAGCTGCATGCCCAGAACAGGCTATGGCTCTGCTGCTGAAGCCTGGAGAGACAATGCCTGGTTGCAGTCACAGAAGTGCAAAGGCTTGGAGCAGGGAGTGAAAGCCACTGGGACCTGGGAAAAGGGTCAGGAGCCTAGAGGGCAGAGCAGCAGTCCTAGGCTTCATGTGTGCATGGGCAACCAGGTGTTAAATATCTGTAACTAAGCACCTGATGTCCTAACCACAAACCATTTGCAAAACCCAATACCAAAGGATAATGGGAATCCAGACTAAACATTGCCAAAGGTGCAGCTCTGCAATGCTCTGCTCGTTCTTCTCCCATCATCAGCTGACCACCATCAGCCCCCTCATCAGCTGACCAGTTATATCTCAGCAGGAAACAACACTGTGGCAGGTCAGCACGGTGAGGGTATGTTATGACAGCTGGAGAGGAACTTGCTGAGAGAGTTACGTTGTTAGGTTGGATGTAGCTGGACATTCTGAGATGAGGGAATCCCCATTTATAGTCTACATCCCCAGGATGAATCCCACAACAGGAAGGCAAAAACCCACTTAAGAAAATGTCCCAGATCTGGGAAAGGACTTGGCAGAGTAAATATTTCCGAAGGTCAGGTTTCAGAAATCTGGTTAAAGTGAAGTCCAGGAAATATATCCAGATCTGCTGATATTCATCATGAAAAGGTGGCTTGTGTCACCCAGATGGGTGGGGAAAGCAAAGGATGAGCCCAGAACATGATTCATTTGGCACTATCTTTGTTTCTGGTCCTCTCTCATGCATGCCCTTCAGGAGCAGTAGAGTCTTGGCCTACTGCAATGCAGCCTGCAGTGGAAGATGATGGAGATGCCTTGATTCACAGCAAGGAAAGATCTAGCCCAGCAACTGCTGAGTGTAATTCGGAGTCCAGTTTCTAAGAAATGTCTTGCAAAGAAAAGTAAAGAAACGGCAAAATTGCTGGGAGAATCTAGCCAGGTAGAATACAATTTCCTCCCTTTGTATTTAATGAAAATACTGGGTTTAGACTGTACAAACAGAACATTTCTAGTGGCCCCATGCAGCTAGGTCATTGCTTTTCCATTCTCTCTGCCTTTGGAGCTTTAGAAAAAAGCCTGAATATCCAAATTAGACTCATACAAAGTGACTGTCTCATACTTAGATCGCCTTTAGACATTTATGCCTGTGCAACACAAACAGTACCAAATGAGCAATAATATTTGTAACACAAGCATTTTTAAGGCAACAGCCAAGAATTACAGCAGTGGAAAGAGCTTCACAATCCTATTGTAGAGCAAAGAAAAACATTTTACCCTCTTAGAGAGCCTGTCTTTCCTCGTTGTTGGTCACGTCATACTCATCTTAAGCAGACCCAGCAATACTAGAGGAAAATAGGGAAAGAACATAGCATCAGAGCTGAGGTCAACATCTGGATGGACTTAGGCTGACAAAAGAATTCACTGACTCATTGGCACATGTGAGGACTGTCATCTCCTACGCAGCATTTAGTCTTTAATCATGAGAGCCCATTGGAGTAAAGCTTGGCTTTCAGAAATATTAATGGAGTAATAAAGCTATGAAAAATGAAAAAAAAAAAAAACACGGTAAGAAACTGAGTAGTTCCAAAAAACGCCAGTATGACTCTCTCCCTATACACATACACACACACACACACGACACACACAAGAAGGGAGCAGCCAAAAGACTGACACTGAGAACTGACAAAGTCACCTGCTGGATGTTTGAACAGGAGTGAGATAGAAGTCCCATCTGTGCTCTGACCCTACCTGACCTTCAGGGGCTCCACCAGTTGTGCAGAAGGTTTGTGGAGTGACTGAGGTCTTGCTGTGACCTCGGCAGGGTGTAACATGGACTCTCCCAGCAGGATATCCGCACCAGTGTGTCCCCACAGCTCTGGGGCAGTGGTGCCCAATCCGGGGAGAGAGAAGGAAGAGGAATAGAGTAAGAGATGATGGGCAGGGCTTTCCTGCTGCAATTGTTTGGAAGATCTTGGGCCACAGTGTCATTTCTGGACAAAATGTGCCCAGCATGAGTTGCTATGGGCACAATGCCCACACACCCAGCACACCCCTCTCCTGCCTCATCAGAGAAGCCCCACAGGCAACCAAGAGCAGCAGCTGGCAGATCCATGTCAAGGCATGCTGCTCAGCACAGCATCCTTGCCTTGCTGCTCGTCAGAGAACTTTGTCTGCATATGAATTCTCACTGGCCAAAGATGCAGAGAAAGGGCTCAGAGCTGGCACACCGTCCTGTGCATCTATCTGGGCCCCCAGTCCTGCAGATTATGAATGAACTCCTGAACCTCTTGAGGTTGATAGACCACTGGTGACAACAGGAAGTGATGGGGAAGTTATTTGCTCATAACTACTTAGCTGCTGTACTCTGTTATTTAAACTATTGTTTTATTAGGTTCACTCCATGATATCAGGAGGATTTGGAAACACTGCTTTGATTGTCCTATTGCAGTTACCTCATGATCTACAAGGCCTTCAATTGTATTCCTCAGAGAGCTAAGGAATTTCTAGTGGCAGTTCCTGTGAAGCAGGGAGGACAACTCAGGCTGCTCAGATACCCCCTGCTCCAGGTAGGAAAGGCATGAACAGGGGAAGAAATTTAGGGTCTGACTTCATTTTGAGTGATCAGGTCCATCAACTCCTTTTAGTGTCCTGCCTCCCCCGGCTATGTTTTCAATTTAGCCAGAAGGTAAATCACTAGCTTGCTCTAGTCTATCTAGCTTGCTCCAATTATATGATGTTGCATGAATCTGAGAGCCATTCTCTAGGCAGTGAAAGATGGGTTTTCCTGGGTAAGGACAATTGAAGCAGCAATGAGTCTCAGGCTTTTATACTACGCACAATAATCAGCTGAGCCATGGATTAACAGCTAAACATTTCCAGCAATTTAGGAGGCAGTTTTGTTCTCAGACTAAGGTTGAACAGCTACTCAAGACAAGCTTTTTACCATTTGCTTCCCTTGTTTTGATACATCCTGCCCGTCCTGGACAACCTGCACTAACAAGAAGGTCTAGGAAATCACATTCTAGGGATAATACAAAAAAACCAAGAAACAAAATGTATTCACTCCTGTTTATTGCAAGTGAGTTATGTCAGGCTGGGCTTCTGCCAGGCTCTTCGCAGAAAGCAGAGTTGTTTGTCACACAGTTGTTGCGGAAGCTTGTTTCTACACTGCAATACATGTCAGAGAAGGCAATCGGGGTCTCGATACAATACTCGTCTCCTGTAATACTTCTTTCCCCCTGTAGAAAAGAAGGTAGGAAAGCAAGGATAAGAAATGCTCTCCTTAGAAAGCTGCTACGGGCATTAATGGCAGGAGATAATTGTCCAGTTTGCTTATGGCAACTGTTAATTTGATGAGGTTTCATTTCATTTGACATATTGTTCTCAAGTACCTCTGGAACTAACAATTTAGTGGGACATAGGGAAAGGGTCACTATGGATTTATGTTTGCCTAAATATGATAATCTAATAGTTTAACTGAGTAAACAGATAACAACAGATACACGTGCATTTTCAGAAAATGATCAATTTAATCTATCTTGGCACACCTTAGTTACCTGTCTACAAATCCAGCCAAGTAGTTTGCAAGGCCTATAAAAAACTACTTCACCACTGGTTATGCTATAATGAATTGTAGGAGTACACATGAACACCTCTTGTCTGCTCCTATGCAGTCAGGGGTATTTTTATGCTAACCACCTTGTAAGAGTTGGCAGCTAGTGACTAGGGGCTGTGATTTTGTAGTACGACTTCTTTCCCCAAATTTCCTACCCCACACTGAGTAGTTTTCATAAAATATTTATATATGACAGCCTGCAATCATGCAGCCACCTCAAATGGCGTGGATGCCCTTATGGTTGCAGACAATGTGACCTTTCCAACTTTCATACTAGGTCCACAGCTAAGACAGGCAAAATGGGTTTAACATTTTGCCTGAAAGATGCACCATCCTTGAGCCAGGAAGAGGTTTCCATCTCCAGTCATAGGATAGTCCCTGCAGCATTGTAGTTCGACTAAGATTTTACAGAAAGTCTCATCCTGTGACGGCCTTTCCCCTGCTCAGCCTGAAAGACAGTACGTCATCTTTTCCCTCCTTAGCTGTCATCTCCTTCCCTGCTTCTGCCTCTGTCTCTTCACCTCTTCTGGTAGCGTTCCCTGTTGTATTGCTTCTGATATTGCATGTAACTCACCATTTCTGCTTTCAGGGTCTCCTAACAGAGTGGCAGCTGTCTGGCAGAGCTGCCTGTTTCTCCGATGGCTGGTTTTGCTCTGTATCAGATGGTGAGTGGGCACATATCTGGCATACCTTTAGAGGCCAGCCACTATGACATACTGGGTATTTGTGATGCAAGAAAGTAACTTTTGACATTTATAGAAAAAAAAAAATATTTGGCCATTTGGTTTTCCATCACAACAGAAACTCTGTTGTGATTGGTCTTGGATTCTAAAATCGAGCTTTTCCATCTCAGAATTGTGAACTTAGGCTCAAAGCTAAAATATTTACCTCTGGGCTTTCACTTCAGGGTTTTCACAGTGTTAGGGAGAGGGCAAAGACAGTGAAACTGAAGTCTGTGACCTCCACAACAGAACTGAAGCTCAGTAGTCCAGAGCCCACCCATGTAACGTGCTTTTCTATGGGGCCCATCTCTTATAATCAGCTCTGACACGACATGACAATGAAAAGGAAAAAAAGAAAGAAAAAGGGAAGTTTGTCAAAGATAGGAAACCCAGACTCATAATGAGTTTCTATTAATTATTTTGTTTTCAGTCCAAAATGTCTCCCATTAAAACATTGATGCTCATCTGTAAGAATTAAATGTCAGAAAAAACAAGCCACCTTGTAACTACAAGGGTATTTTTTTTTCTGCTCTCTTGTTGAAGTGACATATGAATACTGTGAGATTAGTTCTATTGTGCAACTGACGCATTGCTATACAACATAGCAGGATGGAGCTGACCCTAGAAACTCCCAACACAATGAATTGAGATCTTCTTTTGGAAATGACGCTAGTAGTGTGCATCTCGGTTACGATAGCCTTTGAGCCCTGTTCTGGAGTCACAGGGAGTTTATGAGATGTTATATTCTCCCATTTCCTCCCTGCTGAAACTTCCCTTGGAAGGTGTCTCAGCATCAGGATGTGTCACTTCCAAAAGGATGTTTGGGCACAATCTATGACAAAAACGTCAGACTACTGATCTGGAGCTAGGTAGGCAGAAGGATGCAGTCTAGAGCTGTTCCTAGACCTGCTCCACTGCTTCAATTTCCAGAACTAGATGTGGAAAAACCTTGAGCCTCACAAGGTTCCTGAGAAACCAGGAAAGGAAGCCAAGAGACTGCCATGGCTGAGTCGAGATCTGCTGACCAAACTAAAGGGCAAGAAAGAAATGCCCAGGAAGTGGAAGCTGGGAAAAGCATCAAGCAGCCCAAAGCATCTGGCATTTAAAGTCAAAGATACAGCAGATACAGCTTGTTACAACCCAAAGTCTTATACCAGGGTATGAATAATAGCAGTGACTTTATAAGAACCTTACAAAGACCTTGTTTTTCTCTCATAGACAGAAAACCAGAAAATCACAGTGGTGTAATGAATGTGTCTTTTATTAAATGCAGGTGAAAGGCATGGTGTGATTGATGCAGGCTATTATTTTCAATAATGCAGCCAGCCTGAAGTGTGATTTTTTTATAATCGCCTGCAATACTGCATTGTGCCCAACCTAATGGCTAGTCCCACGGCATGCGAACATCCACAGAATTAGACCACAGCACCTCGGTTCAACACAGCCACCCCAATATGCCACAGAAAATCTACCAATACATCAGACCAGTCTACCTGTTCCAAAGAAGAGGGAAGATTAAAAAGGAATGACACTCTGACTGGTCCACATATTATCCAGAGACAGATTTGTTTGGAAGAGAAAAGCAACTTGATACAGCTGTAGATTCTTCACAAATCCTTCCTTCGTTTGTTAGTGCAAATTTGAGAGGCTGGCAGTGAAGAAGGGACAGACAAATGTTCAGATCAGACACTGCACCAAACCTTGTAGCGTTCTGTCCTTATAACTGTTGCCTAGGTGTCCTGTGGTTAATAAATGTGTGTAGTGAAACTGAAAGTCTCTACCCATGTAAGTCAGCTCTCTTATAACATGCTTGCAAATCAAAAGCCAGTTCCTTGCCATCAACAGGTATTCAGTACACACAGCTGTAAAACAAGCATGAGATCACATGCAACCCACTAGCATCTGTGCTTTTTGGCTTTCCTAACCCTTGTGATTTGTGACGTTAAGCCACATTGCTGGTACAATTTACCCAATGGGATGAACACGTCTTTTGCCTTTTCCCCTCCAACTCCAAGAAAGGCATGAGGTACCACTTCGTCCCTCACTACAACTCCACCTTTTGTTTTTTGGTTTTTTTTTTTTTTTTTTTTTTTTTTTTCCCAGTTTATAGTCTTAAGGGCTATTGTAAGAGACATTTAATAATGCCTAGAGGTTTTTACACTTCAGTGAAAGATGGCAGTGCAAATCCTTAGGCTTTTTTTTTTCAGTGGCTCTAGGCAAAGGCAAAGGTCTCCTTTGTCTGCAGAATATCATTATTTTAAAATCACTAGGTTGTTTTTTTCTTAGTGTGTTGCATTTTACTGTTAAGGACAGCTCATGAAAAAAAAGCTCATTTGATCTTTTATAGAAAGAGCAACTGTATTAAAACGAGGACAGAGATCTACATAATTGTAAATCTTTATTTTACAAAAATTGGTTTCTCATTGACTTTCATACTCCTGTTTCATTTTCAAGGCTAACCAAAAAGCATGCATGATTAATTCATCTTGCTAGCCATGACTGAGGAGGTAAAACAGGAGAAGTCCATAGACTGGAAATACTTCCTTGTTGTTTGCAGGTGGCAGGCTCAAACTGGACAGAACGTAAGTATCCAATGCAAGAAAATGAAGTCAAGTATTTCCAGTTGTAATCACTGGGGATGTTGACAGGTATATCCATGCATAAAGAAATTTGGTGAACCCTAGGACAAAATCTATCAAAAACATATTTATCTTTTCTGCCCAGGCAGTCCAGCCATATCAATGGGGTATGATTGGTGTGGGAACACAGAAAAGCCAGCAAAGCCAATCTCAGAAGCAGGGCTGGAAAAG